>OV049924.1:15701945-16223263 GCA_920104205.1 Eupeodes latifasciatus | reverse complement strand
AAGATCGGTAACGAACCAGACTAAGTTATTATTGTTATTATTTCTATTGTACTATTCGTACTAGAATGTCAGCTTGTTATACTTGACCATTCCTTTTTAATTTTATTGAATGTTTTTGAACAACAACAACAACTTAAAGGTGCTACCACTCATTGTTTTGGCTGGAGATATAGCTATTTCGTGCTTTGCCACTTTTGCACTCATCAGTCTCCTTTTTTGTGGTGCTGAGCTTTAATCCAATTTTATTTGAAAAACTTTATGCACAACATAAGATTCGAACCCACGCATATCAGATTTGCTCAGTCTTAGAAGTCGTGTGCACTACGCACTCCACTACTTTAGACCACTGACGTTCAAAACAATGAGTGGTAGCACCTTTAAGTTGTTGTTGTTGTTCAAAAACATTCAATAAAATTAAAAAGGAATGGTCAAGTCTAACAAGCTGACATTCTAGTACGAATAGTACAATACAAATAATAACAATAATAACTTAGTCTGGTTCGTTACCGATCTTCCAACCTCTCCCCCTTTGATACGTACTACGAATTGTTAGTCTATCAAATAAGGTATGGAGAAAAATGGAGGCGGAACAAAACAGCATACTTAAAGGAGCTTATAAAAAGGTTGATGCTTCAAATGCATTTGATAAACAATAAGCACATCTCGACCTGTGACGTCAGTGGTCTAAAGTAGTGGAGTGCGTAGTGCACACGACTTCTAATACTGAGCAAATCTGATATGCGTGGGTTCGAATCCTATGTTGTGCATAAAGTTTTTCAAATAAAATTGGATTAAAGCTCAGCACCACAAAAAAGGAGACTGATGAGTGCAAAAGTGGCAAAGCACGAAATAGCTATATCTCCAGCCAAAACAATGAGTGGTAGCACCTTTAAGTTGTTGTTGTTGTTCAAAAACATTCAATAAAATTAAAAAGGAATGGTCAAGTCTAACAAGCTGACATTCTAGTACGAATAGTACAATAGAAATAATAACAATAATAACTTAGTCTGGTTCGTTACCGATCTTCCAACCTCTCCCCCTTTGATACGTACTACGAATTGTTAGTCTATCAAATAAGGTATGGAGAAAAATGGAGGCGGAACAAAACAGCATACTTAAAGGAGCTTATAAAAAGGTTGATGCTTCAAATGCATTTGATAAACAATAAGCACATCTCGACCTGTGACGTCAGTGGTCTAAAGTAGTGGAGTGCGTAGTGCACACGACTTCTAAGACTGAGCAAAATCTGATATGCGTGGGTTCGAATCCTATGTTGTGCATAAAGTTTTTCAAATAAAATTGGATTAAAGCTCAGCACCACAAAAAAGGAGACTGATGAGTGCAAAAGTGGCTAAGCACGAAATAGCTATATCTCCAGCCAAAAACAATGAGTGGTAGCACCTTTAAGTTGTTGTTGTTGTTCAAAAACATTCAATAAAATTAAAAAAGGAATGGTCAAGTCTAACAAGCTGACATTCTAGTACGAATAGTACAATACAAATAATAACAATAATAACTTAGTCTGGTTCGTTACCGATCTTCCAACCTCTCCCCCTTTGATACGTACTACGAATTGTTAGTCTATCAAATAAGGTATGGAGAAAAATGGAGGCGGAACAAAACAGCATACTTAAAGGAGCTTATAAAAAGGTTGATGCTTCAAATGCATTTGATAAACAATAAGCACATCTCGACCTGTGACGTCAGTGGTCTAAAGTAGTGGAGTGCGTAGTGCACACGACTTCTAAGACTGAGCAAAATCTGATATGCGTGGGTTCGAATCCTATGTTGTGCATAAAGTTTTTCAAATAAAATTGGATTAAAGCTCAGCACCACAAAAAAGGAGACTGATGAGTGCAAAAGTGGCTAAGCACGAAATAGCTATATCTCCAGCCAAAAACAATGAGTGGTAGCACCTTTAAGTTGTTGTTGTTGTTCAAAAACATTCAATAAAATTAAAAAAGGAATGGTCAAGTCTAACAAGCTGACATTCTAGTACGAATAGTACAATACAAATAATAACAATAATAACTTAGTCTGGTTCGTTACCGATCTTCCAACCTCTCCCCCTTTGATACGTACTACGAATTGTTAGTCTATCAAATAAGGTATGGAGAAAAATGGAGGCGGAACAAAACAGCATACTTAAAGGAGCTTATAAAAAGGTTGATGCTTCAAATGCATTTGATAAACAATAAGCACATCTCGACCTGTGACGTCAGTGGTCTAAAGTAGTGGAGTGCGTAGTGCACACGACTTCTAAGACTGAGCAAAATCTGATATGCGTGGGTTCGAATCCTATGTTGTGCATAAAGTTTTTCAAATAAAATTGGATTAAAGCTCAGCACCACAAAAAAGGAGACTGATGAGTGCAAAAGTGGCTAAGCACGAAATAGCTATATCTCCAGCCAAAAACAATGAGTGGTAGCACCTTTAAGTTGTTGTTGTTGTTCAAAAACATTCAATAAAATTAAAAAAGGAATGGTCAAGTCTAACAAGCTGACATTCTAGTACGAATAGTACAATACAAATAATAACAATAATAACTTAGTCTGGTTCGTTACCGATCTTCCAACCTCTCCCCCTTTGATACGTACTACGAATTGTTAGTCTATCAAATAAGGTATGGAGAAAAATGGAGGCGGAACAAAACAGCATACTTAAAGGAGCTTATAAAAAGGTTGATGCTTCAAATGCATTTGATAAACAATAAGCACATCTCGACCTGTGACGTCAGTGGTCTAAAGTAGTGGAGTGCGTAGTGCACACGACTTCTAAGACTGAGCAAAATCTGATATGCGTGGGTTCGAATCCTATGTTGTGCATAAAGTTTTTCAAATAAAATTGGATTAAAGCTCAGCACCACAAAAAAGGAGACTGATGAGTGCAAAAGTGGCTAAGCACGAAATAGCTATATCTCCAGCCAAAAACAATGAGTGGTAGCACCTTTAAGTTGTTGTTGTTGTTCAAAAACATTCAATAAAATTAAAAAAGGAATGGTCAAGTCTAACAAGCTGACATTCTAGTACGAATAGTACAATACAAATAATAACAATAATAACTTAGTCTGGTTCGTTACCGATCTTCCAACCTCTCCCCCTTTGATACGTACTACGAATTGTTAGTCTATCAAATAAGGTATGGAGAAAAATGGAGGCGGAACAAAACAGCATACTTAAAGGAGCTTATAAAAAGGTTGATGCTTCAAATGCATTTGATAAACAATAAGCACATCTCGACCTGTGACGTCAGTGGTCTAAAGTAGTGGAGTGCGTAGTGCACACGACTTCTAAGACTGAGCAAAATCTGATATGCGTGGGTTCGAATCCTATGTTGTGCATAAAGTTTTTCAAATAAAATTGGATTAAAGCTCAGCACCACAAAAAAGGAGACTGATGAGTGCAAAAGTGGCTAAGCACGAAATAGCTATATCTCCAGCCAAAAACAATGAGTGGTAGCACCTTTAAGTTGTTGTTGTTGTTCAAAAACATTCAATAAAATTAAAAAAGGAATGGTCAAGTCTAACAAGCTGACATTCTAGTACGAATAGTACAATACAAATAATAACAATAATAACTTAGTCTGGTTCGTTACCGATCTTCCAACCTCTCCCCCTTTGATACGTACTACGAATTGTTAGTCTATCAAATAAGGTATGGAGAAAAATGGAGGCGGAACAAAACAGCATACTTAAAGGAGCTTATAAAAAGGTTGATGCTTCAAATGCATTTGATAAACAATAAGCACATCTCGACCTGTGACGTCAGTGGTCTAAAGTAGTGGAGTGCGTAGTGCACACGACTTCTAAGACTGAGCAAAATCTGATATGCGTGGGTTCGAATCCTATGTTGTGCATAAAGTTTTTCAAATAAAATTGGATTAAAGCTCAGCACCACAAAAAAGGAGACTGATGAGTGCAAAAGTGGCTAAGCACGAAATAGCTATATCTCCAGCCAAAAACAATGAGTGGTAGCACCTTTAAGTTGTTGTTGTTGTTCAAAAACATTCAATAAAATTAAAAAAGGAATGGTCAAGTCTAACAAGCTGACATTCTAGTACGAATAGTACAATACAAATAATAACAATAATAACTTAGTCTGGTTCGTTACCGATCTTCCAACCTCTCCCCCTTTGATACGTACTACGAATTGTTAGTCTATCAAATAAGGTATGGAGAAAAATGGAGGCGGAACAAAACAGCATACTTAAAGGAGCTTATAAAAAGGTTGATGCTTCAAATGCATTTGATAAACAATAAGCACATCTCGACCTGTGACGTCAGTGGTCTAAAGTAGTGGAGTGCGTAGTGCACACGACTTCTAAGACTGAGCAAAATCTGATATGCGTGGGTTCGAATCCTATGTTGTGCATAAAGTTTTTCAAATAAAATTGGATTAAAGCTCAGCACCACAAAAAAGGAGACTGATGAGTGCAAAAGTGGCTAAGCACGAAATAGCTATATCTCCAGCCAAAAACAATGAGTGGTAGCACCTTTAAGTTGTTGTTGTTGTTCAAAAACATTCAATAAAATTAAAAAAGGAATGGTCAAGTCTAACAAGCTGACATTCTAGTACGAATAGTACAATACAAATAATAACAATAATAACTTAGTCTGGTTCGTTACCGATCTTCCAACCTCTCCCCCTTTGATACGTACTACGAATTGTTAGTCTATCAAATAAGGTATGGAGAAAAATGGAGGCGGAACAAAACAGCATACTTAAAGGAGCTTATAAAAAGGTTGATGCTTCAAATGCATTTGATAAACAATAAGCACATCTCGACCTGTGACGTCAGTGGTCTAAAGTAGTGGAGTGCGTAGTGCACACGACTTCTAAGACTGAGCAAAATCTGATATGCGTGGGTTCGAATCCTATGTTGTGCATAAAGTTTTTCAAATAAAATTGGATTAAAGCTCAGCACCACAAAAAAGGAGACTGATGAGTGCAAAAGTGGCTAAGCACGAAATAGCTATATCTCCAGCCAAAAACAATGAGTGGTAGCACCTTTAAGTTGTTGTTGTTGTTCAAAAACATTCAATAAAATTAAAAAAGGAATGGTCAAGTCTAACAAGCTGACATTCTAGTACGAATAGTACAATACAAATAATAACAATAATAACTTAGTCTGGTTCGTTACCGATCTTCCAACCTCTCCCCCTTTGATACGTACTACGAATTGTTAGTCTATCAAATAAGGTATGGAGAAAAATGGAGGCGGAACAAAACAGCATACTTAAAGGAGCTTATAAAAAGGTTGATGCTTCAAATGCATTTGATAAACAATAAGCACATCTCGACCTGTGACGTCAGTGGTCTAAAGTAGTGGAGTGCGTAGTGCACACGACTTCTAAGACTGAGCAAAATCTGATATGCGTGGGTTCGAATCCTATGTTGTGCATAAAGTTTTTCAAATAAAATTGGATTAAAGCTCAGCACCACAAAAAAGGAGACTGATGAGTGCAAAAGTGGCTAAGCACGAAATAGCTATATCTCCAGCCAAAAACAATGAGTGGTAGCACCTTTAAGTTGTTGTTGTTGTTCAAAAACATTCAATAAAATTAAAAAAGGAATGGTCAAGTCTAACAAGCTGACATTCTAGTACGAATAGTACAATACAAATAATAACAAACAATTTTTATTTATTCAAAAAATATTGATGCAAGTTACTGTCTTAAAATGTTTAGACCAGCTAGAAGCCCTGGTAGTGTTTAGCTTAATAAATTAATTGGGGTTAATTAAAAATTGTTATGATATATATTCTCAAAAATATACTGTTTTGAAAATTCTTTACTTCAAAATACTGTAAATAATTTAAAAAAGAAAAATTGAGTTTTATTAAAACGATATTTTTTGGGCTAATTTACATCATTTTGAAAGACAGAAATTCGCTTTATGGAATTTTTACCATATAGAATTTAATTCATATGAAATTTTGACATACAGTATTATAATATCAAGCCTTTTAATCTGTGTTAACTTATTAAAAAAGATGGAGCGAAGTTGTAAGCTGTTTGGGGTAAGAGCTCAGATGAAAAATGACGGTATATCAAAAGGTACAAAACCCAAACTCGTTAATTTCGAGAAGCCATTGCCCCACTGAAAATGAGAATTTGGTACAGATTATAAGGTCGTGGCATCATCACACATAAAAAGCTTTTGAAAAAATGGAGATAGAATAAGAATGGTTTTGCTTTTACTAATAAAGCCACGATACTTTGGAAGCATTTGATTTCATCGATTTGATTGCATTGTAAAAAGAAATTTGCATTAGCCAAAGCCTATGTTCAAAACATGTGGAATTTTCGAAAAATCGGATGAGATAATTGTAAAATTTGTAACTTTCCATTAATAGTTATTAAATATAATCGTAAGAGTTTTTGAATTAAACATTTTAATATTTATCAATCTTTCAAGGTCTGTAGTATTAAAATAAAATATGCTTCACGAAAATTTCAAGAAAAAAAGTATACATTTTTCAGAATATTGAGCTACGTTCCTCACATCAGGAAAACTATCAACATTTGGTATAGATTGTTTTCGGCGCTTAAGAACTTATTGAATTAAAGACATTTCTTTCAAACTTATTTTACTTTTAACAAAATGTTTTTATAATCAATTTTTGAAATTTGGTGAATTAATTCAGGTTTTAGGTTCACACTGAAACACTCTGGGTCTTAACCTTTTTGTGTTAAGGTTTTCTCGTAAATGCGCCAAAAAGAAGTCTTTTGACAATTTTCAGTTTTCAAAAATACTAAAAATTAAATTAAGATTACAGAAACGATATTTTATTATACATATGTACATATCAGTGACTGCTCACAATATTTCAAAATTTCTAGTGTGCAGCGTTGATATCCTCCTTTTTTGCAGTTTGGACTAACAGCTTCTCTAATTTTATAATCATAACGAGGTAATCATTTCATCAATTTTTCACTTGTAACGTGGAAATTGGAAAACTTTCCAAAAAAATTGTCAAATAATTTTTAATAACAAATGAAATATGTCAATCGTATACATTTCAAAAAAAGACTTTATTTCAAAGATGTGTTCTAATTTTTTAGTCAATCGGTTAAAATTTGTCTGAGATATGAATCAAATTTGTAAAGTACAATATTTTGATAGTGACGTTTAATGTGTTAGAAAATCATGAATTGTGTTGTAATACCTTTAATACTTAATTTCGTAAATCAAATAATTAAATGTTTTTTCTGCCATAACCATCAAGAGGTCAATTTAAAATAAAAACATGTTTAAAAAAAAATAAAATGCACGACTGGGTCGCACGAACTTGCTCCTGTATGCAAAGAGTCTGTTTAAAAAAGCACCTATATAAGATTTAAAATTATACTTTTAAAACAAGTTTGTCTTCAAAGATTTAAATGCTATTCGATTTGTCAAAAAAAACGCGCGATTCATCCCAAGACACAACTCATCCTAGGACAACTCATCCCGGAAATGAATTGATATTTACAATAGTTAGTTATAAACAATACATACATATGTACCAAATGCATTATCTAATTTGGATAAAAGATAGTAATCAGCCCTATCATGAATTCCATCGTAGTCGGAATTTTTACGAATCCCGAAAAACTGTACCATGAAATCCGTTCGTAATGCAAAATTGTATGAGATTTTCCACTACGAACGGATTTCATGATACAGTTTTTCGGGATTCGTAAAAATTTCCGATTACGATGGAATTCATGATAGGGCTGAATATAATAAAAGTTTTGTCAATGTAATGCGCTCTTTCGGGCTCACGCACAGGATTTGATCTGGTGAGATGGGAGGGGGTTACATTTAATACAGTTAAAATAATTAAAAAAAAAATATTTTAAGATTCAAAATTTTACCTGAAAAAAAAGTTTGTCTTCAAAAATTTAGATGCCATTTTATAAATCAAAAAACCCTTGATTTTTCAAAATTTTTTTTTGAAAATCGTTAGAGCGGTTTTTTTTTAAATTAATTTTTTATATATAAAATTTTTAAATTTTGTTCTAAAAATATTTTTGGTATGCAGTTGTTTAGTGATTGTAAATATACGCTCTACATTTTAAATTCGTAAAAAAATGTTGACCCGTTTTTGAGATATAGAATTTTGAAAAAAAAAAATTCAATATTTTTTTAAAAATCCAAACAATAAAAAATTTCACTTTTGATAATCAAATGTTGTTAAGGCAATATAAGAGCTTATTCAGAAAAAAAATTATTGAAATCGGTTGATAAGTTGCTGAGAAAATTAAGAAACAAAATAACGGTTCTATGAGCGGTACCTTTCCTGAGCAATACAAAAATATGGTTTTCTTATGAAAAGAAGCCAAGTTTAAAAATAAAATTTTAGAGAAAATTTAAAAAAAATCTATCGGTTTGTTTTTGAGAAAATTCGAATTTTCGTTTTTTGACCAACAAAATTGTATGGGGGCCACTGTTAGTTTTGGTCTTAAAAAAAAAATGAAAAAAACGCCTAACGCGAATCTGCGGAAAACCTTAACTTCCAAGTTTGAACTCAATCGACCCAATGGTTTAGGCTGTAGGAGCGTGGACAGACAGACAAAACAGACCGGACGGAATCGCGGGACCCACTTTTTTCAACTTCTCTACCATCGTAATATCATGTTTGATTAAAATCTCGAGTTCGAAATTTTGCACGAATGCAAAACTTGCCATATAGTTCCTATATGTCGCAAGTAAAAATGTACGTAACTTAAGACCTTTAGTTGAAAATGTATGCTTATAAGTTGTAAATGACCTGAGGATTCAAAACTCTTACCTTTACATGTCTAACCCATACCAAAGCTTTAATCGAGGATAAAAATTGACAATAAAAGGTCCTTGATAGCAATTTAAGCATCTAACCCGTCTTTATATTGGAAGATCCACACACTATACCAAATTTTCTATTCTTCGAAGCCTGTTATTTTCTCCATCTTTTCCGGTTTGTTGATTATAGCTTGAATCCTCATAATTTCTTTCAAAATCAAACAAAACCCACTATTCCGAATAATTCAAGTTTTAAATTAAACAAAAAGACAACACAAAACCACTCATTTTACACACCATAATAGGTATAAGAACCCTTATACCTTCAACTTTCAATGCTTCTACCCTAACCACGAATTTAAAACCAAGACAAAACCTTTCATATATCCAATTTTCCAACATATATTCAATTTTCTCCCTCATCATCATCGTCAAAATTTCAGAATCAAGAAAACTACATTTTGTATTTTTGGAACGTGTATGCAATGGCTGTATTAAAACCCATATTAATTAAGCTCTCTGATTATGTGAAAAGCATCAATCTTCCATCCTATATTCTTTACACAAAATCTACATCAAAGTTCAAGTAGCTTCAACAATATATTCAGACCTATCTATAAGCTATAACCCTTGGCTATTCATTAGCAAAATTCTAGACATACTCATTAAAAATCCTCACATCCGCTTGGGAATATTAATCAAGATTCACAATCAACAAGGATTCGCACATCCTTGCTGCTCCATGGCCAAAAACAACAATAACCAGAAGCAAAAAGATTATTACATTCTCATAGATTCAACTTCAACATCACACGCTAACGAAAGAATATAGGTATAATATAGTCGAACCTAGTAACAATTTAGACACCTATATCTATGGCTCGGTTTGAATAAGAAATCTTCTAAAAAGGTCAACACCCTCCCCAGTATCGAATTGCCTTATTTTATTTATTTTGATGGTTGAACAAATATATGTAAATTGATGCAGGGCTCTTAACGCACAAGTTGTAATCTATTTTCAAACGAAAAACGACATACGAAAGACTGTCAAATATATGCATAGTCAACTAGTGAACTTATCAACATGTGGCATAGCCCGGTCGGTCGGGCCGGGATGAAGCCCAGACGACATTACGACTCACAGAATCGAGCGGGACAAAAAAATAAGCTGATTAAGGCTTTAGGTTGTATTTCTTCCAACGTTCAGAGAGCTATTCGAACGTGAGACGTGAGACCCTTAAGCTCTAATTAATATTGTTCTACAAAACCTAAAAAAATAACTTAACTGTCGCGCCTCATCATCATTCAGTATTCAAATTCAAAGCCATAATGCTTATAGTTAGCTTTTCCACAATTCCACATCAAGAAAACCGATTTCTCCATAGTCTTCTAAATTCGCCGCATTCAGCTGTTAGCAGTTCAACGGGAGCCTAATTTGTGCAAGCTTCTCCAAAGCTTAAAGCTTTTTCAATTTACCCCGTTATTTTCTGGATTTTTCAGTTGAATTGGGCTTTATGCTCTCCCAGTGGCACTTTAATTTTTGAAATCCCGTTTTTTGTTATGGCTCCCTCAACAGTTTTCCCCGGGAACTCGAAGCGAATTGGTCGTCTAGCTAAGGTAACAATAACACTTTCTCGTGTGATAGTGGATTAAATTCTGTGTGTGTTTCTTTTTTTGGAAGACAGTGTACTTGATTTTAAAAAAATAATCCATGGATTAATAAAATATTTTTGTGTGAATTTAAAAAAATAAAATAAAAATAATAATACAAAAATTATTATAAATTTTGATTAAAATTGAAAAAAGTGAAATCGTCGAGTGATTTTCTAACATCAATTTTTCTTTGTGGAATAAAATTTAATCAAGGATTTTTGTATCAAGGATTTCAACTCTCACGTGAGTTCAACTGATTTGTATTTGTTTTCTATCTTTTTATTGCAGTTTATTCTCTTTTTATAGCCTTGAGCAACAGGCAAAAGTTTATTTTCGTTTTCGCACATAAATTTTGTAAAAATATATAAAAAAGAAATATTTAATAGAACAACTTTTAGAATTTACAACTGCGTTGGTTTTATATTTTTGTTGGTTTCCTTGTAATTGCATTTGCGTATGTTTATCTGCCTTGGAGCAACTGGTGGTAGATGGAGTAGATGATTGTACTTATGCTCTCTCGTCTGGAAAATAAAAAGAAATATATATTCGACGGGTGTAATGTTATTTTTACTTGCAATATAATGTAAAGGTAGATACCTACTTGTCTAACAGGGGCAAGTTTGGAATTCATAGAAGAAAAGGCGACCCACACTGATGACTTCCCATCCCGTCTGTCGATTTGTCTTGCTTAAAAGTTTGTAGGGTTTCGAGTTTTGTTTCTTAAAAATTTAAAAATTACCAACAATATTTTGTACATAATGAAATAGTTTGATTTCAAAATCAGTTTTTGTTAACGAGATTTTTTGTCGAAAAACAATTTTTACCAATTTTAGTAGCATTTCTTAAAAATTTGTATTTCTTATATAAACATATACAAATTGGATGAATGAAATTAATTTGAAGTCAATATCTTCTATAGTTCACGAGATATCGAGAACCGAACATCATTTTTTACCAAATTTGTACGATTTTTGGTAGATTTTATTTTTTTTTTTATGAAAAAAACTGTGTTTGATTTTAATAAAAAATTTACTGAATGTCGAAAATTATATTTTCTGTGAGTAAAATTAGTTTGCAGCCAATATTTTTAATTTTAAAAAAGAAATTTGAGTCGAAAATCAATTTTTACGAACTTTAGTAATGCTTTTTTAAGGTATTTATTTTTTGTTAAAAAAGTGTAAGTTTGATTTTTCTTAAAATTTTATCGAATGTTCAAAACAACATTTTTTATAAGATAAACTTAGTTTGAAGCTAATATTTTTAATTTTTAAAAAGATAATTGAGTCCAAAATATCTTTTTACCAACTTTTATTAATTTAATTTAATTTTTAGGGTTTTTATTTTTTGCAAGAAAATTGGCAATTCAATTTTTGTCAAAATTTTACTGACTGTTGAAAACAATATTTCTTATAAGAAAACATTAGTTTAAAGCCAATATCTCCAAGTTCTGAAAGGATATTTAAGTCAAAAATCAATTTTTACCAATTTTTGTTAATTTTTGTTTAGGTTTTTAATTTGAAAAAAAAACTGTCAATTCGATTTTTCTCAAAACTTTACTAAATATTGACAACAATATTTTTTAAAATATAAAATTAGTTTAAGGTCAATATCTTAAAGTTTTGAGAAGATATTTGAGTCGAAAATAAATTTTTACCAACTTTTATTAATATTTTTTTTAGGTTTTTATTTTTTGTAAAAAAACTGTCAATTCAATTTTTGTCAAAATTTGACTGAATGTTGAAAATAATATTTCTTAAAAGATAAAATTAGTTGGAAGCCATAATCTCAAATTTTCGAAAAGATATTTAAGTCGAAATTCAATTTTTACCAACTTTGAGTAATGTTTTTTATACGTTTTTATTTTTTATAAGAAAAACTGTCAATTCGATTTTTCTCAAAATTTTACCAAATGTTAAAAACATTATTCTTCTTTGCACAAAATTGTTTTGGAGATAAAATCGTTTTTTGTTCGTAAATTTTTCGAGGTAAATAATATTTGTTTGGTTTCACGTTACAATATATAATATAAAATTTAATTCAACTCTCTAACGTTATTGGTTAGTGAGATTTTTAGGGTTAACCAAAATGTTCACCTTTTTTTTAAACTGCGATGGTAAAAAACCACCCACGCATTTTTCTTGAGAACCCTTTCTGCATCTTTCTGCCTTATTATCTGTATAACAAGATTTATTTGAAGTCGATATCTCTTCTGGTTCTTGAGCTATGGATGACGAAGAAACGTAGCGAACGTACGGACGTACGGACCGCGCACGCACAGACAATATACATCTCTCTAAAAATCTTTTATTTCGACTCTAGGGACCTTGAAACGTCGAGAAATGTCAACATTTTCAATTCGACAAATCGGACCCATTACAATAACTTCCTATGAGAAGTTAAAAATAATTAAACTAACAACAACAAGACAAATCGACTGACAGAATGGGAAGTTATCTGTTTGGGTCGCATCCCAGCCTCTTTTTTTTTGTAATAGCATTGTATCGATATCATTAGTACCTATCATAAATTTTGACAAGTAGCAAAATAAACCTTGATTGGACCAAAAAACAAGGCGTAATAGAAAACGTAAAACATGGGATTGAAATTCTATAGGAAGCCTAAGACACTCAAGTTATTGTTTCAAGTTTTACAATTCAAAACATTTTCATCTTATACGAGTTAAATTATTAGTTGAGTAATTTCGAACTTCTTTTTATAATTTTTGTCCTGCTTAAGTTACGTTTTATGGAACTAGCATCTCCTATGAAACCTTTGGAAAATGTTTAGTTTCTTTTTTTTCAAATTCTAAAATTTGCAAATGTTCGGTAATCATTTAATATGCATCTATGTACATTGTACCTATACAACAGCTATGTACATAATAATAAAAATCACCATCAAAAGACAAAACATTTCCACTTTAAATGCAAATGAATTTGTATCACAGTGCGATATGATTTTATCTAGAAAAAGTCTATTTATTTTACTACTCCACATCAAAAAAGTGAAAGTTTATGTATACCTACAACTTTGAATATAACTCAACTGAATCATATCACAATCCTTATTTTGAAGAGCGAATTCATGCGATCAAATCATCCTTTTTATTTGAATACAAGTGAACATACATACATAAATCCTCTCCAATCAGTAAATCTCCATAAAGGTGATGTTTGAAATGTGTGCTTTAAAAATGGATTTTTTTTTCAAATAAGAAAAACACAGAGTTAGGTATTTTGACGTACCTACCACAAGATTTGTTTACCTAGAAAATTTAGTTAAAAATTTAAGTTTATTTTACGTTTGACAAACTTGATTGATGTTTTATTTAGGAATGAAATTTTCAATTTATAAAACTGTGTTTTATTTGAATACGTTGTAATAAAATGTCTACATTAAAAGTGATAAGGGGTATCAAGTTGTGATGTGCCGTCTTCTATTGAAGAATAACTATTTTGAAGATAGGACACTTTAAGTCCTTATTACAGGATTGAATTCTTTAGATTTAATCTGACATTGAATAGGGTGCGAGAGAAATAGACATTTCTATTGCCTTTTTTCTTCAAAGGTTTTTACATTGAGTCTTATTTTTGTTACTTCAAAAAATCGGGTGTTTTTTTAAATAATTTTAAAACGTTATTGGAAGAAATATTTTATTATCATAATCTAATGACTTCATGTACAAACATTTTATCTATTGATGGAGCCATTTAATCATAAATAAACTTTACAGAAAAAACATTGTAAAATCAACAAACTGCTCTTTGAACTTCGTGAAAAAATGCATTTTTAAAATACATTTTTCAGCGATTCATGATGAATTGCAAAACCTTATTGAACAGAAATATCACAACTGTTTTACATTCTTAACTGTCAAACGATGGACACAACTATCGAAACTTCTTATGCAGCAAAAAAAAAACACCCTTTTTAGGATTAAATAAAATGGTGAAGACAAAGTTTTTTCTTTTTATTTACATAGTTCTATGGGGTTCTTGATCCTTCCATAATTTTCGACCACAATTGGTCCGAAAAATCATCTTATAGTTGGATCTATACAAATATTCGAACAACTTGGAAATCCCCAAACCGATTAATTTAATCCTCCTATTTTGACTTTTCTTCCAAGTTGTGTTCCCAATTCTTTTTCTTTTTTCATCTAGACCTATGTATAAGATTTCTAAGTGTTAAATGAATGCACATAAATAATCATCTTTATAGGGATATCCTTTTTTCTTTTGTTATTAAATCCATTTACTTTTGCAAGCTCAGTCAAAACAGAAGGATTCTGATTACAAGAAAGGATGAAAGAAAGCAAACAAAAAAAAATAAATCAAAAGAGGATTCTCCGAAAAATTGGATTTAATTATTTGAGAAAGTTTTGTTGTCATCTTTTTTTTCTTTTGCCGTCAAAGTATCCTTTTTCTATAAATAGAATTTTGAATTTAGAACAGAAAACAGTAAAAGTCACTCCGTCTCAGTCATTATCCTTTTTATTTTTGTTTCTGGTTTTGTGTTACTCGGAAATTGTAATGTACACTGAATAAACTTTGCTTTTTGTTTGTTTTTGGTGATTTTTTGTTGTGTTAAGACACAGATGGATGTCCAAACCATTAATTATATAAGGATGGACAGCTTTTTATTTCTTGTGCTCCTTGAAAGTTAATGTTAAGAGCACAAAGATAAAGAAACGATTTCATGATGATGTTTCAGAAAACGATCTTTTCTATATGTATATTCTTGAGCATAAAGTCCACAGCAACCCTTTGCTTTCTTTTGTTTGGTCGGTGCCACTGCGGGTGCATTGAATACTCTATTTTACTTTATTATAAGGGTATTGGCAGGATAGACAAGAATAGAGATTATGTCCTTCAGGGTGGTAGACAATACTCGTACTTTTCCTAGACTAAGCGTACATAAAAGCTGTTTCTTTTTGTCCTATACGAGTGTAAATAGAAGATTTATTATAACAGCAATTTTATTTTAACGAACCAATAAAAGATCCATTTGGCATTATATTTTGGCATAATGTAAATAAAATGGTGCTACTGCATGGTGGGGTGGTTTTATTACATTAGTTAATGCCCGATGATGGTGGTAGAAGTATACAGCTAAAGGACACTTTTGAGTAAATTATTTACAAATTTGCGTGCAATATAAATAAGAACAAATATTTTAACAAAACCCTTAAGGATTTCTTTGAAATCAATACAATCACAAAAAAAATTATATATCAAAAAATTGTGTAATTCATAAAAGAATATTTCTCATACATTCGATATTGGCATTTATGTTTGTAGGTAGGTACAATATATCGAATTCTAAAAACTTCCGGCTTTTTATATATAAAATGATATTATTTATTCTTTATCAGTGTTATCAGCACAAAAACAAACACTAAATCTCTACTACATTTAGCCAATCAGTCCTTATCGTCTAAAATTAATCCTGATAAGTACCTACTTACTTATATCACTCGTAGCTATGTTATCTAATTTTTTCTCTGTCAATTGTTTTAATCGATTTTTCGTTGAAAATGTCACTAAAATATACTCAAGTATCTATTTCCGATAAGTATAATGTTATTGGCTAAAATAAAATGTCCATAATTGAGTGAGTTATAAGAATTCAACGATTATACACAAAATTTATTTCGTCTTATTTAAAAAAGAGCTGTAAGTCGATACAAAGCTGCACTTGTTGCTCTTTTTACCCAAAACTGTATAATTAATACCTTTTGCACAGAAGAAATTATATTAATTAATCCAGTCAGGCAAAATAGGCTCATACATAAATAAGTTGAACAAAATGTTCCATATACGCCACAGCACTCCTTTGGATATTTCTTTCTGTTTTTGAAACTAAATTGTTTTAAATGCTTTCTATTTTTGATACAAGGAAATTATACATAAAAGAATGCTCTCTTAGGCAGACCTCAAACACGCTTTTATGCCTTAATTTGTAAAAATTCTAGAATTTAAGCATACAACTTTTATTTATTTATTAATTATTTATTAACGTCTCATTGGAAGTTTTTTCAAATGAATTTGATTTTATACCTAATAAACTTTAAAGAATTGGTAAGAATTTGGAAATAAATCAAGTGAGCATGCTTATTTTTAAATACATAAAATACATAATAATATATAATACATTTATTTTATGGAACAGAAGCTACTAAAATTGAAGTTGGAAAAAATATTTGTACCAAAAAATGTATTTTAAATACAGCTTAATAAAAGCCAATTTGTTTGAAAAGGTAAAAAAGCTACAACCATAAACAACCGGTTTGATTTAACGTCACGAAAATCACGAAATAGTTTTTAAGGGCATCAATAGAATTTGGGATAACATCCCAACACCTTTTTTGTATTCCAAAATAGTAAATACATATGGGAACTATGTATATGGCAAGTATTGTATTAGTAAAAAATGTCGAACTCGGTAGAAAAGTCGACAGAAAAGTGGATCCGTCAATTTCGGTCAATGGAGTTCGAACTTAGACGAATTTTTAAATTCAATATAAAATATATATTTAAGAGTTGCTCCGGCTTCGCTCCATAAGGAATAATTTTCTTTTTTCTGAACAAGGTCTTATTTAATGATCTTTAATTTAATGATCAAAAATGTCTATTTTTTTGGGATATTAAAAAATATTTATATTTTATTTTACAATTCGATATCTCAAAACCAGGCAAACGTTATTTTACGGAATTCAGAGGTGAAAAGCACTAAACAAATTCAAGCCAATAATATTTCTAAAAGAAAATTAAAAAATGTTATATACATATGTACAAGAAATTAATTTAAAAAAAGAGGCTGGGATGCAACCCACATTGATAACTTCCCATCCCGTCTGTCAATTTGCCTTGCTTAAAAGTTTGTAGGTTTTCGTGTTTTTTTTTTAAGTTGTTAGTTGAATGATTCTTAAAAATGTCAAAATTACCAACAATATTATGCATATAATGAAATAGTTTTATTTCAAAATCTAGTTTTGCTAACGAGATTTTTAGTCGAAAACCAATTTTTACCAACTTAAGTAGCATTTCTTAAAGTTTTTATTTGTTATATAAACAAATACAAATTGGATGAATGAAATAAATTTGAGAGATATCGAGAAGCGACCATTAATTTTTACCAAATTTGCGTACTATTTTTTGTAGATTTCATTTTTTTTTTATGAAAAAACGGACTTACGGATAAACGGATTCTTATAAAAAAAATTACTTAATGTCGAAAACAATATTTTCTGTGAGATAAAATAAGTTTGGAGCCAATATTTTTAATTTTTGAAAAGATATTTGAGTCGAAAGTAAATGTTTACCAACTTTTAGTATTGCTTTTTTTATGTTTTTATTTTTTTTTTTAAACTGTCAGTTTCATTTTTCTCAAAATTTTACTGAATATTGACAACAATATTTTTTATAAGACAAAATTAGTTTCAAGGCATAAACTGAAATTTTTGAAAAGATATTAGAGTTGAAAATCCATTTCTACCAACTTTTATTAATTTTGTTTAGGTTTTTAATTTTTTGTAAAAAAAATGTCAATTCCTGTTTTGTTCAAAATTTTACTAGATGTCAAAAACGTTATTCTTCGTTGCACAAAATTGATTTGGAGATAAAATAACGTTTTGTTCGTAAAATATTAAAGGTGACAAATATTTTTTTTTTAAATTTTTTTGATAAATAAAAAAACTCCTTTTTGCATCTTTCTGCATTATCTGTATAACAAAATTTATTTGAAGTCGATATATCTATTGATTCTTGAGCTATGGACGACGAAAAAACGTACGTACATTACACACGCACGCACAGACGCCTCTCTAAAAATCTTTTATTTCGAATCTAGGGACCTTGAAACGTCGAGAAATGTAATTGTAATCGGTCCGATTTATCGGTTTAAAAAATTTGACATTTCTCGACGTTTCAAGATCCCTTGAATCTAAATTAAAGATTTTTACAGATATGTCCGTGCGTGCGTATGTACATAAGTTCGGGAAGCTTTTTGTGTCGTCCATACCTCAAAAACCAGTAGAGATATCGACTTCAAACAAATTGTGTTATACAGATAATGAAACAGAAAAGACTCCAAAAAAAAGGAAAATTTAAATTTAAGAAAAGTGAAAATTTTAGGTACCTAACCCAAAATATCTCATGAACCAATGACGCTATCGTCTTGAATTTAATTTTATATTATATATTGTGACGTGATACGAGTACCAAACTGATATAATTTTGAAAAAAAAGGCTGGGATGCGACCCACACTGATAACTTCCCATCCCGTCTATCGATTTGTCTTGCTTAAAATTTTGTCTAAATGTATCAATTCTTACCAAATTTGCGTTCTATTTTTTGTAGATTTTATTTTTTTTATGAAAAAACGGACTGTTGGATTTTTATAAAAAAATTATTGAATATAAAAAACAATATTTTCTGTGAAATAAAATAAGTTTGAAGCCAATATTTTTAATTTTTGAAAAGCTATTTTATTTTATTTTATTTTTATTTATTTCATTTTTCGTGATTGCCTACAATCTGTAAGATATAAAATCTTATAAAATAGAGGTAAGCTAATTTTACAGAATTGAGCCAAAAATGTTACTTTAATTAATAAAATTGAAAACAAATTAATTATATGAGATATCTAAATATATACATAAGTTCAATTAATATCGTATAATAGCAAAATTAAATTCAAATTGAAAAATGAGCTTTTAGAACTTTTTTAATGCTTGTTGCACTTTGGTTTTCTTTTAAGTTACGCGGCAATGAGTTCCAAAGACGGACGGAATTTACAAAAAATTGTCGCTCCGATGTTAGATATGAGAACCGAGGAACGATTAACTGATGAGATCTGTGCGAGGATCCAATTCTAATTTTTTCAAAGCAGTATTGTGGCTGGCGTGTTATAAGAATATCAGAGAATAAAATTAAACTTCGATAATCGAGATAGTTTTCAAATGGCATATTCAGTAGGCGCGAAGCAAAACCAGATATTCTGTCGTATCTCCGTAGCCCGTATACATAACGTACGATAGAATTAAATGCGACATTTAGTTTACGTTTGCTCACATAATTACAATTACAATAAATTTCGCTACCATATAATAGGATAGGAATAATCAAAGACCTAGCAAGGAGAAAACGCGTTTTTGTTGGAGTAAAAGCTTGTGTAACCCAAAGTGTACGAAGTGCACCATATACTTTGCCAACAATTCCATTAATGTGGTTATCCCAGGTCAGAAAGCGGTTAAAAATCACACCGAGATTTTTTGCTGTTAAAACGTATTCGATTGGAGCATTGCTCAGAACAATCGGTGGAAAGTACGTGAGATCAATAGATCTTCTAGAAATGACAAGACACTTAGATTTTTTAGGGTTTAAAACAAGACCATTTGACTGCGACCAATTTACCACTTTTTCTAAGTCCTCATTGACACAAAATGCTCCATGCTCAATAAGTCCCAGTGGGCAGCTAAAATATAACTGAATGTCATCAGCGTACATGTGAGATGAACAATTTGCAAGTGAAGATGGAAGTTCATTTACATATATTGAAAATAAAAGGGGTCCGAGAATGGATCCCTGGGGCACACCAATAACATTTGGTAAAAAACTAGATAGTCTATCTCCAACTTGCACTGCTTGTCTTCTGTTAGTGAGGTAAGAAAAAATTAATTTTGTAGCACCGGATGAAAAATTAAAATTTTGCATAAGTTTTCTACACAAATTGACATGATTGACAGTGTCAAAAGCCTTTGAAAAGTCAAGCAAAACCAAGAAAGTAATCTGATCTTTGTCCAAAGCTTGCCTCAGGTCTTCAGTTACATTTAAAAGTGCAGTTATACAACTGTGTTTTTTACGAAAACCAGATTGCTTTGGACTAAGCAATGAGTTGGCAGCGAGGTAAGCATTTACTTGTTTTTGCAGAATCCTTTCAAAGACCTTTGACAGAAATGGCAGTATGGAGATAGGCCTAAATTCGTCTTTTTTGGCATTTTTAGGAAGCGGTATGATTTTGGCATCTTTCCATAAGTCCGGGTACACGCCAGACATCAAAATAGTGTTGAAAGCAAAAGTTATGTAGGGTAATACAATTGGCAAAATCATACACAAAAAAGAAGGATGAACATCATCGAGCCCAACAGCCTTTGACTTAATAGAAAGAACACTTTCGACCACATCAGCACTTATTACAGCGGAAAAACCAAAGTCATGTTCATCGCGGTGATCGGTAAACGAAAAGGAATTTTCGACGCTGATTTGGGGGGTCTGCCCAGATGGAGTGGACACAAATATTTTATTGAGGATGTTACAATCAATATCCTCAGCTGGTCTGATTTTTGTCTTACCTATCCCAATATTATGAATGTTTTTCCAAAGCTGACGTCCGTTTAACGTTGTGGTGAGCTGTTGAGAGAAATGAAGGGATTTGGCTTTACGTATTTCCGCTACCACTCTATTTCGGAGCGAACAGAACGCACGACGCAGCTCATTCAAACGATACCGCTTCCAATTCGTATAAGCATCATCTCGCTGTTGGATTAAGTTTCTAATATTTACAGTGAACCACGGTTTATTGTTTGGTTTAAGAATTTTTGTTTTTAATGGAACATGAGTATTAAACAGATTAGAAATATTATAAGTTAAAAATTCAATCTGGTCGTTTGATGACGGTAGATAATACATGGCATCCCAGTTTATTTCTCGTGTACGATCGCCAAGTTCCTGAATATTAATATTATGGAAATCTCGATAAGTAATTTTTTCAACGGAGAAATCAAGACTGAATCTAAGAGTGAGAAAAATTAAATCATGCTTTGAAAAAGCTGGCGCAGAAAGCTGATCATAAAAAGCAACGTCATGAATATCGCTAACAAACATCAGGTCCAACAACGAAGCATCTCTACCAAAATAATGAGTTGGTACGTTAGTGTTGACTGGTTTTAAATTGTAAGTTTGCATATTATGTGTCAGAACATTAGTATTTAAAAGATTGCAATTGAAATCTCCACAGAGTACAATATTGGGGGAGCTCAGAGAGATTTCCTCCAATACTGTATACAGTGGTGAGAAATCTATGTATCTATTAGGCCTGTAGATAGTACCCATAAGCAAATTTCCATCATTACCTACAACTTCAACGAACAAATATTCAATAGTGCTATCCACAGTGGCTGAAAGTTTAAGTTTGCATTTAATTGTTCTCTTAACATAAATCGCAACGCCCCCCCCAACACGGTTCACTCTATTAAATCGAAAAACTCGATAGCCCTCTAAGCAACAGATATCATCATTTAGTTCATCCCTCAACCAAGTTTCAGTGACACAAATAACATCTACATCGGAATCAGTAAAAATATCGCGAAATTCATCAATCTTTGGAAGCAAACTTTGCGCATTGATGTGACAAATCCGGAGCCCACATTTCTGCTTGCTCAGAACTCGAACCATCGAACGCATTGATCTATTATTAGACATTACAACAAGCAAAAATAAAAAAGAAAATTTAAAAAGTAAATAATTTAAAAAAGAACTAATAAAAAAATTAATTTAATAATTTAATTTAATTTAATTTAAAGTTAAATTATAATTTTGAAAATATATAAGAAAAAAAGAAAAACAAATAATATTAATTTTCATTCGAAAGTGATGATCTGGCAACGTCTTCGAGTCCCTCGATGCAGTCAACAGGAACAGCTGTGTCATCCGCTTTACCTTTGACATAAACAACTCCCCGCGCGGAGAAGACAAGTGTTATTTGTTTGCTCTTTCTCAATTCAAGTGCACGCTGCATTATTAATTTATTTTTTTGAGTTAAGCTTTCGCGTATATGGATTGCAGAAGATGATGCGGGGGATCCATCAAGAACGAAGTGAATGTCTTCAAGGCAAAGCTGTCTATTGTTTACTTTACGGAATTGTGCGATGGAAGTTAAAACATAGTTTTTGTCATACGGGGAAGTAAATTTAATTTTGATCGCAGAGTTTAGCGAATTAAGCTTCGGGCGAGTGCGGTATATATTAATCAGTGACGGTGGTTTGATATTAATGGTATCGCAAATTAAATTGAAAATAGATCTTAAATTTTCATTTTGCACGAACGGAATACCGAAGATAAAAGCATCTCTGGCGATAATTTGATTTTCGTATGTGTTCATCGTGTGTTTAAGTTTGTATAGTTCTTCGGCAATGTCACTAGAGTTATTGTTTACATTACTAAGTTCTGTGGCTTTTTCGTTTAGTAAAGTTTTAGTGTTATTGCACTCCGCGGTGACATTTGCAAGTGACATTTTAATATTGTTCATATCAGTGTTGAGTGAATTAATATTTAAATTTAAATCAGAATTATTTAATTCTAATTTGTCAACTCGGCTAGTTATGTCACTAATGTTTTTTTTTATGTCTTTGATTTCGCGGCCTAGCTCCTCTGTTATTCTTTTCTCGGACTCTTCAAGTTTTTGAGACAATAATTTAACGATAAACTCACTTTGTTGGCGAAGCTTATCATCCATCCAAGAGTGATCGTCAAGCCCCATGGGTTTTGTAGTGGTTGTTCGGAGGGGAGATGGATTAACACGGGGCGAACTTACGGAGGAGGAGCTTTTAGTGCGGGAAACTGAACGTGTATTATTTGCCATGCGAACGAGAGTTTTTATGTGTTTTATGTAAGCGGGTGAGTTTGTTTATGTAAGATAAGTAGTGTTAGTGTAGAGAGTCGGTAAAATTTCACTCAAAGTATAAATTTTCTTTGTTTAAAATGAGGCAAAGAAAAAAAAAAGAAATTTAAGAAAATTATTTAACTTTAATTTGATCAATAATGAACACTTTTTCCGACAAAACAACAGTGTAATTCGTTTCAGAATGAATGGAACTATAAGCACAACAACTTTTTTTTTGGGTTGATTGCGTTTTCGATTAAAAATAAATAAAAACAGTGTCACCAGAATCAAAGCACGTCCACTCAGCAGCTCATATTGTGATTTAATTTCTATTGAGCTATTTGAGCCGAAAATCAATTTTTACCAACTTTTATTAATTTTTTTGTTTAAGTTTTTATTTTTTGTAAAAAAACTGTCAATTCGATTTTTCTCAATTTTTCCTAATGTTGAAAAAAATATTTCTTATAAGTTAAAATTAGTTAGAAGCCATAATCTCAAATTTTTGAAAAGATATTTAAGTCGAAAATCACTTTTTACCAACTTTTGTTAATTTTTTTTTTCGGTTTTTAATTTTTTGTAAAAAAACTGTCAATTCTATTTTTTTCAAAATTTTACTAAATGTTGAAAACAATATTTTTTGAAAGATAAAAGTAGCTTAAAGCCAATATCTCAAAGTTTTGAAAAGATATTTGAGTCAAAACTCAATTTTTACCAACTTTTTTTTAATTTTTTTTTTAGGTTATTATTTTTTGTAAAAAAACTGTCAATTCGATTTTTCTCAAAATTTTATCAGATGTCAAAAACATTATTCTTCGTTGCAAAAAATTGTTTTGGAGATGAAATCATATTTTAGTCAGTTTTTTTTTTCAGTTTTTTTGGTTTATAAAAAAAACCGTTAATTGAATTTTTTTCCAAAAATATAATTGTTTTGTATCACGTTACAATATATAACATAAAATTTAATTCAAGTCTCTAGCGTCATTGGTTCATGAGATATTTAGGGTTAACCAAAATTTTCACCTTTTTTTAAACTCCTATGGTAAAAAAAACACCCACGCAATTTTCTTGAGAGCCCTTTCTGCATCTTTCTGCCTTATTACCTGTATAACAAAATTTATTTGAAGTCGATATCTCTTCTGGTTCTTGAGCTATGGACGACGAAAAAAACGTCGCGAACGTACGGACGTACGGACGTACGTACACACGCACGCACAGACATCTTTCTAAAAATCTTTTATTTCGACTCTAGGGACCTTGAAACGTCGAGAAATGTCAAAATTTTCAATTTGACAAATCGGACCCATTACAATAACTTCCTATGGGAAGTTAAAAATTCAAACAAAGGTTTTTGAATAATTAAAAAAAAAACTGAAAAAAATGAATTGTCACCGTGAATATTTTACGAACGAAAAATTATTTCAGCTCCAAAATTTTATGCAATGAAGAAAAACGTTTTTATAATTTGTGAAATTTTGAGAAAATTTGTGAAATTTTGAGAAAAATCGAATTGACAGTTTTCTTACAAAAATAAAAACAAAGCAAAACATTACTAAAAGTTGGTAAAAAATGATTTTCTACTCAAATATCCTTTCAAAAATTAAACATATTGGCTTCAAACTAATTTCAATATATAGAAAATATTGTGTTCGACATTCAGTATTTTTTATAAAAATCCGAAAGCCATTTTTTTTTATAAAAATTAAGATTAACAAAAAATATTACGCAAAATTTGTTAAAAATTGATGTTCTATTTTCGATATCTCGTGAGTAAATGAAGGTATTGACTTCAAATTATTTATCTCACACAAAATATTGTTATAAATAAGCAAGACAAATCGACAGACGGGATGAAAAGTTATCAGTGTGGGTTGCATCCCAGCCTTTGAAACTTAGCACTTTTACTTTTTAAATTACGTTTGACCATTGTAAAATACGTTTCACCAAACTCAAATTTGCAAAGTTCAAAGTTTTTTTCCTGAAAAGTGAAAAGTTTCGTTATTTTGGAAAGTACTTGTTGTTTTTGTTTTACGAAACAATATATTTTGTAAATTATATTTAGAATTTTTAAACGCTTTTCAGTAATATGAAAAGAGAAATTTTTATTTGCCAATAAGAGTTTGTTTTGAAAAGTTGTCGAAAACTAATTAAAAAATATATGAACGTTTTTGAATATGAAGAAGTAAATAATAGTTAATGGAAATGGGTAATTTTTTGTTTTTAATTTTGACGAATTTACCAAAGCACATGAGTTTTGAATGTTAATGTTAAAGCGTTGATTAATCTCAATTTCAAAAATGTCTGATTTTGTAGAGTATTTTTAATACATCGACATCGTAGTCATATATCAATTTAACTTGACATATTATAGCATAAAAACGTTTCTTTTCTGTTATAGAATAATTTATACAAAAATGAATCGTTTAAAAAAATATTTTGAAAACGAAGGAGTATTTATTTGCCAAAGAAACTAAGAATTAACTTCGATATCGGAAATGATTTTTCGACAAAAGAGAGTTTTCATTTAACGAAAAGGACCATCGAATTTGTTTTATCTAAAATTGGAAATACACTACAATTTAATAGCCAGGGGAATTTGTGTTTAAGTCCTTTCCAATAACCTTTGTGTTCACTACATTGGGCTGGGAATGTAGGCTAATATCATGTATTGCATCTATACACGGAATAAGCAAAGAAACCGTCTAGAGAGTGTGTCAAATATTATCATTAATAAATTACCTTTGAATTTTTACAATCTCCAAGATTTCTAACTTTTTATTCTTTTGTCTTGAGGACTTATTTTGCATACAACTGTCGATGTTTTCGTTTTAATGAATATGTGATCTTAATAAACACTTTTCAAAATATAAATTAATTATAAAGTTGTATTTTAAATTAGTGAAACTTTATTTTTAAACAAAATCAAACAAATTGAAAAGTGATGATTCTTTTCACTTTGCAAAGTTTGTGAAACACTTTGCAATTTTACTTTGCGGGATATTATTTTTTTTTCAAAGTTAAAATAAAAACTGTTTGGTGAAATTGGCCCCAGGCCGAAATGCTATGTTTTGAAACTGTTTATGACGTATATGACTAAATTCCGTATGATACTGATCTGTTTTTCAAAATACTGTAAAATTAGAAAACTGTTTATGTTTATTTGAAGAAAGTTGATGCATGTTATTGTCTGTATAGTTGTAAGTATTTCAAAATACTGGCAAATTTTGGTAAATAAAGAAAATGTAACCCTTATTCACAAAAATTATTCAGAAAAATTAGTTTGTATAATCTTGAAAAGTGCGCAGTTTTTACATTATTTAAAAGATTTTTCTTTTTCAGCCTATTTACAATAATTGACAAGAATTTAATTCGTGCAAAATTTTGTAATACAGTATTTTGACATAAAGCATTTTAAAAACAGAATGACCCACATAGAATTTTTACTCCAACGTTTTTAAAAGGATAAATGCAATTATTTCCAATTTACTACAGGCAATTTTATCGAATCTGATTAACCTATTTAAAGTTTTAATAGTTTTAGATAAACATCGTTAAAAAAGTATTGCCAAACAAAATATTCCTTTTTTCTTTGTTTGAATCTTTTAAAAGTGTTTCCTAAATAAGTGTATATTTTTCAACAGTTGTCATATGGAACTAAATAAAAAGAAATCAAAACTCTCCCTTACAGTTAGTTTTTTAAATAATTTTATTTAATTTAGTTTAAAAAACAGAAGAGGAAAAAAAAATGAGAATAATTGTTTTCTAATTCAAATTTTCCTCATTTTTTTTTCAGTGTAAAAAATTAAAATTAAGCTTCTACTTTAAACATTTTTTTGTCCTATCAATTATTATATTGATTAAAGATTTTGTATTTTGAATGAAAATAATATCTTTTTGCTTTAAGTCAGCAATGTTAACAATTTTGAAATAGATCCAAAGAGGTAATTTATATTGCTGGGAAAAATAAAATAATTACCTGTTTTATTGTTATACCATTGTAAGTAGATTTTAAAAAAGGGTTCAAAAACCATAGGAACAAAAAAATAATTTAAATAACGAACAAAGATGTATTTAATATTTATTTTGTTAAATTTAAAGAGAAAACAGCATTTAAAAAAACCTAAATTGGTTTTCGATTCTAATTTCTTCAGAAAAATTATAATGGAAAAAATATTGTTTGCAAATATTAAAGTCCTGCCTTTGTTTTGTATGTTCTAATCTTGATAACAAATACGAATACTATCTATGCTGACATTTTAATCCTCAAAATCCCTATTTTTTTAGTAGTTTTTTAATAAAAACAAAATCAAAATCATTTTTGAAACCCAAGCTAAACCAATTTTACAAGTCTTAAAGTGAAAGACCTTTTAATCACTCAATTTCACCTTCGTTTCCCAACAGAAGGCAACTTTCAAAATTATCTGATTTAAAACATTTTCAACAACAAAAATAAAACTAACTTTCTGAATTCGAATTGAGTATGTAATTAGGTAGCTTAGATATAGGAATAGATACAATTATTAAATAGGTAGGTTGTCCTACCTTTCTATAGGTAGCTACTAGGCAATTAACAACTTTATACATTCAACTACAACAAGAAACACATTTGAAAATTTAAATATGAATAAAGCTAGTATAGATATAGGTAAGGTAACTGGGTACTCTATGGTTTGTGCGGAATGCTAAATACGTGCGATAAGCGAAGCTTATTTCCAGAGCTAACCTAACCTCAAATGGGATATTAAGAGATAAAAATGGCGCATTCGTGTCTGTCTGTCTGGTCGGGTGTAAAATTCTGTCTGCCTTGTCTATGGTGCGGTTGTTGGTTGGTGTCTATGATGTGAGTGGTTTAAAGGAAGGGAGGGAAAGAGGTCTAATGGAGCGAGTAAACATAAGACCTATTGTGTTGTGTGTTTAAACTTACATTGAGGCTATAAGTAACTACAGTTGTGGTCATGTAATTAAGCCACTAAAAAGAAAGATATCTTTTTTTGGTTAAAAATTAAGTATTCACTGGAAAATCATTGTTTTAACTAGATTATTTAAGTAATTTAATTCTTTGCTATTCATATTCTTAAACATAATTTTACTTGTAAATAAATTTGTTCGAATTTCATGAACTTAACCGGAAACATAATCAAGCCATCTACAATAAAGAACTTTGAGATTGTATATTTGCTAAAGAAATTTCACAGTTTTCGCAAGTAGTACTTTGTAGGAAATTTATTTTGTAGTCTAAATTCTGTAAATCTTTTCGATATTGTACCACAAAGGGATGCACTGCACATTGAGAAGAAGTAACTTTAATATACCCCGGTTGGATTATTCTCTATAGTGTGAAGCTTTATTCATCGGGTTTCAGTGCTCCATAAATTGACAATGGGCTTTAAATCAGGAATTTTAGCAAGCCATAAGAATAGAAATGGATTTGAACCAGGTCTTGATGATACGAGAGCATTCCTCAAAATTGTATCTTATTTTGATAATAGGAACTTGATCATATGTTTAATTTATGAGAAATTTTTTGTTTCTTGGGCTTTGATGATCAATCAGTTGGATGCGATTAATAATAAAATAAAACTAATCCATCTTGGTTTTACCCTACGTTTCGCCAGTTGTTTTCCAGCTTCTTCAGGGATTTATTTAGTATTTTATATTTAAAAAAAAAACATGATTAAAAGTTGCACAAAAAGTGCGAAAAGTTTAACTATGGACAACACTAGTATCACCGTATTTAACAACTAGTGTATGAAAACACTATACAAAGTTACAAAGTGTATGACAACACTTGTTTTACTTTTTATAAAATTATGTTTTTTTCTTTAGAACAACAGGTAAAATATTATAGAAAGCACCTTTAAAATATTTGTATCATAATTAAATTTAGAAGCCACAAATATATTTGAGGTCAAAAGGTGTTTTTTTATTGACAAAGATATATGTAGCATAATTGCTATACAATTTTGGAATACATTGATAGATACATAACATTTTCTTAATGTGTTTAAGCTGTCATGGCAACCAAAAATTAGTAGTTTCGTTTAAAATAACTAAACTGATTAATGGTTTTTTGCGGCCTACTTAGTCATAAATCCTCTAAAGTTTTATTATTTAAACTACACATTAGTTTTCAGATTGTTTTTCAGCACATTGTGTTCAGTAATTTGTACTCATTTAATTAAAGTATTATTTTATTTTTCAAATACACTACAAAAAAAAAACTAGATAATTGCAAAACATTAAATTTAAAACCAACGAATAAAAAATAAAAAGTTTTAAGATTAATAGTTTGAATAGAAAAAAGCGAAACGATTTAAGAGTAATTTTTGTTTTTGAAACAAATCCGTCATCCAAAAGGCTAAGTTTTATGAAATATATTGAAAAAAGTTAATGGAATGCAACCCATACAAATAACTTCCCATCCTCTGTCGATTTTTATTATTTCGTGTGATACGAGTATAAACAAATTTAAAGACATATCTTTCTGAGTTCACATAATACTTGAGTGGAAAACTATTTGATATTGGTTTTTTAAAGTTTACCAATCGAATTTTTCTAAAAAATTAACTAAAAGTAGTTAACAATATTTTACATAGGATAAAACAAGTTTGATTTCAAAATATGTTTTTGTAGCCGACATTTTTAGTCGAAACACAACTTTATAATAGGACTGAAAATACTGAAACACTGATATCTTGCCATCAAGTGAGAGATAAATAGTTTAAAATTAATATTTTTCTTCGTTCTCTTAACACTTGAGTCGAAAACTATTTCCTAATCAGTTTTGTTAAAAAAGTTGTCAGTTGATTTTTTCTAAAAAAAAATATATAAATTACCAACATTTATATGATAAAACAGTTTGATTTCAAAATCTATTTCATTTTATTTCTTATATAAACGAATACAGATTGGATTTTTCTAATAAAATTTAGCAATGAGATCATTTTTAAGTCAATACCTTCATTTATTCACGAGATATCGAGAATCGAACATCAATTTTTACCAATTTTGCGCAATATTGTTTGTAGATTTTAATTTTTATGAAAAAATTGACTGATTTTTATACAAATTTTACTGAATGTCGGAAACAATATTTTTTATAAGATGAAATTAGTTTGGAGCTAATATTTTTAAGTTTTGAAAAGATATTTGAGTCGAAAATCAATGTTTACGAAGTTTTAGTTAATGTTTTTTTTAGGTTTTTATTTTTAAAAAAATAGTTAATTCGATCTTCTCAAAATTTTACCAGATGTCGAAAACGTTTTTCTTCGTTGAATAAAATCACTTTGGAGACTAAATTTTGTTGTTCGTAAGATATTCGCGGTGACAATTAATTTTTTTTTTCAGTTTTTGTGATGAATAAAAAACACGTTATAAACATTTTTATATTCATGTTGCGAGCGTACAAACGAACGCACTGGCAGCTCTCTAAAAATCTTTTGTTTGGATTCTAGAGACCTTGAAACGTCGAGAAATGTCAACATTTGGGTTTTTGAGATATTACTTCTTATTATTCAAAAAATGTATGGCTTTTTAAGGTTATCTAAATTCATAAAGCGTTTTTTTTTTTGCAATAAAATTCGATATGGTTTTCCAAGTTTAATCCCTATCTTTTATATTCAGTTTAAATATTAACCATCAAGTATTTAATAAAGTGTTCAAAAAATAATCCTAAGCTGTTTTATTTTACCTTTCTCACATAAATCTTAAAAAACACTGTACCATTTATGTCCCAATGATTTCTATCAGAAAGAGGCAAAATGGTTTGAAATTTTTCATCGACGTATTTAACAAAAAAATGAAAGCATTAAATTGAATTCAAGGTCTCTCATAATTTTATACATATTGAAATGAAGTCTCATAGCTATCAGACGATTTATAGTTAAGAACTTTGTTGTGCCTTAGTCTTAAAAACACCGTTTTTGGTCGATTTAACATTTTTAGAGATGTATATTTTAAAAACCTGATTAAGTGAAAAATTTATAAGGCGAGATTGGAATTCAGGACGACTTTATCCTTTAATAAAGTATTGTTTTGTTTGTTAGACAGAAAAATAACTTAATTTCGGTGACCAATGTTATTTGTCTCCTCGCATTGCGATTCGATACTTTGACATGTGTTTTTCTTAAATGCACAGAAAAGAACAGTAAATGGTCGTTAAAGAAACAAATCCGAGTTGACACAAAAGCACAATAATATGTAAAAGTTAGTTGTGTGGTTTCATTACACGTCCACAACTGTTCTTTACCTACCCTATACCTTTACCTATGTTTTGCAATGCAAATTTTATTCATTCTTTTATTTTTTGTGAACGTTTGCAAAACCACATTTAAAAAACAAAAGAGTTTCAATAGACATCAGCGAATTGTGTTAAATGGTGTGATAGATTGTGTTTACTTTCCAACTAAGCGTATGTATAAAAATTCGTGAATCCAAATTATATTTTGTGAGCTTTATGGATTTTTGTTTAAAAATAGAAAAGTTGATTTGTAATTGAATTTTGAATTTGCAATCAAAATGAAAAATAAATTGTCCAAAAATGCATTTAACATCGATTTCCATCGATTTAACTTGGTGGACTGGGGATAAAGGGGTTAGAAGATGTGTTGTGTTTGCATAAAATATACAAATTTTGCTTTTGCATAAAATTGAATTAAAAATTGGATGATAAATAATAAAAATGAGTTTATTTGATAATTATTTTATTTTTGAATAAATTATTATTATTATTAATTTATTTTTTGTTGTTACACCAAAGTTATTAGGGATATCAGAGAAACCGCTATACATAAAACTTTTATCGTTTGAATTTTATATGAGTCAATTCACTTCATTAGATTGGATTACTGTGCATAACATTATTCAAGTATCGTGAATTTATTGATATTTACTTAATGAGTCACGAGTTTATTTTGTTCGTAAAGTAATTTCTATATTATATGCTTTACTGGGTTTTGCGGTGTAATTAAAGGTTCCTATTCCTATGAAAAATCAAACTAACTATGCTCATAGGTGGGTTAGAGATGATGTATTCATATATACTTAGGCCTAATTATCTTTTTATTTTGTTTTATACTGTGTTGGATTTTAATTTGATACGTTTATTTTATGTTGTTTATGGAATTAAACATAATACTCAACTCCTACCTAAATAAAGTATAGGTTTCATAGTAAGCGATTATCATATCGAATAACATAATTATATTAATTTATTGTGTAAAGGAATCTTATTATGATGTACTTGTAGATATATGTATGTTTATATTACAAAGCAGTTATAGGTACAGATATATGTATAAATCGAATTCAAATCAAAAAAAGAGGCTGGGATGGATCGATTTGTCTTGCTTAAAAGTTTGTCTAAATGTATCAATTCTTACCAAACTTGCGTTCTATTTTTTGTAGATTTTATTTTTTTATAAGAAAACGGACTGTTGGATTTTTATAAAAAAATTACAGAATATCAAAAACAATATTTTCTGTGAAATAAAAAAAGTTTGAAGCCAATATTTTTAATTTTTGAAAAACTATTTGAGACGAAAATCAATTTTTACCAACTTTTATTAATTTTTTTATTTAGGTTTTTATTTTTTGTAAAAAAAACAATATTTCTTATAAGTTAAAATTAGTTGGAAGCCATAATCTCAAATTTTTGAAAAGATATTTGAGTCGAAAACCAATTTTTACCAACTTTTGTTAAATTTTTTTTCAGTTTTTAATTTTTTGTAAAAAAACTGTCAATTCGATTTTCTCAAAATTTTTCCTAATGTTGAAAACAATATTTCTTATAAGTTAAAATTAGTTAGAAGCCAATTTCTCAAATTTTTGAAAAGATATTTGAGTCGAAAATCAATTTTTACCAACTTTGAGTAATGTTTTGTTTAGGTTTTTATTTTTTACAAAAAAAAACTGTCAATTAGATTTTTCTCAAAATTTTATCAGATGTCAAAACCATTATTCTTCGTTGTACAAAATTGTTTTGGAGATGAAATCATATTTTGGTCGTTAAATTTTTGAGGTGACAAATTTTTTGTCAGATTTTTTTGATTTATAAAAAAAAACCGTTAATTGGATTTTTTTCCAAAAATATAATTGTTTTGAATCACGTTACAATATATAGTATCAAATTCAATTCAAGTCTCTAGCGTCATTGGTTCATGAGATATTTAGGTTTAACCAAAATGTTCACCTTTTTTTAAACTGCCATGGCAAAACAACCACCCATGCAATTTTCTTGAGAGCCCTTTCTGCATCTTTCTGCCTTATTATCTGTATAACAAAATTTATTTGAAGTCGATATCTCTTCTGGTTCTTGAGCTATGGACGACGAAAAAAACGTCGCGAACGTACGGACGTACGAACGTACGTACACACGTACGCACAGACATCTTTCTAAAAATCTTTTATTTTGACTCTAGGGACCTTGAAACGTCGAGAAATGTCAAAATTTTCAATTTGACAAATCGGACCCATTACAATAACTTCCTATGGGAAGTTAATAATGTCATCTGATTTGTTTTGTACCTTACTTTTTCTATGTCGCACTTCCTGGAAAAGTTACCAATCATTCAATTGTTTTTCCCGAGATTATAATAAATTAATTCAGGACTTAAAATTATTGTGTTTTTAATTTCAAATCCTGAAATATATTTTATTTCAATATCTTGAGTCTAGATATGGTCGTTCTTCGTTCTAGCAAATGAAATTGAAGTGTATGCGTTTTTGACATCTGAAAAAAATCGAATCGACTGTTTTTCTTACAAAAAATAGACACAACATTACAAAAAGTTGGTAAAAATTGATTCACGACTAAAATATCTTTTCAAAAATTTAGGATATTGGCTTCAAATTAATTTCATCTTATAATGGGTGATCATCTTATAATGGGTTAGGATTTTCATGCATTAGTATTTGACAGATCACGCGGGATTTCAGACATGGTGTCAAAGAGAAAGATGCTCAGTATGCTTTGACATTTCATCATGAATAGACTTACTAACGAGCAACGCTTGCAAATCATTGAATTTTATTACCAAAATTAGTGTTCGGTTCGAAATGTGTTTCGCGCTTTACGTCCGATTTATGGTCTACATAATCGACCAAGTGAGCAAACAATTAATACGATTGTGACCAAGTTTCGCACTCAGTTTACTTTATTGGACATTAAACCAACCACACGAATGCGTACAGTGCGTACAGAAGAGAATATTGCGTCTGTTTCTGAGAGTGTTGCTGAAGACCGTGAAATGTCGATTCGTCGCCGTTCGCAGCAATTGGGTTTGTGTTATTCGACCACATGGAAGATTTTACGCAAAGATCTTGATGTAAAACCGTATAAAATACAGCTCGTGCAAGAACTGAAGCCGAACGATCTGCCACAACGTCGAATTTTCAGTGAATGGGCCCTAGAAAAGTTGGCAGAAAATCCGCTTTTTTATCGACAAATTTTGTTCAGCGATGAGGCTCATTTCTGGTTGAATGGCTACGTAAATAAGCAAAATTGCCGCATTTGGAGTGAAGAGCAACCAGAAGCCGTTCAAGAACTGCCCATGCATCCCGAAAAATGCACTGTTTGGTGTGGTTTGTACGCTGGTGGAATCATTGGACCGTATTTTTTCAAAGATGCTGTTGGACGCAACGTTTTGGTGAATGGCGAAAAAAATGGCCAAAAATGGAAGAACTGAACTTGGTTAACATGTGGTTTCAACAAGATGGCGCTACATGCCACACAGCTCGCGATTCTATGGCCATTTTGAGGGAAAACTTCGGAGAACAATTCATCTCAAGGAATGGACCGGTAAGTTGGCCACCAAGATCATGCGATTTGACGCCTTTAGACTATTTTTTGTGGGGCTACGTCAAGTCTAAAGTCTACACAAATAAGCCAGCAACTATTCCAGCTTTGGAAGACAACATTTCCGAAGAAATTCGGGCTATTCCGGCCGAAATGCTCGAAAAAGTTACCCAAAATTGGACTTTCCGAATGGACCACCTAAGACGCAGCCGCGGTCAACATTTAAATGAAATTATCTTCAAAAAGTAAATGTCATGGACCAATCTAACGTTTCAAATAAAGAATCGATGAGATTTTGCAAATTTTATGCATTTTTTTTTTTTTAAAAGTTCTCAAGCTCTTAAAAAATCACCCGATAGAAAATATTGCTTTCGACATTCAGTAAAAATTTTATAAAAATTCAGTGTTTTTCAGAAAAATTTAAATCTACAAAAAATAATAGGTACTCCAAATTGGTAAAAATTGATGTTCGCTTCTAGATATCTCGTGAATAAATGAAGGTATTGACTTAAAAATAATTTCATTCTGTGCTAAATTTTCTTAGAAAAATCCAATCTGTATTTGTTTGCATAAGAAATAAAAACTTTCAAGAAATGCTACTAAAATTGTTAGAAATTGGTTTTCGACTAAAAATATCGTTAACAAAAAGAGATTATGAAATCATATATGTTTTATCATATATGTTGGTAATTTTAAGTTAATTTTTTAGAAAAATTCTACCGACAACTTTTTTAACAAAACACGAAATGGTTTTCGACTCAAGTATTAGGAGAGCAAAGAAAGACATTGACTTCAAATTATTTATTCCAAACAAAATATTATTATAAATATTTTGTTAAAGTTGTAAGCAAGACAAATCGACAGACAAGATGGGAAGTTATCTGTGTGGGTCGCACATCAGCCTCTTTTTCAAATTGGTTTTACAAAAAGTCAATATTTTTTTAAAGTCCTTTCTACACCTTTTGCTATTAACCATGTATTTAGATTAAATCGACATTGAAACGATGAAAATCGATTGACAAATCGGATCGTTTTCAATAATTCTGAATGGTAAGTTAAACATAAAAGTTGGCTCTTAATTTTTCGATGAATTTATAAAAATATCTTAAAGCTAGACAAAAATTCATAAGACTAGCCTAATTAACCATAACTTACAACTAACTTACTGGTCCCATACGGACACTCTAAGTGAAACAATAAAACTTAATTCTAATGCCTTTCGGCCCTAAGATCTCTTTTATTTTATTTTATTTTATTTTATTTTATTTCAATTCAATTTTATTTATTAGAAAATTCAAAAAAAAAACTAATTTCAATATCTTTTTTCATTTTTACATAAAAACCCTTTAAAATTAGGTCCTTAATATAAAACTTAAAACTAACCTAAACTACCTATTCTACCTTATAAACTACTTAAAACTAAAACAACCACAGCAGCAAATCTAACTATCTCACATTTTTTTGTTTTTGTTATCCTTTTTTTGTTTTTTTTCCTTATTCCAATGTTTAATTATTTTTTTTGTGCCACCATGCCTATTCTACTTAAAACTAAACCCTAAAACTATAAAACAAGTATGTAAGCCGGCCAAGGCTTAAAACCCCATCCCCACTACTCACTATCAAGTGCTTATTGAAGCCACCAAAACTGGTTCTTCTGCTTCACCCTATCAGTTCGGTCCCGTTCGGACACAGCCCTACTGAACCGAAGGAGCTCTACTCCGCCTAGTGCCATGACATGACGCACAGTGCGTCGAATGTATGGAGATGGTGGACAAAAATCTGTTTTCCGAAACATAAATTTTTTGAGTGTAAAATAAGTCTTGACAATTTAAAAGAAAGACAAATTTAATGAACACAGACAATTTAAAGGTCATGTTATACTTACAAGTTGACCGAAAAGTGCCAAACAGAAAAATTAACTTGAGCATATAAACAATAATTTTGCTACATATATGCATAATTTATTTTAGTTTGCAAATTTAGAGATAACATAATAAATATTTTTTTTTTGTTTGATGTTTAAATTAAATAACTTCCTATAATAAATTATTTATTAATGAACACATAATAAAGTAAGTGAACTTTATTTAGTAGGAAAAACCATCCGAGTCTTCACTATCTGTGTTGTTTTGAATTGGCGATTGTGAATTCGAATTTTCCGGAATCAGTGTGTATTCATGTATCTCTTTGTCATCTTCTTTCAAAAGTTTTGAATGTTCCTATATTGTGATAAAGTGGGATCAGATCTAAGTAGCAATACAGTCATTAAGTCTTCGTTTGCGAACTTTCGGGATGATTTTCTAGTGTGAGCTAGGCGGTGTTTTCGAAATTCTTTATGGCTAGCCTCTAGGGCTTCTTCCGAAAGTTGACCAATGGGTATACCAAAAAATGAAATTATATCCGGGCCATGAATCAAAAGCTTATGAACACTGATTGGCATATAATACCAACTATAAAGTTGAAGATAGAGATCTCTTGTTTCATCGAGCAATGCAGAAAATTTATTTACGTCAATACTAAGCCCAGAAGCCAAGACTCTTAAAATGATGGAGAACTTTTTTATCAGCCGTTCATCAAGTCCAGTGATTTGTGCAGTAGTCTCTGAATCCTTAAAAAAACGTCTTGCAGTATTTCCATCATTTGTTGATCCGAATCGTGGCTTAGGCTTATCAACGACTAGCCGACCCGTGCTCGCGTTGCTTCGCAAATTGTAACCACGAACATTTTTTGAATATTAGTATTAGCATATGAAACAATTTCTCAATGGGACTGCGCATATTTTCTACAATAATATTAATTTTAGTTTATAATCAAAAAACACTTCCTTACCGAAATTAACACTTTAGAAAAAAAAACTTAAGTAAAATATTACGTAGTAAAGGCCAAGCCGCACGTGAAAACAAACAAAATACAAAACCATTTCAATTTTTTAGTTTAAAACAGAACGAAATTTTTGTCTATTTTCTTTTTTTCTTTCTTTTATTCATACCTAGAAACGTTTTTTTGCAACCGAAAAATATAGTTTGCGGTAAAAAAAAAACAAATTTGTGTTTTTAATGTTCTCATACTATCTATAGGTATGCGTGTGTAAATATCCATAGACACATTTTTTTATTCATCTGCTCATGTTCAGTGCAGTGCAACTGACTTAACCTACCTACATTTGTGTGCTCTTTTTATCGACGTCATTGTAAGTACCTTCTTTGAGTTATTTGTAAAGAAAATTTTAACTTAATTTCAGTTTTATTGTTCGAGGAAGTGATACAAAATTGGTAATTCAAGCTATTATAATAGAACTTTTTTTATTTTTAAATTGGAAGAATTATAATCTATTCACTTCCTCGAACCAAAAAAAAAAAGATATAATTTTTCTTTAGATAAATCGGCATTTCATGTGCACGGCACTGTTTATTTATTTTTATTAAATGTCCATAGTAACTTAAAAAAAAAAAGAGCCCACACTGCTCAGCGATGTCAGATGTGACGATAGAATTAGAGAAACAAAAAATAATGTGTTTGTGTAGGTTAGTTGATGAACTATACAATACAGACAAATTGAATATGTAGGCAGAGAGAAAAAACTAAATGAGAGAACCAAATTTCCTCGTCTCCGTCTCTTCGAAACCTCTTACTCTCATTTTTTATAGCGTGTTGAATTCGTATCGGTGTATACATGTTTTCACCTCGGAAAAGAGTACACAAAAAAATATCACTTCCGGGAAATGCGACATTTCTCATTTTTGTTTATTGATAGCCAAGAAGGCTATGTTTTTTAAAGTCTCATTATAATATTTTTGTAATTCTCATGAATTTCTTTCTTTAATTTTACTAACATCTTGTCGTTTTTATATCTACAAAAATACTCCTATGATTCAAATTAATTCTAGGAAAACATTTTTGTTTGTCAATAAATACCGGAAGAAGTTATACCGGTAGTTCGTGGTGAATTTGTTTTTCTCTTCTCTTTCTCTGAGTAACAGATAGATGGCATTAACAACCTTCTCTGAGTTACAGATAGATGGCATTAACAACCAAAACAAGAAAGGATGTGTGCAGAAAGAGTATAACAAGGTTAAGGTTTTTTAGACTAGACTTTATTTGTATATTTGAACGAGTACATGTTTTTTATAAATGAACATATGTTATGTTTATTTCAATAGTAATGCCTTAACTACTAACTTAACTACTGTATTATCTAAAATATACTGCATTGAATTATTTTACATTGAATTATAAAAGACGGAAATAATAAAGTTCTACAGTTTACCAGGAATATTTATATAAAATATCCACATCTTCTGCAATTGCGGTATCAATCGATATTTTCTGGAACTTAGTAACATTTATTTGTCATGAATTACTCTTTCAGCTTTTTTATACAACAAAAAAATCAATTATGAAATTTGGCTGCGATAATAACTACTTGAACACAGCATTTTCATTGTTTATAGTTATTCAGGTTTAGCCCTTAACTTTGATTTGCATTTATTTATGAATAGCCTAAAACGTTTAGCAAACATCTATGAATAAGCCACAATGCACTTTCAGAAAAACTGTAGTTAGAACTTTCCCTCACAGATTTTTCCTTGTCGCTATATAACTGAAAGATAAGATATAAATATTTAGAACTGGAAAATTTATAAAAATGATGCATAAGACTTAAATTTTGGTTGAAGAACAAATTTGTATATTCTTTTCACAAAACCACTGACCCAGCTTATGTAGTTAAGCCTTTAAAAGCAACACACTAGCTTAGTGGAAGGCAGTAAGAATAGCTTATCACCTATTCACAAATCTTATGCAATGAAAATTGGTAACAGAAGTAACAAGTTGACGGTCTTTTTATTTAGTGTCTACTTAAATCACTTATTTTCAGGATTTTGGAAATGTCGTGAGTAATGTAAAGGAAATAAACAACTAGTACACACAAATAAAATAGGAATGGAAAAAAGAGATGAGTATATAAAAATGTTTTCAATGTTCCATGTTTACATTCTGTAACTCTCGTTTTCAATGTTCCTGCAACTCTCGCATCGACAAAATTAAGTCGATAAACTCTGAAAATTGAAACAAATCTGAGTTTTTTTGCACCTTTCAACGGTCGGAGCGAAAATTAAACGCATAAACTCAGCTAATAATACAAATAATAGTAGTAGTGCTTTCAGAGTTTTATGTTTCTATGTCCTAATTCTCATTGGACTGTTGCACCACCTAATTTATTTTACTTACTTAATGATTAAAACTGGCTTCAAATAACTAACTAATACTTATCTAAATGCGTAATTTAGAATTTGTTTCTAAATCTTCATTTTTCTGGCTCCTAACAAGAGTAATTAATTTCACTTCATATTCGAATGAAAGTTGTTCATACACAATTTTGAATTTTCTTTGAACACCTCTGAACAGCTGACTACATCCGCCATTTTTCAAAGGTGTTCGCCATTTTTAAAAGGTGGTGAGCAGAGAGAAAAGAGAGAAAAGTTTTTTCTCTTTCGTGGTGAGTATGTGCACAAACTTGCATAAGTATTTGTTCCCCACATTTTTTTTATATGGAGTTACTACATATGCAAGTTGGTGGCCAAATCATAGCTTGTAGGCAAAAAGAGAAAAACCGTCGAAGTTGGTTCTCTCTATTAGTTCTTTCTCGATGATGTAGGTAGGTAGGTAAGAGAAAAAACGTAACTATTAAATGGAACACATATTAAGAGAGAAAGAGCATGGGAAGAAAAGAAAATTAAAAATGTTGGAATGATAATGAAATGAAACAAAGCAGCGACCTCGCGATTGTGATGGAATCTAATTTCCTGGATAAAATAAATTCAAAAAGTTTATAATTTTATAATTTGTTTTTATTTATTTCTCAGGTTGTATGTTTAACTTAGAAGTGATTTTAGGCTTAAAATTTGCGCAACAATATTGACTTTATGAAGCAATGCTAATCTTTGTCGATTATTGTATAGGTTTTAAGATATGAGTGGTTGTGTAAGTCAACTAATGAAAAAAATGGATAAAAAATGTAAAATTAATAATATTTAAGTTTGACAAATAATTAATGAAAAAAAATTAAAGCCATAAACACTCTCATAACAATATAGAAAATAATAAAATATATTTAAAATAAATCGGTTGACTACTTTCTGAGATCATGCGTTACAAACTTTAAAATGGTTTCGCTTTTATATAATAGTATAGATAAGACCCATTCTAGATTTGAATGATTCTTGAATATCTTTTTTTCTTTGGGCAAATACAATTTTATTTTCTGAGTCACGCACTTGCCAGGTTTTGAAAGGAAGCCTGTAAGAAATGTGCAACAAACACTCAAAGCATCTTATCCAAGAGTGTAGGGTGGATAAACCAAAACGATAGTTTTCTTCTTTTGTTGGCTTCTGGTTTTTTTTTACCGTATTCATCTCTTTAGGAGTTGCACCGCAAATATAGCATTTTGCTGAAGAATTTGTATTTGATAATACATTACAAATACTCCCATCAATCATTGTAAATAACATTTTAAATGAAATGTTAACATTGAAACCTTTTTTGTTTAGAAAGAGATTAGTGAGTTGACCTATAATGATGAAGTTAAATAAATAGATTCAATATCATTTTAACTATCTTAAAGTTAATTGAAAAGTTGGAATTTCAGTTCTTACTATCCACATTTACATTTACAAAAATATGTATGTACATATATTTTAAATATGAGAATAATACCAATTTTTTAGAACTTTAAACTTTTAAGATTTAAATAAAACTGACCTATGAGTTCAATCATTTTAGACTACTCATCTTGAACAAGCTTTTTACATTCTTTCATAAACATAAATTGTATGGGTCTGCAATAGGAAGTCGAAGAAGAACGGGGATTTTTCCATAGCTCAATACCAGTATTGTCCTCGACCAATTTTAAAGGGCAGAACGCTGTTAGAAAAAGAAATTCGTCTGTCCTTTGTGAGTCAGTAAAGACTTGTTTGTACTGACTATGCCCAGAACTTCCGTCGAAACCCCACTTGCAGATTAACGTGGCAGTTGTTTCATGTTGTATTTGGGAAATGTCTGCTATACTTTCTCCAGTTTTATTTAAAAGCTCTTGAAGGTCAACAGATGCAGTAGTTTCTGTTGCCTCCCTCTTGCTGGGAAGCATCTGTTTTTTTAGCTTTTTCAGTTTGTATAAGCTGGGAAAACAATCTTTGTGCAACGCATTAACAACTGACCGTAACACTTTATACTTATTTTCAGAAAGGTCTAAGTCTAAATACAGTGCTAATGCTTCTTGCGGAGTTAAACCCATTTTTTTTCCAGCAGAATCAGCTCCCTCACCAGAAAATCTTCCGGACAGTTCCGCTGCGAACCGCAGCTCTTCAGTGGATTTTGAAACCAAAATATCCTCTACTCTACGTTTTTTGGTTTTGTGAGATGCCACTTCAAATGGCTTCTTCGGTCTTCCGCGACTGCTTCCAGGTTGATCGGCAAAAACCCTACTGGCGACAGTATTTAAAATACCCGAAGAAAGAGTGAAATCACTTTTTAACCACACTTTATGCCGATTGAAAAGTAAAGCACGGCTTCTTGAGCATTGTTTCCAATACTTCCCCATATTTAAGTCAAAAAATTTGACTTTTTGGGTCAAATCACATTTATTTGAACTGGAACAGTTTGTTATTTTTAATTTATTTAATATAAAGTTTGTAACAACTTCAATTCTAGAGCTTTTAGGAAGAGAAACCCATTTCTCAAAAATTTCTTCATTTTTTAAGGTTTGACCTTGTCCTAACAAAAGTTAAATATTTTGAAGGTTAGCAAAAATTAGCAATGAAATTTTTTTATTTTATAAAGTACAATAGTAGAGCATTAAAATGACATAAAATATTTCGATATGTTTTGATACGTTTTTTTTTAAACTCAACCTAAATGAATTTTTCATGCCTAAAAACAGGGCTCTTTTTGATTAATTAATTTTAACACTAATTTCGGTAAAAAATAAAATATAAAATACTCATACCAGCTCTTAAGGTATCCATAATTATTAATCACAACAAAAAAAAATGATAACAGCGGTAATTTTCTTAGACGAGATCGATGACACAACAAAATCGTATTACAAACTCCAACTGAAGCTAAAATTACCTTGACTGCTGATATTAAAGCCGCTAATTCACCAAACAAACAAAAACAAACAATTAAAAATAACAAATAACAGTTATTTAGCATGTTCTAGTTGGACTCCAAGACATTGTAGCTGTAAATCTCATATTTACTTTTTTGTTTTTGTCCACCTGTCAACGCACTGTGTGACGTCCCGATTGTACAGGAGTCGCCTATCCACGGTTCGTCGTCTGACGTGGTAGATTAGCGGAACTGCCAATCTATCCTTTATCAGCCCGCATCTATCTAAGAGAGGAATGCTTCTGGTGGAATGAAGCCGCTCAAACGTGCACTTTCAAAATACTCGTCGTTCAGATAAAACGCCCCGAAAATAAAATTGTTGGTTGAAGACATAGCTCTTGCAATGTGACCTCGAACAAGTTTTATCACGAAATTGTCAATTCTGTTAATTCGAGCCCCGTTGTATAAGACCTCGTTGGAATAGTAGTGCACGTAAAAAGATTCGGCTGTTCGATATAAGCCGGAACAGCGTCGTAAACACTGCCGCTCGAACACCCGAAACTTCTCCATCTGGGAAGGGACTACGTTGAACCACACACGACAACTATAAACGATCATCGACCGTATGAGGGCCATGTAGCAAATTACCTTCAGCAAATTACCTCAGACGTTTCGTCAGAGCAAAGGCTCCTCTGGCCCTGGTCAGAGCAGCATTTATTCGAAATATAAATACTGATCTAATCAGATACCGGGGTACTTCACTACACTTTTGCTCGACAGTCCAATGCACTAACCATCATGCCACGGGTAGTACGGAAAAAAATCATGGCATTTTTGTATTTAACTGAATGCTAAATATCAAATCCTCAAGCATTGATTCTTGTTGAGTAAGTTTTTTATAGTTGAATGTACCAACACTAACCGTGTAAGCTTTCAATTTGTTTGATTAAACCGTTTCTTTGTTTGAAACAATCAATTTTTTGAAAAATCTAAGAATGACATTTTATGCTTTTTATTCAATCTTAAAAAAAAAAAGTTTAATTTATTTCGTTCTCAATTTCTTTCACATTTTAGTTATGACAAAAAATTGATGAAGCTATCAAGCAAACAAAAAATAAAACAAATCCTTTCAAAGTTTTGAAAACTGAGTGTTTGATTTATAAAATGTTAAATGAAAAAAGTTTTAACTTTTTTATAATTTCCGAACCTTAAATAGTTTTAAAAAGTGATCTATGAAATCACGTTTTTAGGAGATCACTAAAACAAAAGAAGTAAAATTACAAAAATTTCAGTTTTGTATAGTTTATAAATTAATTATTTAATTATTTCGTCTATTATGGGTTTTTACTTTTAGTCATTAAGCAAAAAGTTTCTAAAATTTATTCAAATTCTTAATTTATATTAAGCGTATAATATTGTGTACAGGACAAATTTAGAACTGAAAAATTTTTTAGCATTTTTTAGATTCGTCAATACCGCCTCCTTAAGTATTGTTGCCAAAGAAAAGCACTGATTGAGCAAATTTCGAGCACTTTTGACCAATGAATATCGGACATATCTCTAAAATTTAAAATGGAAAGAAAATTCTTGAAACACAAAAATACTTAAAGTATCTAAAAACACTAATTTAAATGGGAAAAAAGTTTAAGTATTATAGGAATGTTCCAAATTAATTAACTAACCAAAAATTAACATGCTATGCTCTTAACTTTATCAAACGCCAGTATAACTTCTATTAAGGTGTTCTGTTGAGGACACAATAGAGTTGAAAGCTCAGCATATTATGTTTCCTTTTAATATGTAATTTTTCATCTGATCATTTAAAACTAATCTTTTGTTATCTATATATATATAAAAATCAATGCCATTTTTCGTTGTAATGTTATAACTCAACAATGACTTTACCGATTTGACTAATTTTGGTCTTCAATTATTCGTGAAAGTCCAGAGAAGGTTTGTACGTAGAGAAAATTAAAAAAAAAATCTTGAAAAAGTGTAAAATCAACATCTTTCTATACTCCCATATACAAATAATTTGTACTAATACTTAAAAGCCAATTTCAAATGTTGCGTGCTGCTTTTAATTACAATAGTCAGATTGATTATAGTATGTACGGATACATTGGAATGATGGACGCAATATGTCCACATTGTGATCCGGCTAACTTTCCAGGTGAAACGCCCGGCATGTATTTTGCCAATGGTAAAGTGAGATTGCCAACATTAGAAACTCCACCCGAACCATTGTATTCATTTATTTTTGGGACATCTCAAACGTCGAAGCAGTTTATTCATGAGCTACAAATGTTTTTCCATCAGCATAACGCATTAGTTTAATTGTTCAAAATTGCTTTTGATCGTATGCCATCTTCTAATCAGAAAATTGTAATAGCACCAAATTGAATATTCAACAAAAGCATGTATATGACACAATCATGCAAGCCGTTTCCAATAATGCAGGTGGATTATATTTCTTGGATGCACCTGGTGGTACAGGCAAAACTTTGTATCATTGATTTTAGCGACTATTCGATCGGAACAAAAAATTACATTGGCACTTGCATCTTCGGGAATTGCTGCTACATTATTAGAAGGTGGTCTGACCGCACAATCTACTTTAAAATTGCCATTGAATGTACACTGTACTGTACAGGTGATTGAAATTCCAACTTGCAATATTTCGAGAAATTCTGCTATGGCAAAAGTTCTGCGATTAATGTCAATTATTTTATGGGATGAGTGCACAATGGCGAATAAAAAATCAATAGAAGCATTTAATCGAACAATGCAAGATTTACCCGGTAATCAACAACTTTTTGGTGGTGCTCTGATATTGCTGTCAGGGGACTTTTGTCAAACATTGCCTGTCATTCCCCGATCAACTCCTGCTGATGAAATAAACGCCTGTTTGAAGGCATCGGTTCTTTGGAGATACATATGTTTATCCAACTGTTTTAGACTAACCCATATAGACCCACCATAGTAAGAGTACCCAATTCTTTTTTATTTTTTAGTTCTTACTCTTTGCTGATAAATATAATATAAACAATCATGTCCTTTCTTAAGTCTTAAACTATCTCCTTACCAAATTTCATTTTAATCTGTTCAGTAGTTTAGGCGTATAAGCGATCGGCCCACCTGAATTTTCCCATGGAAATGCGTCATTTTCCCGGGGTAAAAAGTTGCCTATGTCCTTTCTCGGGTATCAAAATATATCCATACCAAATTTCATGCAAATTGGTCCAGTAGTTTAGGCGTGATTGAGTAACAGACAGACAGACAGAGTTACTTTCGTATTTATAATATTAGTATAGAAGTATAGATATATTATATATTTGGACTTTTAAATAGCTAGCAATTTAAAATATTTTTTTGTTTGAATAAATGAACTTTATAATCTTTTTTTTTTATTAATATGCCTTATACGTAGCGAAGCACGTACCGGGCCGCTAGTATTTATATAAACAATAGACATTTCGTTTTTTTGTCGATAGTTTTAAATTAAATGTGAATTAAACTAAGATTTAATGATAATTCGTCGCTAAATCACGTTTATTAATATGGATCTAATATGATTAATCTTAACGATGTGTTTTATTAACACTTGTTTCTCATTTAATCCATCCCCAATGGACACAGGACTAAAACAAACATTATAATTTCATTCAACAGTCCAATAAAAGTTTTATATAACTTGTGTCATCTCACACCTCTTAAAGAAGCAGCAAAGCATTAAACGTTATTAGATTCGGTCCAAAAAATCACCACCGCAATAAATTCGAATGAATTCAAATCATTCGCTTCAATCACTTTGCAAACGAAGCGATATGCCTTTGCCATCATTGTTATTGTAAATATCGTCTCCTCGATCTCTCTCACCGTTCGTCGACGTCACCGTCACCATATCTATCAACTATATAGACCACCAGGGACGTGTCCTGGAAGCCAATTGACAGGGCACAATTTCTGACATAGACACACTAAACTCAAGACTTGAATGATGAATCTCTTATACGACTTGCTGCGCTGCTGCTGTAGGACGTAGGTTGTTGAGAGCAGCTCCCCAAAGATAAATTATGTACGTCTTATATCCATGGCTAAGGATATATAGGATATAGAGTATAGGGTGTAAGAAAGTTGGTTTTATGCCTGCAATGAGTGTGATGCTAAGCTGAGCTGATGGTGCGAGTGAACTGAACTCGAACTGTGAAGAAAGGAACCAACTTCTTCTCCTTCTTTGGCTTCTTCTTCTAGGGAACAACTTACAATGAAAACGATGACGATGGGTCTGGGATATGGAATGATGCAGATGTCCCTTTTGGCAGAAAATGGGAGAGGGAAGTACAATACGATTCAAAATGGCTTCCCAATCCCCTAGGTTTTTCTTTTAATTCATTGTTCGTTTTCGTTGCGGAATATACTGCTGGGAATTATCCTCGCGAGGATGCTTCGTCCTTTTTTTTCTGTGTTTGCTTTTGTTTTGTTAAGTTGTTTTCTTCCGACCGCACAATGTAGATGGGTAGGTGAAAAGCTACATTCACGACACGATACACCCTCAATAGATCCATGGCTTTGCAATGTGAATCCTAGGATCCTTTTTGACATTATCTCGATAGGAGCACTGAGTTGAGTGGGAGCGCTCGTTCTGCATGTGTTTTTTTTTCTGAATCACTTGGTTTTGGTTCTGCGTTGGACGTTTCTCTTGTCTTTTCTTGTCTTCACCCTGACATTGTATAAATGATGGAGCATCGTGCAATATTTGTAAGGACTCCTCGTTCCCCGTCCTTTGCTTAAAGATTCGTGATCGGCATTATAAAATATTTCATGTTGCGTTTGCTTTTGCTTTTGCGGGTTATACAAAGGTTAGGTACATCGAATATTCGTTGGAGTCGTATCCTTTTCAAAATGGATGCATTACATACCCTAAACCATATGCCAAGAAAGAGGCTTTAGGGTTGGGTGTTGGGTTTTGGTTTGAATTTAAAGGAACCATCGAGAATATAAGGTGTTTGCTCCGGGGATTAGTTATGGCTTTCTTTTGAGTGAATTTGTAAAGAGGAGCGATACACATAGCTACTGGTTGTGTGACAGATGTTAGCTTAAGGCCGCTGAATGTGAAAAGGGCTTAGCCTTTAATAAACTAACATCAATATGGCAATGGCAAATAGAGGGCGCTATACACGACAACGCTCGACGACGACAACGACGTGAATACTGAAGGAGCGAGAAAATAAAAGATATTTAAATGAATTTGATATAAATAATATAAATCCAATTGATTTACGAGAAAAGATCCTTAATTGAATTCTGAGTTGGTGTTTCTGCTTCTTTGCTCGTTTTGTATTTCCTCCGTTTGGTGGGGGAAAATTACGAGCATGTAATAAATTCAGAGATTTGCTGAAGGCTCTGATATAAGCTCTCCATTGAATTAACAAACTTAAGGGTGATGGAATGGAATCTGTGTAAAACTTTATCCTTAAACATCGAAGAATGTCAAAGGGGACAACTAATAAAATAATGGCTGGCTTATACGACTTTTTTTATTAAAATTAATCTTAACATAAAAAGTTTTGAAAATAAGTTCAATTTAAAAAATAAATAAAAGCAAAAGCTTTTTTTTAGATTCCAATTTTCTTTGTAAGGAATTCACTGAGGACTTCTAAAGCTTTGTGCGCTTATAATGCGTTTAACATATCCTGAAAAAATGAGTTTTTAATTAAAAAAACGCTCCTTGTATTCTTTTTCTTTGAAAATTTGAGGCTCACATTGCAGAGATATTTGGACTCAATGAAGTGTTTAATGTTCTTAGCTTCTTACAGAAATTCATTCGTTCATAATGCATTTATTTGATTTGTCAAATTGAAAATGTTGATAGTTTTCGACGTTTCAAGTACCCTATACAGTCTAAATCCATAGTTCTTAAAGAAACCGAAAACCATCTGCGAAATTTAATTTCGGAAATTCTAACCCTAGATTTAACCGCACTTTGAAATTTTGTTAAAAAACAAATCTTTTTATAAACTCTACATATGGTAATAGTCAAGAAAAATTAAACATTGACAACGGGAAGTTTACAATAGTGTCGAACTTTTGTGGGGAGCTTCATTTATACGACCTGAACCCAGTCTAAAATGTCCTCTTAATGGAAAAAAATATTTTACACAAAGAAATTTGTGACGCTTTTTTCGTAGAATTGGTAGATTTGAAGAAAATCTTAAGACTTTTTTCGAACAAATACTAAACTTTCCGAGTAATTTGGATATAAAGAGGACTTTTAAGGACGCCGAATGAATTCATATAAAGTTAGTTCCATGCTAATGCTTCTAAACGTTGAAAATTTATTTACAAAGGTTGTACTATATTTATTTATAGACAGAATTTAAACTTAACTCGTTTAGATTAAAACGGTTCTTGAACTGTTAATAAGCATTTCTTTTAGCTTTTCAAAAAGTTTACGCCAGTGAGAAAAGTTACCTATTTTCAGTGTTTACTATACCCATATGTTTTCCAGACAAACTTAAAAAATTAAATCGTGTTTTATTGGTAACCTAAAATTTGTGCAGTACTTAAGTAGGTACCAATAAAATGTTACACTTTTAATTTAAGTTTGGGTTTAGTGGCATTTTCAACAAAGCATATGCTTTTGTTTTGCTGGCATCTGTCAAATCTTTTGTTTATTATTCAGTAGTTTATGCCAAACCATCATGGAAAGTTACACGATTGAACAGCACGTTCAAATGATAAAACTTTATTATCCAAATGAGTGTTCGTTAACGCAAACGTTGCGCGCATTGTGCCTATTTTACGGTAGACGTGGTGGCTCTTCACAGTCGACTCTTTAAGGTTTGGGTTTGGTGGCTAAATTTGAGACAACCGGTTCAGTAAACAATCAGCCAACACCCGTTCGTTCAAGGACCGCAAGATCGGTGGAGAATATCGTCGCGGTCCGTGAAAGTGTACAGCAGAACCCGAGGCGGTCCATACCTCGGGACTTGAGCCTACACCCGTTCAAGATCCAACTGACCCAGGACATCAAAGTTCATGACCATAGACAACGCCGCACCGTCTGTTCGCTGACTGGGCTCCGAATCGTTTGGAAGACATGTGGTTCCAGAAGGATGGCGCTACGTGCCACACAGTAAACGCCACGATTGACTTTTGGTATGCGACCCACACTAATAACCTCCCATCCTGTCTGTCGATTTGTCATACTTAAAAGTTTGTGTATATGTATCAATTTTTACCAAATTTGCGTACCATTTTTTGTAGATTTTATTTTATTGAATATATCGAAAATAATATTTTCTGTGAAATAAAATAAGTTTGAAGCCAATATTTTTAATTTTTGAAAAGCTAGCTATTTGAGTCGAAAGTAAATTTTTACCAAGTTTTAGTATTGTTGTTTTTTTTTAAGGTTTTTAATTTTTTGTGAAAAAAAAACTGTAAATTCGATTTTTTTCAAAATTTTACTGAATGTTGACAACAAAATTTTTTGAAAGATAAAAGTAGTTTAAAGCTAACATCTCAACGTTTTAAAAAGATATTTGTGTCGAAAGTCAATTTTTATGAAGTTTTATTAATTTCTTTTTTTAGGTTTTTATTTTTTGTAAGAAAACTGTCAATTCGATTTTTCTCAAAATTTTTCCAAACGTTGAAAATAATATTTCTTATAAGACAAAAGTTTGAAGCCATAATCTCAAGTTTTTGAAAAGATATTTGAGTCGAAATTCAATTTTTACCAACTTTGAGTAATGTTTTTTTTTAGGTTTTTATTTTTTATAAAAATTAGATGTCAATTAGATTTTTCTCAAAATTTTATCAGATGACAAAAACATCATTCTTTGTTGCACAAAATTGTTTTGGAGATGGAATCATATTTTAGTCGTAAAATTTTCGAGATGAAATTTTTTTTTTCAATTTTTTTGATTTATAAAAAAAAACGTTAATTGGATTTTTCCCAAAAATGTACGTAATTTGTATCACGTTACAATATATAATATAAAATTTAATTCAAGTCTCTGCGTCATTGGTTCATAAGATATTTAGGGTTAACCAACATTTTCACCTTTTTTAAAATGCTTTGGTAAAAAAACCACCCACGCAATTTTCTTGAGAGCCCTTTCTACATCTTTCTGCCTTTTTATCTGTATAACAAAATTTATTTGAAGTCGATATCTCTTCTGGTTCTTGAGCTATGGACGACAGACATCTTTCTAAAAATCTTTTATTTCGACTCTAGGGACCTTGAAACGTCGAGAAATGTCAAAATTTTCAATTTGACAAATCGGAACTATTTCAATAACTTCCTATGGGAAGTTAATAAATCCACCTCAACAAATCTCATGCTTTACATTTATGTAGATATGATATGTCACCGATTCATTTGAATCTGACTTCCAGGTATACACTATCTATACAGATTTTGTAAAAGCTTTTGACTAAATTTGTCATGAAATTCTTATAGATAAGTTTAATTTTTTTTTTGGTATTCATGGTTTGTTGTTAAAATGGATATCTAACTACCAGCTACCTTGATGATAGGAAGTAATGACTGGGAAATTTCAAGTTTTGTACATTAAAAGCTTCATCTGGAGTTCCTCAAGGAAGTCACCTTAGGCCACCTCTTTTTAACATATTCTTTAATGATAAACCCATTTCTTAAAAAATTCTGTATGTTTGTTGTGTGCTGATGACTAAAGAATATATCAATGTATACAAAATAAAATCGATCATCAAAATCTTCGACACTATTTCAATATTTTATCTGTTTGGTGTGAAAGAAATCTTCTTCCTTTAAATAAAAACAATTATAGTGTTTTTACTTCACATCGCACTTTAATTCGAATGCTACCCCACTAACAATTTTTCAGCGAGATTCTTGATCGCTAATATGGGATTTCTGATTTAGGAGTCATTTTTGTACAACTTCAAAAGGCTTTTACAAGATTACTTGATAATTGATTACTTTTGTATTGATTTGTGGAAGGAATGGAACAGTTGAATTGTATTAAAAACACTCTGATTAAAAGACTTAATTATTGAATCTGTAGGAATAATGTTCCAGAGCACGTTTCTGAAATTTGATGCCAAACAAAAGCCGTGTAAAAGATTACTTTCTTTAAGATTGATCTCGCAATTCTGACCTAATAGCTACAAAATAAACTTTAAAAGGGAGGTCGAATGCTTAAATGCTGTTAATTCTTCGTTCTTGACATCTGATTTTTTTTTTTATTTTTAATCAATTTTCTTCGTTTTATTTCTTCATTTTCTTAAAATAACAATAAATTCTTACAGACGAGTTCTACCTCTACAAGCACAAAATAAAATAACTATAAACAAACAAAACCGTGATATTTATATATTTTTGGAAAACTTAAATGCCTTCTACATTTTACAGTCTTCATTAAAATATTTTTACTGACATATTTGTGTACAATAATCTGTTTTTGTTGGTTTCCATGTTTTATTTTGTAATGCTGCGTAGTCACTTACCAATAAAACATGACCACTATGACTTTAACATACCACTAAATCCATTTAAAAAAAAACAATACCCGTGTTTTGTTGGAAAATCTATCCATAGTAAAGTAGGATTTTACACGAATAACAAAAACAATATCCATAGTAGGAATAACACCGATAAAAGTTAGAGTAGAATCTCACTATGGATAGGTTTTCGACATTTATACGAGCCTCGAATGGATTTATGTGATTTCGTTCTCAAATGTTGGTACGATTGATATTGCATTTGTATCTCGATGGCTGTGTTCGTTGAGTAGTTGTGCATTTGGAATCATGTGTGTTTTCTATTGGGGAAAAAACCAATCTATTACTGTTGATATTATTTAGTTTTGTTAGTGAAAATGGACTAACTGGGCTTATTTTGCAAGAGAAAAAAATAGAAAACATAATTAAGTTTTGCTATATTTCCACCAAAGGTTTATCTCAGTTTAGATTAGATAAATCTTTTTGGCGTTTCCACCGCACAAGAATATTTAAAAATGATTCAGTTTGACAGCACTTTCTAAAATGCAAATAGTGTTTCGATGTTTCTTATGAAGTGCAAGTGAGATAGTTTGATTCGTGTTAAACAATGAAAAACTGAATAGTTCAGCACCATATAAGAATATACTACCTACTCCATGTGCATTTTTTTTCTTTTTAAATTTGATTAAAACAAAACTATATTTTTTGTACACAAACATGCAAATAAACAGACCATAACCATTACTCCTCCACACAGGATTTTCTTCACAAATTTTGACTCGACTCCGATCCCCGACCAGAATCGAGGCGAATCAAGCTCATTTCAACTCGATTCAGGTATGTAAAGAATTTAGGCGAGCTTCAAGCTCGCTTCAACACCACATGTTAATGTAGTATAGTCTACGAACAAACCCTCTTCTTGAAGTTTTTATTTTATGTCAAATTGTTTGATTATAACTTTGAAATCGACTTTCACATTACACAGACGTACATACATATTTTCTTGATTTTGATAGTCAACTATCAAAAATCAGCTTACACGATTTCACCCCTGGTCTGAATTTCGCTATTTTTTTTTAGAATTTTTTGATAAATTATTTCTATCTCTGACAACATTACTCGCACACAGGAATGGTTGAGAGTTGTAAGTCACTAGGCCCTGATTCTTCATGGACTGTTGCACCACCTTATTTATTTTTTTTCATCTGGCAAATATTCAGTTGTATCAACTTTCAAATATAAAAACCGGACTACTGCGGATCGTTTTGTTGGCAATTTCTTACTTTACTAACTATATATGGAATGCGAACAAAACGCACTTAATATCTATTATTTTGTTTAATTTAATTAATGAAACGCGAAATAGGTTATGTACCTTGTTATACACATGTGAAATAAAATGATTGAATATTCTAAACCTATGTACATACATATTATGAAAACGCAACATTGCTCAAAATATCACATTTCACACATATGGTAAATGCATTGTATATATTAACGCAGCTCACTAAGCAAACCAAAATTAATCAATGGCATGACGTGACGACAATATTAATCAATTTCGAAACAATAAAATAATTGTTTGCAACAAATAGTAAGACTTTAATTGAATTTCGAAAGGTTGGAAAGGTAATTTTATAGAATATAAAACTCATCGGAACAATAAATAAAATTGATACATGACAGAATATTGAGTGCGTAATTATTCATGATTATATAATATGACGAAGCAACGAAAAGAAAACCCAACCATAAGCATAATTACACAATAATATTAATCAATGTATATTTTCCATTAATGCTAATTGATAAATAAACTTAAATAGGCCAGTACATAATTTCCAACCACATGACATGATGAAGGCAAATCAATCAACAGATCTATTTAACACCTAATTCAAAGCTAATTTAACAAACTACATTTTTCCTAAATTGTATTGAAACTGAAATTGTTATATCAACAAATCCCCTTAGGTTCAATTTTATTAAATTCATTAAAGATAAACTTAAATATCCATCTACCTACTTAACAATTCCAAGGAAACCCAAAGAAAATGCCATTAGTCAAATTAAACTAAACTTAGACACGAACAACATCTTATTCCATCGGCTATCACATCGAAAATGGACTTTTGCACATGAAAAAGGACTTTCTTCATGTGCTGCTGTCTGTTTTGTTTCTTCTTTTGAATTCTTGATTACATCTCATCAATCAAATCACATTTGTATTTTTGTGCACACATATTCGACTCCTATTTTCAACGAACACGAAAAAGGATCTAACACGAAATGATGTTAATTGCCAATCAGGAAAACCTTAATCGCTGCAATTTATTCCCAAAGAATATCCTTTAAGTATGCATAAAAGTACTGTTCACAAATTTAAGGTGTATCACTTATTTATATTCCTTGATGGAAAATTCTATCTAAGCTCATATCTGAAAGGAAAGTGAAAGTTTTAAAGATTCAATTGGATTGGTGGTGACAAATGTCTTACTTCCTGAAAATATTCAGATACACAAAGCAACAAAAAATAAAAGGAATCACTCTTTGTGATGTTATGATTGTGTTTCCTGAGAGACAATATACAAAAGAAACGACAAAAACCAAATTTTTATCATTTTTATACAACTTCAAGATTCTATAAAGGATATGGTATTATTTTGATATATATGAACATATGATAGCATATAGAATCACGAGTGAGAAAGAGGCTCAACAATTATTTCAAAAATAACATATTGTTGGTGAATATTTTTTGGGAAAACAATTTTACGCAGCCATGTGAAAGCCCATAAAAGTGAAATTTATTTAGGTACACCATGGCGTATACATCATTTTTATACTGATTTCTTACTCCCACATGATTGGAAACAAGAAACTCGCATTATTAAAAATACCAACAAAAATCCGGAAAAAGAAACATGATTTTCCGTCTGTTGACATCTTAAGATCTCATATGAAAACTCTCATGAAAAGTCATATGCCTCATGGAAAACTTGGTAAGAAATTGAATAGTGAATAAAGAACTTAGAAAGATGGAATGGGATTTTTAAAAGGAACTGATGTTGACTCATTTGTCATGTTTATACCTTCTTTGAATATATAACATACATACGTGTTTGTGTTTTGTTCATATATTACTACATGAATATACAATGTAATATTTCAAAGATTAAATTAAAACAAACATTTTTAATGTTTTTTTGGTCTTTAAGGTAAACTTTAAAGGTTTTATTTGAAAAATATTTCAAAATCTGGAAGTTAGAGTTTGAGTATCAAACAATTATTGTTTCGTATAAGATATTGATTTTTTGCTGTTTAATTAATTATGTCTATTAAAGTAATTAATATTTTCTTTACATTTTTATAGTTGGACAAAATTGAAAAAAACTACATTTTTGAAATAATTTTTATAGAAATTCTTAAATTGTTTCAATAAATTTTATTCTACAAATTCTAACAGAGAAGAATTTTAAAAAATCAACTGATACTTTTCTTATTAATAGAAAAATGCATACAATTTATTGTCAAGTTTAAAAATTTAAGAAGAAAAGTTATTACTTTTGTAAACCATTAAACACCTGCTCTGCGACTGCCCGAACCTCCAAACAAGCCGACTCCGTCATTTCGGAAACAGGTTTGTTGGAGAACTGGATGATCTAGCACAGGTCTCAATGGCAAGCGTGAGGAAATTTATAGATAGCACAGGCTGGTTCGTTAACGAGCCAGTCTACGCTAATCGACAGAATTGAGGAGCATCGATGCTAAATTTTTACTTTTACAGGGGATCACAATGGACCAGTAGGCCCCCGTGTACGCAACAGCTTCATGCTGTGCACACCCCTTACAACCTAATCTAACCTAACCTATTCCTTTTTTAAAACAATTTTTAACTTTTAGGACTAACGCCTTTGACGTTTGCTAGAATTTTGGGAACAATCTAATTTAGAGTTTTTTTAAAGGAAGTTCAAAATTTCAGGGTAATTTCAGTAAATCAATTATAGTGCCCATATAATTTTGTTTCTCCAAAACTAGTTTTACGCTAAAACTAGATAAAGAGGGGTTTAGAGTTTTAAGTTATTTTTTTTATTTTATTTATTTATTTTTTTTTTTTTGTTATTTATCTAAAATAGTGTTTTATTAATCATAATTTTTTGACATTTACTCAAATTTCGGAAAAATTCAAACTTTTTAACTAGTTTTTCCTCCAAACATGTTTAAAAAAAAACATATGAGAAAGTGTTAAACGTTTTCAACAAATATAGCATTTTTAGTGAACAATGAACACACTCATAATTATAAAAAATGCAGCTTTTAAATTTATCAATTAATTAGTCATATAAAACTTTGAAAACTAACAAATTCAGTTCCTTACATCGAAGACTCTAAAATGAAAAACACTCATAAATTGTTTCTTATTTCAAATTAGTAGCTATTTATATCGGTTACATTTTTCATATTTTAAATTTTTACATTTCTTAACGCTTAAGGATCCCTAGAATCTTTTTGACATCTAGCAAATTCGAATTCGAATGCAAGTATTGCTTAAGTAAAAAAATTTCAAAACCGAGATTTTAATCAAACAAGTTGCAATGGTATAATCCCCATACAATTTTTTGTTCAAAAATCTAAAAATTGAATGTTCCTAAAAACGACTGGAGAGGTTGGGTTAAAGTGGCTGTCCCTGATGGAGTAGGACACTCTTAGGCCAGTTTAATAGTCCATTGTGTTAGCACATGATTCTTGAGGCTTTCCAAAGATTTTCGATAAAATATCAGATGTTGATATCACATTTTCCTTAAGACATGAAAAGACTTCTTTTATCGACAAAAGTTCCACTGGAAATCGGAATGGGAGACTTAATTTCAGTCGTTCAAAGTACACACCTCCACCAACCCCTTCATTTGTTTTTCATCCATCTGATTAAAAGTGGACTAACTCGTCTTCTAGGAATGCCCTATCATCCCAGAAAGATCTGGAAGGTATAGAAATTGGAAGTTTCTGTCGAATTGCAGTTAGGTGATGGTGTAGTGTGTGTGCTTTGGAATTGATTCTAAATACCCACAGCGATAAAGCTTGGTGGCGAATAGCAGAGCTTGCAGCTATTTGTTTGCTAAGTACATCAAGAGGTGTTAGGTAGAGTAGGGTGTCACGTGCCACAGATGGGGTCGTGCAAAACGATCCGCTTATACAGGGTGGGCCGTTAATAAGTGCACTTTTTGTCTCGCTCTAACTCCCGAACGAAATAACCGAGACGCGCGGGGATGGTATCTCCTTGCAGCTCGAGATCTAAATTTTTAGTCGCAATGAGTCCGTTCACGGGAGAGCAGTGCGCTTTCTGCGTTCGCGCCTTTTATGAAAACAATCGCTCATACGTGACTGTTCGTCGGCTTTTTCGGGTAAAGTTTGGATTACGCAACATCACCGAGTGTCCAAGTACGAATGTAATCAAAAAATGGATCGTAACATTCGAGGCAACGGGATCAACGCAAAAACTTTGACCTGCCGGACGCCGACGTTCCAGGCGGACTGCAGAAACAATTGAACGCGTACAAGCTTCTGTGCGCGAGGATCCAAGAAGCTCTACACGGAAACGCGCTGCGGCCCTGGGAGTACCCAGAACGACTTTACGTCGCATTTTACGGGATGATTTGAAGTTATACCCTTACAAAATTCAGATTGTTCAAGATTTGAAAGAATCCGATTTTGTTTCACGGTTCAATTTCGCAACAGAAATGTTACGGAGATTCCCTCACTTCAATAACATTATCTTCTCAGACGAAGCTCATTTTCATGTCAACGGATTTGTTAATCGACAAAATTGTCGATACTGGGGAACAGAAAATCCACGCTTAAAACATGGACGACCGTTACACTCTCCGAAAGTGACCGTTTGGGCCGGAATAGCCAAGTGGGGGATCATAGGACCGTATTTTTATGAAGATCGATACGGGCGTAATGTAACTGTTAATTCAGAGCGTTATGTTTCGATGCTTAGAGATTTTTTAGCTCCAAAACTGCAAGAATCGAGTGGTTACACTATTCACACCTGGTTCCAGCAAGATGGCGCTACCTGTCATACAAGTAACGACTCTCTGGAGGTCGTTAGAGAAATGTTTCCTCGAAGGTTGATATCGAGGAGGGGTGATATTGCTTGGCCACCCAGGAGCCCTGACTTAACGCCACCGGATTTCTTTTTATGGGGCTACCTCAAGAGTAAGGTGTACTCTAATAATCCTTCAACGACGGCTGAATTAAAAGCGAACATTGAAGAAGAAATCCGCTTAATCACTCCGCAACTTTTGACAAAAGTGTTCCAAAATCTCAGAGTCAGATTGGAAGAGTGCTGTAGGCGAAATGGACAATATTTGGATGATGTAATTTTTAAAAAATAAAAATTCATTTCGTTTTCTATAATTTAAAATAAATATTTCATTTAAAAGCGCTACAGTTGTATTAATATATTTTTTTTTTAAGTGCACTTATTTACGGCCCACCCTGTACATAGGCAAGCTGAAAGTTGGACCTTATTTGTTTTGTCGCGGCTTATAGCTTTTTCTAAAGCTAACTATTTTCTGAAAATGTTCTTAAATTTTCTAAATAATATTCGTTGATCAAAAAGTCTATTTTTTTTATTTTTCAAAAATATTATTTTTAACTTCCCATAGAAAGTTATTGTAATGGGCCCGATTTGTCAAATTGAAAATTTCGACATTTCTCGACATTCAAGGTCCCTAGAGTCGAAATAAAAGATTTTTAGAAAGATGTCTGTGCGTGCGTGTGTACGTACGTTCGTACGTCCGTACGTTCGTACGTCTGTACGTTCGCGACGTTATTTTCGTCTTCCATAGCTCAAGAACCAGAAGAGATATCGACTTCAAATAAATTTTGTTATACAGATAATAAGGCAGAAAGATGCAGAAAGGGCTCTCAAGAAAATTGCGTGGGTGGTTTTTTTTACCATAGCAGTTTTAAAAAAAGGTGAACATTTTGGTTAACCCTAAATATCTCATAATTTAATGACGTTAGAGACTTGAATTAAATTTTATATTATATAGTGTAACGTGATACAAAACAAATAGTTAGTTAGTTAGTTAGTTTTAGTTTTATTGACTTCATAAATACATATATACAAATTTACATTTCAGTGTTTTGATATAAATAAGTCTTTTATGGTTTGGCCGAAGGCCGTCTACATTGTGACATTTTAATTTAATTTGTACATATAAATACATCTATCATTATTATTTAAAAATTTTCTTGCATAATTTGGTTTCTGTAACGAAAAGCTTTCGTAATATACCCAACTAGAGGGTCCCAACCGCTCTCTCCATTCAAAATTTTGATTACTTCGTCTAGACCAAGAGACTCCACTGCAAAGAAACGTCTTTGAAATTCCTTGAGTATTGGACAGATTCCCACAAAGTGAAAAACATCTTCGCGCACTTTCAAATTGCATAGATCGCACAATAATGGTAGTTCTGGTCGATGCGGAATATAATTCAAACCAATGACTTCACCTCTTATTTTAAATAGCATACTGATCTGTTCTGTTGTGTTTTGTGCCAAGAAATACGTGTTTGTATTTAAAAAATGATTCAGCTTGCTGTAGTAGGTTCTGTATTGCGACGACTCTGCTTCCGTAGTGAACTTATCATTAATCATATTTCCAACTTTTCTTAGCAAATCTTTGAATTTTAACTTCATGGCTTCATTATTATTGGTGGTTGATACTGTAAAGTCTGCTGAAGATTCGTTGGCCAATTTGTTCCACTCAGTAACGCAAGTTCCCCCAGAATGTATCAGCTGCATGAGAACCAGTCTTGGAATCCTTTCTTCTCCCATCGCCATTACTCTTATCACATAATCGAAATGTATTTTTAGCGTATCCAAAAATAGCGGTGCTATACCTGTTTCTAAGTATAACATATAATTTGGTGAACTACCAGGCAGCTTGAAAGTATTCCGTATAAAAAAACGAAGACATTTTTCCACAGCCTCATAGGAAATATATCCCCAAATTTGGGCTCCGTAGAAGAGAATTGATAATGCAGCTGTACGAAAGATTTGATACTTTGCTGCATGTGATATGTTTTTCCTTTCAATACAACTTCTCCACACAGAATACATAGCTCGTTTAGCTTCAGATAGTTTGTATTGAAGATGCTTTTTTAGGTTTAGATTAGAAGCAATTAAGACTCCTAGGTTCTTGTACTCTTTAACAATCTCTATTGGTTCCTCCTCAAACAACCACTTTTCACTCCTCGAAAACCTGCCACCCCCCCTTCTCATAATCATAATTTTCGACTTGGCAAGATTAACCGATAAATTCCAGGTTTTGCAGTAGCGTTCGAGTCGGTTTATCATTAACTGCATACCGTTTATAGTCTCCGATAGGAAGACTAAATCATCTGCAAACATTAGGCCAGGGATGTTTTTCCACTCATAACAATTCCCCCTTTTACACTATCGATAATGTCGTTTATGTACAAAACAAAAAATAGAGTACTAAGAACACAACCTTGTATATACATTGACGTTTCAAAATCGTCTGAGAGGAATTTACCATCCCATACCCTTGCAATATTTTCTTTGTAGATTGCTCTGATGACAGATATCATTTTTGTAGAGATTCCGTATCCGTAGAGTTTGTAGTAAAGTGCTTCTCTGGGAATTGAGTCGAAAGCTGCCCGGAAATCTACAAAAAAGGCATACAGCTTTTTCCCGCTCTTTTTATATATGTCGCCAATATTTACCAAAGAGAAAATTTGGTCTATCGTTGAATAGTTTTTTCTGAAACCCGCTTGAAATTCATGCAAAATCTGCTTGCTTTCGACCCACTCGCTTAACCGGTTGAACAGTATTGCTCCAAATAACTTTGCCACTGTGTTGAGAAATGAAATGCCTCTGTAATTAGTTGGATCTTCAGGGTTCTTCTTCACATACCTCATCCTTTAACTTTCGATGGTAAGCAATTTTTGATGTGTCGATTCCACTACTGAAATTGTTTTGTGAAAAGCCTATTCTTCCATTGATACAAAACAAATATATTTTTGGAAAAAAAATCCAATTAACGTTTTTTTATAAATCAAAAAAACTGAAAAAAAATTTGTCACCTCTAAAATTTTACGACCAAAATATGATTTCATCTCCAAAACAATTTTGTGCGACGAAGAATAATGTTTTTGACATCTGATAAAATTTTGAGAAAAATCTAATAGACAGTTTTTTTATAAAAAATTTATCTTATAAGAAATAGTGTTTCCAACATTCAGTAAAATTTTGAAAAAAAATCGAATTGACAGTTTTTGTACAAAAAATAAAAACCTAAAAAAAAAACAATACTAAAACTTGGTAAAAATTTACTTTCGATTAAAATAGCTTTTCAAAAATTAAAAATATTGGCTTCAAACTTATTTTATTTCACAGAAAATATTGTTTTCGATATTCAGTAATTTTTTTTATAAAAATCCAACAGTCCGTTTTTTCATAAAAAAATAAAATCTACAAAAAATAGTACGAAAATTTGGTAAAAATTGATACATATAGACACACTTTTAAGCAAGACAAATCGACAGACGGGATGGGAAGTTATCAGTGTGGGTCGCATCCCAGCCTCTTTTTTTTTTTTTTTTTCAAAATTGGGTGTCTTGAAAATAAGTTAACAATATATAGAATATAGAAAAAGTTCTATCAATTTTTGAAAATTAATTCAATTAATTTACGAATTTTTAAAACATAAACGGCGATTAATTTTTTGAAGATAAACTCTTTTGTGCAGTTACTTTTATATTGGATTTAATAATAATAATAAATAACAAATTATTTTAAAAATGCACTTATAAATAAAATAAAACAGCAACAGGACACAGCTTAAGTATTTCACAAATTTTTATATTGCTTTTCAGAATACAAAGAAATAACAAAAACTCGTCTTCCTTCAATCCCAAAGAAATCACTGAACTATAATAAATCAGTATTAATCCAAGAAAGCATATTATACTTTTTTCTACATTTTACTTTTTTTATACAATATTCACATCCGTCCTTATATAACCTAATAAATTAAAAAGCTAAACACTGTCTATTCTCTTATTCTACTTAATTAAAAAATATCCAACAACCGAAAAACTAATTATCCTAACAAAACAAAGATTATAAATAAAAAAAATAAATACTTGCAACTAAATTCAAAACGGCTAGTCCCCGACCTTATTGTTCTATTCTTTCTAGAGTCCTATTACTTTGGGTGTTGAAAGGTCTTCTTTTTATCCCTTAACAGCGAGTATTGATTCTTTGTCAACAATAAAAAAATAGATTTTAATTAAATTTTACTTTCGAACTTTGAATTATGAAAAACTCGAAAAAATGGTTTGTCGTCGCCATAGTCCATTTTTTGGGTATCAGAAATTATATTGACTTTAATCTCCACGATTAAAGAATTTACCTAGTTTTCTTACAGAACTTATTTTTAACTTATTTTTTGAGAAATAAATCTGTTAAATATTTAATTTACTTATAAAATATTTTTATTGTACTTAAATTTTCTTAATCCTTATTAGTATGTATGTTGAATAAATAATGGTTTGACAAATTGATACGAATATCCCTAAAATTAAATCCTACAGATCCCTATATTGTACCCGAGTTAACGTAAATATTGTAATAAGAATTTCTGCTTTCTTGCTTTTTAGTGATTTAATAATAATTTAAAGAAAGAAACAAAACAAAACAATTTTTGACTTATTTCTATACCATATAGTCCATCGTTAAATCCTGAAATCTTACTTCAAGGCCTTTTGTTTTTTTAATTAATTATATTTTTTGAGAAAATCCAAATCCGGCTTAGGGTTAGATGTTTTTTTCTAACTAAATTTTGTATGTTTTCTGTTAATTGGAATAGTAGATCCTTCTTTACTATATAAAAAGTATCTAACAATGATATTGTTTGGAGTAAAATAGATTGTTGATTTTAATCAGGATTCAGGGAAGAATAATTTGAATAAAAGGAAAAGGTCACAATGAAAGTTAAAATTGGGTACAAACAAAAATTAAAATTAAATCCCAATCCGAAGGCGATGACTCTATTTTGAAAATTAAAACACTCTTAATTGCTTAGGGCTCTTTTTGTGTATACCACACTGAACCCATTAAATTTGCAAAAAGGACTTTATTTGGCAATGAGAAGATTTTGGCATAGGATTTAAGCATATTTGATACAAAATAAAAGTTTTCAATGTGATAAATATTCAAATATGTTTCTTTTTGTTTTTTTTTCCTTACAGATTTGCACATTAAATAAATCTGTCCTCAGAGACTTAAACTTAAAGGACTTTTCTAAGCTTAAATAATCAAAAAGGAAAAAACAAAACTAAAAACTCTTCCTTGTCAAGAGCGTCAACAACAACTCCAAAAATAACTTCCATATAAAAGAAACAAACAAACATACATATCTATTACTTTCAAGGACGTCCATTCATCTTAAGGATTATAATATAAATTCCATCATCTAACCTCACGAAACTCTGAGAGTTTCCACACACAACAAATTTATATAAAGTCCATCATAAAACCGGACACAAATATGAAAGGAAGACATTTAAGGAGACGATTCAGTCTACAGCCTTCGTTTATGAACAAGGACGACAATGAAGATAAACAAAAACGAGATAAGTAAGTTATAAGGATATTAACACTATTATTCATATATCTACAAAACATCCTTATAAATATATACAAAATATAAATAAAAGGACTTCACATCACATATACACGAATAGAGTGTATACGAGTAGGTATTGTAATCTTATACATGAGAGATAAATTGAAATAAGTAGATTATTATATCTTTGGAGGCTTAAATTATTTTGGTGACATAGAAATGATCTATATTTTTTAGCTTGTTTAGATTTGGTACGTGGACTGTCTATATTTTATGTGGATGTTAACTTTTCTAATTAACCTGTTGATTAAACTAAACAAAGTATGATGGTTTCCTTTTTTTTCTTTCAAAACAAAGATAAGTTCAAAAGAATGCAGCTTAAGGACGTCAGAAGAAATACTATATTAACTTAAGTATTTAATCATTTGATCCTTGGACTTGGTTTGAGAGATTACACTTAAAATGAAATTCCAATTCCGATAAAGAATAAGAGTCTTATAGAAACGTGTGTCCTTGTTTTCTTGATGAGATTTTTCTTGAATCATTGTTTGAACTTTAAGACAAATTTAATCTATATCAGCTTGTGTGGAATTCAGAATTATTTGTTACATGAAAATCGTACTTTTATATTAGACTGGTAAAAAAAATAAAATATTTTTTTCTAAAATACTATATCAAGAAAAACATGAAGAATGACAAAAATAAATATTGTGAAAGTTTCGGTTTTTAAATATTATAATTCTTATTAAATTTTGTTGTCAAAACTTTAAAAATCTTGCGGTTGAAAATTAATTAATACATATTTTGTAAGGAGATTGATTCTATTACCAAAAACTTTTTCCTAAAATTGTTTGTTCGACTAAGTTTTTTCGTTAAATCAAGCCTTAAAAAACATATTTCACACATTGAAATTTTTGGAATACTTAAAATTCAATATGCAAATGTATAAGGTCATTTATTTCGTAGTTTTAAGTTAGTAGCGTTGGCATTTGACAGTGTCAAACTCAGCTGTCATTTGAAGTATCATGAATGTTTGCCACTTAAGATAGTAGACCGCTTGATAATTGTGTAACGCATTTGAATCAATAAAACTTACTATAAAAACTCCTTGCGATAATATTGGTCATTGGTAGTTTTTTTATTATTAAGGTCCTTAATAGGAATGTCACCTTTTAATTTTTCTATTAGTTCAGGTTTTTAAAATACTACTTTTTAAAAATGTTAAAGACGGTGGTTTTAAGGCTTAAAAATCTAATTTATAGTAACTTAGCATCACTTCAAAACCTATATTTTTTTTAAACGTGTGGTTTTCAAGAAGTTTTAAATCGCCAGATCTTGGAGTCCACGCCACACCTTAAATTAAGTGACAGCTGTCAAAAAGACCAGCTGTCACTTAACCAGCCAAAAAAGCACTTCTGAATTAAAAACCACACTTTAAAAAAAAAAACACATGATAGCTACAGCTATTGGTTCGTAAGATATTTTGGATCAATCAAAATTTTCATTTATTTTTAAAATATAAATAAACAATTAAGGTGGCGCAACAGTCCGTTGAGAACTAGGGCCTAGTGACTTACAACTCTCAACCATTACTGTGTGCGAGTAATATAGTCAGGGATGGAGTAGACCTACAGTTTTGAGCCAAATCCAAACTGCTCGTTTGAGAAAGCACTTTTCATGACAAACTCTTGTCCTCTTGTCTTGTAACTCCAGTCATGATATTAAAATCTACCGGACATTGGCCGACATGAGAGCATGCATCAAAGCTGGGTATCCCTCAGAATACTCACTGCTTTTACTCGGGAAACCAACATGAATGGGAAACTGAAATTCACTTTCTCTGTAAATGTCCTGCCCGGTTCTAAAATCTTAAGCTTCGGATGGGCATTACTCAAAGTTCTTGATGAGCTTTTCGTTATGAAAGACCTGATTTCCTTTCTAAATGTGACGAAATGGCTCTAGGATTGCTAATTTCGTCAATATAAATCCGTCATAATATTATCTTTTTATAATTTTATTTTCCACTAGATTTTACCCGCGACTTCGTCCGCATTAGATAGTTTTTTTGGATAGTAGTATGAAAAAAACTGAGCTGTACTTTTTTGTACGTATGTTTGAATTGTGCCGAGATGGGATGAAGCCATACTAAGTGTGATTGTCAAAGGTTAAGTGAGTAATCTGTAGCCGTGTACCATTACATAACTTTGGTGCGTCGGGATTTCTCATTAATAGGACTGGAACACCAACCTTCAATCTCAACTTATGAGAAGGCACCACTGATAATTCCAAAGAATTAAGAAACTCTATGGGGTATGATGTCACTTGCTCCGTGTCCATAACGTTGTCTACTGAGATGTACTCGACGATATCTCCTTTCACTTCTGACATAGTTTGTTCGTTTATCTGGCTAACTATCTCATTAGTTGGAGCTAAAATTGCCCTCTCACACAACCACTCCCGATGGCCCACATTTATATGCAGGTTTGGATAGACATTACTTTTTAATTTAACTGTGCTACAGACAATTTGACAAAATTCATGACTCAACATAATCGAGCCGTTACAGTCTGTTGGCATACAATCTTCTCCGATTTTTAGAAGAGCAGCGGCATATTGTCCTGCTTGAGAATCATTTTGTAGCTGTACTCGCATATTCGTAGTCAGACGAAACTTTTTTACATGTAACCATAACGCAGATGCTGCCGGTGTACCTCTAGTAATTACCGACAGGGTCTGTCTAAAGTCGGCAGCTAAGAGAACCACCATCCCTCCCACGATAGCCCGGTTGTTCTTGATGTCTTTCAGTGTACGATCTAGTGCTTCAACTGTTTTTTTGTGGGACATTGTACATGTACATTCATCCCAAACCAACAATTTAAACTGCTGCAACATTCTTAAACGCTCACTACTTTTGCTGATATTACATACTCGCGTTTCCTCATGAGCTAACTTCAACGGCAGTTTCAGAACCGAGTACACTGTCCGTCCACCACTAAGCAGCGTAGCTGCTATTCTTGAGGAAGCTACTGCTAAGGCAACTCCATTGTTTTTCCGAATTTGAGCTAAGAATAGATTCAAAAGAAAAGTTTTGTCTGTGCCTCCTGGAGCATCTAAAAATAGCAAACCACCTTTTTCGCTGGAAATTTTGTGTATAACTGTGTCAAAAACTATTTTTTGTTCTGAATTTAAAAGTGGAACATCCTCTGTTATTCTCTGCTCTAGAGCGACAGTATCATAATTTAATTCTCGAACTAAATCAATGCTTACTTCCCCAATTCTCTTTGGTCTCGTCATCCCAAATTCAGACAAATCATTCCCAGTAATATTTATAACGAGATCTTCTACAAAAATTAACGCCTCATTGTAAATTATATCAGTCGGATTTTGTTCTTGAACTCTGTGTAAAATATCATCCGCCATATCATTTTCAAACTTATCCCACAATTGTTGAGGATTTGACAGTCCACATGTTGCTACGAATATAGCAAAAAGCTCTCTTACTTTGGGAGCAGACTTGCATTGTGCGGCCTCTTCTAGAGTTCGTTTTCTAATAACCCTCTGGCCTCACACGTCTCTCGAAATGTTGTGAATTCTTGATCATTATGCTTTTTTAGATCATTAAAAGAGGTTGGCCCACGATGATGATGTAGCAGCATTCTCAAACAGAAACATTCCATGTTACTAACATGGACCGTGTATGCTCGCCCTAAGGCATCTCCGGATTTGACACCAGTCCAATTTTGAACTGGCACCCTTTGAACTCGACGTTTCCATTATTTTCCAGGTGTAATACCTCGACGTAAAGAAGCGTTCTTGCAAACTCATCTCTTGTACAGAGTTCAAAAAAAGCGGTGAGATTCGTTTTAGGTGGAGAATATAGCCTCTCTTGTAAATTATTTTCGTAATATAGACACTTTCACCGTTTTCTAAATGCGCACTGAGGTGATTAACGGAGAGGTGCCTTTCATGTAAGGGAAACCTTAACAGACGCCACACGTGCCTTTCATGTAAGGGAAACCCTAACAGACGCCACACAGCTTCGTTGCTGCTGAAATAACGGCCAGACTGATACTCGTAGGTTTGAACTTCATCCACGGGATTTGCAGCTTCCGAGTTCCTGAAATTAAATATTGCTGAGTCGCTGCCTTTATTAATATATTTGCAAATGTGCGCGTACTGAACTGCAAGCCTCAACGTTTATGTGGGCGTTGAACATTTTTGATAAAATAAGTGAATAAGGTACTACCCAACCATTGTCTACAGTAACGTAACTGCCGTTTTGGAGTTTAACAGATTCCGTTTGACCTCCGTCTGCTGGTGCTCTCCTACGATACAACGGATAACCATAATCGTTGTGGACAGTCTCTTTGATTAGCTAGCGAGGGAATTTTCATCCTTCATTTCCCATCCTTCATGCAAGGGATTTGAGGGTTTTCGGGACCACACGGACCATGAATCATATTTTTAACAATAACGTCATGAAGTGTCTGGTCTGTATCGCACTTTGTCCCGGTTTTCCCGTAATAGTTGGTAATTTTGGAGTGAAAGCGATCAAATTCCCCGAAAAGTAATTTTTCCCATGGGAATGCGTTGTTTTCCCGAGGTGAAAAGTAACTCATGTCCTTTCTTAAGTCTCAAACTATCTCCTTACCAAATTTAATTTAAATCTGTTCAGTAGTGTAGGCGTAAAAGCGATCGGCCCACCTGAATTTTCCCATGGGAATGCGTCATTTTTCCGGGGTAAAAAGTAGCCTATGTCCTTTCTCGGGTATTAAAATATCTCCATACCAAATTTCATGCAAATTGGTTCAGTAGTTTAAGCGTGACTGAGTAAAAGACAGACAGACAGAGTTACTTTCGCATTTATAATATTAGTATGGATTATATATATATAGGTCAAATAAGTTTGCGGTATCAAAACGGCGCTTATCAGTTCTGCTGAGTAGCGCGCGCAGTAAGAGCTGCTTGTGTCTGCTATCTCTACCACCCTACCTAGATGACGTCAAACTTAAAAATAAGATCTTTAAGCCAATTCCACCTCTAAGTAGAACAACTATGACAAACAAAAAAAACAGTTTTCAAAAATAAATTTAAAAAACTTTCAAGTCACAGCTTTTGGTAAGATTTATTACATCAGCAAAATTAGAGCTCTCAAAAGAACCTGGTAATATCTCAAACATTTGTCTAACGCTCCTTAATAAGCAACAAAACAAACAAAAATAATTTGTGTCCTTTGAGTCCATATCCCAAAATTTCCTGTTCTTACCAAAACCACATTTTAAAAAGAAAACACTCTAAACCTAGATAAATGTTAGGAAACTCAAAGAAACCATAGCCTTAACTATCATCATCATCATCATCATCATCCAGGCACTCAAAGGTCGTCCGTTGTCCTTGCCCATCATCATACAGTAATTTTCCATTGTACACTTTTGTTTCCTTTCACCTTCTCGTATAGAGTTGGACGACATAATGCAGTTGATGACAGTGTAAGTCCGTCAAATGCCCGACATAAAATTGTCGTCATGGGTTCGGCCAAAGTAGGAAAAACCTCCATCATCAACCAGTTTCTCTACAACACATTCTCTACGAAATACAAAAGGACAATCGAGGAGATGCATCAAGGGAACTTTTCAATAGCTGGAGTCAGCCTAACGTTGGACATACTTGATACAGCTGGATCCTATGAGGTGAGTTATATTTTTTACTATTTTTTTTAGAACAAAACAAAGTTCCTTCCACTTTCATAAGACAAAAGTAGGTTTTTTTTTTTTCAAAACATTCAAGTCACAGTGCAGGCGATAAGAAAAAAATAAAACAAACAAAAATATTACATTTTTACCTCGAGGATACAGCGTTTTATTTTGTATTTCTCGAGGGAAGTTTTCTACTATATTCACTCTTGTTCTTCTTCCTTGCAGAAGTAATTTATGACAGGATAAGGTATTGTGGGCATCATATACTTATAGACGTAGGATAGTGAGGAACTATGGCAGTTAGAATTTTCACGCCAGCCAAAAGTGAGGCTTTTGTGTGTAAATCACTCGAGAGATGGTTTTTCTTTTCTCTTAATAAATACACTCCACGTCACTCGATTGAGGAATTATTGTTTTAAAGCTAAGTACAGTCGATTGTGAGATATTACAATAATCTATGTATAAGTTTTAAAATTGTCTGAAAAGTATTACAATGTTGGGAATTTCCAATTTTGTGTAACTTTATTATATATCATTCCCAAGCAACTGTCAGACGTCAAGTTAATATAAATTTAATTAAGATATCTGACAGTTGATGATTATTTCTTCGATGTCATAAACAATAATAATTCTTCTGCATTGATTCTATAAATCGAATCAGATATGCGGTTGACAATTTTAAGATTTTGGTCAACTGTATAACAATAATATTTTCAGATCACTGACAGATTAAAAAATGTTGTAAGATTCAAATATCGTCTTTAATTGGCTTAAGTATTTGTTAATGTTTTTTTTTGTTATATTTTAGCTAAATTGATTTCTTTAAAATTGATATGTACCTTGTATACAAATGTTAAAATTGGTTCAACATTAAAATTTTATTTAATAGTTAGACAAAATCATGTAGCTCTCCAACGTAATCGTAAACAATATTCAGAAAAAATCATCATCAAATCCGCAGGAATTATGTCTGAACATTTCCACTGTGATCGCATCTTCTGATAGTTTTTTCGGGATTCGTAAAAGCTGTCAATAACTATAAATTCGTGACAAAATTAAGTCGTAATACCCCAGAAACCATACAATAAGAACTTCCAACTAGTTTTCCATCACAGATTGTTTTTAAAATTTTGGAAAAAAAAAACAAAAGTAGTGTTTCAAACACGGAAAATATTCACGTATGTATATAAGTTTTTAAAATTTCGTTTGTATACCTCTAGAAATTATTTGGTTAACCACTTGGTCCACTTATAAACTCTATATAAAAACAAACTGAAATTTGAAGGTTTATTTGGTAACTATGAATTAAAATGGATTACAGCAGGAAAAATAAATACTCTTGGAAAAGAAAGTGGTGGTCAACTATTTAAGTAGCACAAATGTCTCGTAGGAATGTCAATACAGTTCAAACAGGTGGAAGAAGTTAACGTTTTTGAGTTAAATATCAACAGTTGTGTGCCTAACATTATTCCAATTTACTTAAACTGTAACCATTGGATGAGAGATTTCGAGTAGCTTAAAGCAAGGAAGAAATCATTTTTACTATTGAAAATCCTGAGAAAATTCAATTCTTGTGTTTTCAAGAAATCGTATGCAGCGGCAAATAAGGATTACAAGCAACTTTGTTTTTTGAAAAAAAAGCCAATATGAACAGCAAAATTAAATTATAATTAGCAATGCGAGGTCTTCTGCAGAATTCTAGAAAGCTGAAAAATTTGTAAATGGTAGAACAAACAAGATCGGTTCTTCGTTGCGAGCTGCAGAGCTATGAGACTATTTTGATAATCTATTCAAAACCCCGCGGTTCTCGCCACTACCACAGTATGCAGCACCTTTCTTCACGGATGAGCTTCTTGATTCACTTGTTACATCTTTGGAAGTGGTGAATGTGATTTGAGCTCCGATAGATAACCGAATACTATTGAAATTCGACAAGACTTTACGATTAAATTTATGTCTGCATTAGCCAAGGAATTCAAAAGGACATTCGAAACAACAAACACTCCGCATGACCTTAAAAAAGCAATAATATATCCACTGCATAAAAAAGGAGCTTTAAACAACCGAGAGAATTGCCGGGGTATTTCATTCTTAAACATATTGGGAAAGTTATTCAGTTTCTGATATTTAATAAGTTGACGCAGTGGGTTGAAAAAAAGGAATTCTTAATGAGTGTCAAGCTGGCCTTAGGCAGAACCGGCCAACTTCAGACCAATTATTCTCGTTGATTAATATTGCGGAGAGTTACAAAAGAAGGAAACTGTATGCTTTCTTCGTTGATTTTCACGCTGCTTTTGATTCCATAGTACGTGAATCACTTTTCTATGAGCTGTATAAAATGAGAATCTCAAGCAAAATTGTGAATGTCTTAAAAGCGATGTATGAAAGTAACGCTTCGTATGTTTGGGATGGTGAATTCATTTCAGAAGACTTCGCAACAAGATAGGTGTCAAACAAGGTTGTGTATTGAGCACCTCACTCTTTATCTAATTCATCAATGATATCGTGGAAGCTTTTTGTATTTAGCGGACTGTAATCCGTAAGAAAATTAATAGATAAATGAAACATTGATTTTATTTATCTGCACTATTTAACTAAGAGAGTTAAATTAACTCGAACGCTTAATACTAGATGGTTCTGAAGGAACCACCGAACTGTAATACTGTACTTCCTCTCAGTCGGAGCTCACAAACCATGACCGATCTAGATGACTGTACAAAAACAAATTGAACTAACTCACGGTTGCTCAAAGGCGACCGTCCTACCTAACCGACAAGTTCTAGACAAGTATATAAGACTCATATATGTAGAATTCGATTTTTATTTAATTAAACAATTCAAAATTTACAAAAGCAAAATGGAAATTAAAAGGCAAAAATAAGACTCATATATGTAGAATTCGATTTTTATTTAATTAAACAATTCAAAATTTACAAAAGCAAAATGGAAATTAAAAGGCAAAAATTAAACAAGGAATGCAAAAAAGTAAGTTGAAATAAAAAAAGTAAGAATTCAGCGGGATTGACACACGTCTTCGTCGTTCGTCGTCTCGTTTTAGTGTGTCTTCTTTCTTCTTTTTAGGAGAATTCGTTTCTTTTTGGAAGTTGTAAGTAGTCCGAAAATAAGAGCAGGTTCAGCGTTGCCGTCTAAGTTTGTTTCAATCCTACAGATCGGCCATCCTGATCACAAGCTGTCCTCAGCGTTCTGTCGAAAAGAAATAATAAAAAAAATAATTAGTCATCGTTTTCCTCTTCCGAAGAAGAGTCTGAATCAATATCCGTAAGGCGCCAACTTTTCATCATATCGGCACAGCTGGTTGTAACGGAGGGTCCTTCGTGGTCTCCAATTTTCTCCACCTCGTACCTGTCATGATTGCAAACCTTGGTAATTTTGTAGGGTCCAAGATACTTCCTGGAAATCTTCAAATTAGGCCCGAACTGTGTACGCCGAATCGCCACCAGGTCACCTTCATTATGATTTCGAGCTGGACGTCTTTTCCGATTATAAGTCTTCCGATTCTCGTCTTGTATCTCTGCGATAGATTCTCGTGCCAGCTGCCTTGCTTCATCTCTCTCCTTAGTAAACAGCTCTCTTATATCATCGTCTATTAGTTTTGTCAGTTCAGGGTCAGTCTTGCTTTTCATTTTGGTACCGAACATGAGTTCGAACGGTGTGGTTTTAATGCTTCGCTGCCAGGTCGAGTTGATGGATGCTTGAAGTTTACTGCAATGAGTGTACCATTTACTTGAATCCGTCGCTGAAAGCTTGGTTAGAACAGAAACGATAACACGATTTATGCGTTCCACTTGGCCATTCCCCCTTGGCACTCCTGTGGCTATTACCAAATGTTCAATATTGCCTGACTTGCAATAATCCTCGAAGTTGTTGCTGGTAAACGCTGATCCACGATCGGAAATAATTCTTGCTGGATTGCCAAAGGTTGCAGCTTGAAGCTCAAGCTTGGCGATTACCTCTGCTGCTGAAGTCGTCTTCGTTGGGTAAATCCATGTAAATTTGGAAAATGCATCGATTACACAGAAAATGTAGCTGTACTGCTTTGCTGTTTTGGTCAGAGGACCTAAATGATCGATGTGATATGTACACAAAGGGGCGCTTTCTTTGTCGATGGGGCTTAGGAGCCCTTCTTGTTTTCCTGATTTTTTCTCCGATAAAATACAGGCAATGCAATTGCTTCGGGTTTCCTCTAGTTTCTTTGCGAGATGAGGAATGAAATAATCTCTTTTCACGATCTCCATCATTTTCTTAGTAGCAAAATGCCCGTTGCTGTGAACATTCCTTAATAGTTCGGCTTGCATCTTTTTTGGTATGTACAACAGCTTCCGTCCTTCGTCATCTTCTTTGTAGATTACTCCGCGTACACAAACGTAATTTTCATAAGGGCTATACTTCAAAATATTTTTTATCAGTTGTATGTTTTCGTCGTTGTCCTGTGCTTTTATAATTCTAGATAGGAACTCACCTTTAATGACACCTACCGCATTTCTGCTTAGTGCATCAGCATGACGCATTCTTACCCCATTCCGATGTTCCAACTCGAAGTCGAACTCCTGCGTTATCAGCACCCATCCCGCAATTCGTGAAGAGAACTCTTTTTTCTCCATCGTTCCTTTGAAAGCTGCGCAGTCCGTCGCTATCTTGAATCGCAGTCCGAGTAGGTAGTGTCTAAACTTCTTCAGGGCGTTCACCACTGCTAGAGCTTCAAGCTCATAGCTGCTGTAGCTCTGCTCCGACGATGAGGTCTTCTTGCTGTAATAAGAAACAGGATAAAAGGCATTATTTTCTTTTTGGAGCAAGACGGCACCAAAACCCCATTTGCACGCATCAGTATGCAGCTCCGTCTCTGCGTCTGGTCTATATAGCTTAAGAACAGGAGAAGTCGTCAAGATTCGTTTGAGCTCCTCGAATGCGGCTATCTGTTTTGGTCCAAACTGAAACTTCTCACCTTTTTTTAGTAGATCCGTTAGTGGCCTTGCGATGGTGGAATAGCCTGGCACGAACCTCCTAAAATATCCAGTGAGTCCCAAATAACTTTGGATTTTCGGAACGCTTATCGGCTGTGGAAATCCTTGAACGGCTTTTATTTTTTCAATTGATGGTTTGATGTTCCCGTTTTCTATTCGGAATCCCAAGTATTCGATGGATTCACACAAAAACTGACATTTCTTCCAGCGGAACTTCAGACCATATTCACTCGCCACCTCTAGCACCAGTTTCAGATTATTCAAAGCGTCATCATAATCTTTCCCAAGAATCGCAAAATCATCTACAAAAATCAATAGAATTTTTCGTAGTCTTAAATCTTTAAAGACTGCATTAACATGTCTTTGGAATACAGCTGGTGATAGACATATTCCAAAAGGAGCAACGTTAAATTCCCATTGATCATATGCTGTCACAAAAGACGTATACTTACGACTCTCTTCACTTACAGGCACGTGGAAAAAGCCGTTTTCCAAGTCCATTGTCGTAAAAACTTTCGCCGAACTCAACTGATCGAGCTGTTCCTCCACCAGAGCATTTGGAAACGGGTCCCGGATGATGATCTTGTTGAGTGCCCGATAGTCTATGCACAACCTTTTCGTGCCGTCTTTTTTGTTTGCGAGTACAACCGGTGATGAGTATTCTGACTCGCTTCGTCGTATAAAACCCTTCTCGTGCCACTCATCTACTTGTTTTTGTACGATATCTTTTTCGAGTGGGGCAAGTCGTCTTGGACGATGAACAATCGGCACATCAGAACGGAGAATAATTTTCATCTGAACGTTTGTTGTCTTCGTTTTCTCAGGCTTGTAGTTGTCGACCAGTTTCTGAACTTGCTCCCTGTACAACGGATTGCCAACAAAAAGTTCTACTTTTTCGTTACTAACCTGGTAACAGTTCCGTAATTTCGACTCTATCTGCTCTATGTGCACACCGTCTTTACCCAGTGAAATGCGTGTGCCTCGTAAGACGTCTTTGCCAATTAAAAGCGCGTGCTGTAGGCACCTTGACGAAACTACGTAAATCTTGGGTTCATAGAACATATTATCTATTTTCACCGTGGCGAGAAAGTATCCAAAAGGCTTCGTACATTCTTGGGATAGTCCTCGAAAAACTTTTTCATCAACCTCTAATGCTGGAGAGCCTATCTTAAAATACTCTGTCGAGTCCATCACCGTCACGTCACTGCCTGTGTCAATTCTTGCTCTAACCTGAAAGCCATTCACCAAAACCATCTTAACCTCCAACTCGCTTACGTCAGCCTCGACCACATTCACTGCTTTTGGGACGTCTACCACCTTTGCGACGTCTGCTTTCTTTGGACAGTTTGGTGAAAGGTGACCGAAAGTATCGCAGTTGAAGCATTTTGGACCTTTCGACTTGTTTTCGCATGTTCTGCTCTTATGTCCCGTCATTCCACAGTTATAGCATCGAATTCCCGAATTATTGCTATGGTTAAGGTCTTTCGTCTTCGCTTTGATGGTCTGCAACTGGTTTGAAGAAGATCGTTGACCAAGGCTACTTCTAAATCGCTCATACTCTAGTAATTTAGCCCTAAAATCGCCCATCGTTCGAGCACCGTAAAGCATGGCTTTGTTCAACGCCAAATCGTCAATGCCATCGATAACGTATTGTATAACGGCGAGTTCCTCTACGCCACCCTTAGCCCCTAACTCTCGCATTGCAAACAAATACTCCATAATTGTTTCACCTTTCTTTTGTTTTTTTGCAGCCAAACCTTTGTGCACATCTGCAGTATTTATCGCGTTTCCAAATTCGTCCAACAACAGTTCTTTAAGCTCCATCCATTTTGTTATAGTTGGCTTAGCCCGCATCGCCATTTTAGCGGTACCAGACAACAACCGTTTGGCAAACAAAATTTTCCGCGTGTCATCCCACTTCATCAAGGATGATACCGTTTCAAATTCGTCAACCCATGAAGCAACATCTCCCTGACCACTGAAACTAGAAACAGCATTAAGAGCGTCTTCAAAAGATCCGATACTTGTCTGAATATCACGCCTTTTGAGCTCCTCGAGTTCAGCTCGTAGCAGTGAACACTCTAGTTCAACGCTAACTGCAACTCCACGTCTTTGGTCATCTTTTGCGTGCATCGATTCGACGTTATCAGCTCCGCCACCACCATCGTTCCCGAGTTCGTCATCTTGGAGTCCTCTTGTAGGAGGTAATTGTGGTCGCACCCCGAACAGACTTGCTTCTGCCCTCGCCATCGTCCTCCTGCCGATCGGCACATCAGGCAGAACGTCATCCATCTCCTCCTCGTCATTCTGGGGTGCTTCCACGTTGCCTCTTTGTGTCCACATGGACATTCTCCACTTGTTTTTGCTAGACTCCAACTCTTTCTCACGTCTTTTGAGGTCGATTTCTCGTTGCACAAGAACCTCAAATACTTCTGAGAAATCAGCACCTGAGTTCATTGCAGTGCTATTTAATTGTCTTCCTCGTCGTTTGCCTACCATCGTCTATTTTTTCCTTTGCTCACGATAATTTTAATTCGAAAGTAGGTACTATTCTCAATTAACCACGTGACTGACAAAAAAAATCGCAAATATTTTAAAATCGAGTTTCTGGCATCAAAATTATTTAAAAAAAAAAGGATTAGTTGAGCCCCCAATTGTAGAATTCGATTTTTATTTAATTAAACAATTCAAAATTTACAAAAGCAAAATGGAAATTAAAAGGCAAAAATTAAACAAGGAATGCAAAAAAGTAAGTTGAAATAAAAAAAGTAAGAATTCAGCGGGATTGACACACGTCTTCGTCGTTCGTCGTCTCGTTTTAGTGTGTCTTCTTTCTTCTTTTTAGGAGAATTCGTTTCTTTTTGGAAGTTGTAAGTAGTCCGAAAATAAGAGCAGGTTCAGCGTTGCCGTCTAAGTTTGTTTCAATCCTACATATATTTATAATATATTGGTGTTTTCACAAATACAAATGAATTCTTACATAGCGTTCAATACACTATTGGAGGAGTAATAGAGCTTGGATGAATACGAGTGCCATGTCTGTTATTTGCCGATGGCATAGTTTTTCTAGCAGAGTCTTTAGACTCCATCCATCGAAAAATATTGCAGTCTTTAGAATCTGTCAGTGCACCTGGACACATCGAAAATGATGATCTTCAGAAATAGGGACTGTAGATATTCTCTGAATGAAATGTGGAGCTAAAAAGGTCAAAGTATTGCCATTGTACGGGAGTACAAATATCTAATTCTTTTGACCACTCAAAACTTAAATATAAAAAAACACTTCCAGTTGAAGTTATAGGAGACAAAAAGAGCAATTTCATCAGTATGGAGTCCTTGGATCGATAACAAAAACGTTTATTTATTTATTTATTTATTTCACCTACGAGTAACAAGCTCCACAGATTACTTTAAAATTATTTAGGTAAATAAAGTTAACATTAAACAATAATGAAAATTACATTCTTATAAATAAGTACAATAAATCATTTTTGAATTTTATTCTAGAAAGTGAAAGATCAAGATGTCCATTTATTTCATTGAACTCCCTAACTGACCTTGAAATTGGTTCATTCATTCCGTAGTTTGTTCTATGTCTAGGTTGAAAAAGAAGGTGTCTTTCCCTCAACGGTCTTGTTGGAGCGTAAATAAAAATTAAAGACAGTAAGGTAGGGCATTTAATATGGTAGCACATAATATCACGCACAAAAATTATATCATGAATAGTTCTTCGAGATTTGAGCATCTGCAGACCTAGAAGGCTTTGCCTGGCTAGGGAGTTTGGACAGAAATTCCAATGCATTTTATAAAAAACATACCTTGTAAAACGATTTTGGATCTTTTGAATTCTATCGGAGAATAGTTGTTGGTGAGAGATGACATCAGCATATTCCAAAATAGATCTTACTAAAGTAGTATAGAGCGCAACAAAAGTGTAGGGGTCGGAAAAATCAGTTGAATTTCTTTTTATAAATCCTAACATTGAGTTAGCTTTGGCGACAATGGCATCAACATGTGGAACAAAAGAAAATTTGTGATCGAATGTAACCCCTAGATCTTTAACTTTAAATGTTCTTTGAAGGTGGCTGGCTCCAAGAGAATAAGGAAACTCATAAATAAAGTGTTTCTTGGAGATAGAAATAACAAAGCATTTTTTAACGTTAAGGTTTAGGCTGTTTGACTTACACCAACAGGATAAGTTATCTAAATCCATTTGAAGTTTAATGCAGTCGTAGTCGCTTGTTACTTTCAAAAATAGTTTGAGGTCATCAGCATATATTAAACATTGGCTAAATTAATATGGTTGACAATATCATCAATAAATGTTATAAACAGCAAAGGACCAAGATGACTACCTTGAGGGACACCTGAAGTACATCTAATAGGCCTTGAAGTATATTCCTCTATTTTCACTTCTTGCACTCTACCAATTAGGAATGAGCCGATCCATTGAAGTAGACTTGAGTGTATGCCAAATACTTCAAGCTTACGAAGCAAAATATTGTGACATACCGAATCGAAGGCTTTGCTGAAGTCTGTATAAATAGCATCAACTTGGCTTTGGGTTTCAATAGATTCAACCACGAAAGAAGAAAAACAAGCTAAATTAGTAACGGTCGATCTTCCAGAAATAAATCCATGTTGGGCACTACTAACATGTTCCTTCACAAGAAAATCAAGTTTTATTTTAATTAAACTTTCTAAAAGTTTAGGAATGGCAGATAACTTACAAATTCCCCTATAGTTTTCAACGTTGTTCTTAGAGCCCGATTTAAAAATTGGAATCAAGAAAGAAGATTTCCATTCGTCCAGAAATATTCCGGAAGACAGAGAACGGTTAAAAATAATAAGCAGAGGTAGGCAAAGAGAATTAGAACATCGTTTTAAGACAATCGCAGGAATGCCATCCACACCAGGTTTGGCGTTGGGTTTAAGACTTTGTAATCCTTCTAAAACATCAGCAGAATTAAGCTGTATGGACCCAATATCCACTTTGGGCTGATCATTAGAAGGAATGAAAGCATTTCCCTGAGCGTTAGAGTATACGGATTCAAAATACTGAGCAAAAAGTTCAAGTGTCTTACTAACCTCAGTAGATTCTTCACCTTTAAAATTCATAGAGTTGGGAATCCCAATTGATTTCCGTTTAGAATTAATAAAAGACCAGAATCGCTTTGGGTCGCATTTTAAGTTCACTTCAGCGTTCATGACATAATTTCTGTGCGAAAATTTACTGAGAACAATGAATTCTTTACGAAGCTTGCAAAATTGGATTTTGTCATTCAAATCTTTGGATTTCTTAAACTTGGCAAAAGATTTGTTTTTTAGATTTTTAAGGTGAGCCAGCCTCCTATTATACCACGGAGGCTTTGAGGCATTCTTTTTCAATCTAGCTGGAACAAATAAATTGAAAGCATTATGTAAAAAGCCCGAAAAATGATTAAACATATCCTTTAAGTTTAAATTTAAAAATTCAGTTTTCCAGTCGATATTTCCAAGGTAGTTATCGAGCTCAACGAAATTGGTTTTTAAAAAGTTATAAGATTCTAAATAGTTATCAATTTTTAAATAATTATATAATTCAACTTCAATATATAGTTCTTTGTGATGGACTGAATTGTTTCACAATGTAAAAGGGACAGTATCATTAACTGACGCTTTAAAATCATCATATGGAATAAATATAAGATCAAGAATTTTGTTTAAATTATTAACAACATTATTGATTTGGTATAGATTAAGGGCAAATAGATGATCAATGAAAGTTATTTCAGTATCTTTTTTTAAGTTACAAGGTATTAGCATATTTTCAGTAAAAGAATGCAACCAATTTACATCAGTTAAATTAAAATCGCCGATTACGAAAACTTTTTGTGGACTATTTTTAAGATTGTATACAGAATCAATATTAGCAAGGTGTTTTTCATAAATATCAATGTTACTTTTCGGTGGAATATAACTTACAATAATATAAACGATAACACCTGGTCCAAGACAGATTGAAACGCATATTTGTTCGATTTCCAATATAGGCAGAGTAATTAAATTACAAGAAATGCATGAACGGACTCCCAAAAGTATACCACCACCACGATCTTCAGCAGTAAAACAACGATCCTTGCGAAAGGTGATGTAAGAGTTTCCGTCAAAAATTTCAGAATCAGAGATTCCACTCCAAAGCCAGGATTCCACAATAATTATTATATCATAGTCGGCATGACTAGATGCAAGATATAAAGCAGGTAGTTTAGTTCGAACCCCACTGGAGTTATGGTAGTACATCTTCAGACAAGCAGCATTTAAGAAGTTAGATGGAGAAACATTAATTATAGTTCCCCCATCAATGGTACGTTTTTTGGAATGTGTTCAAATTTCCGAATTTTGATCCCGCAAGGCCAAAATGATGGTTTGAATACAGAATTAACAAACTCAACAGGAACTCCAATTTTGAAACAAATAAAACTTAGATTTGATTCACATTCAGTTTTTAGCAGTTTATAGCATTTAAATAGTGACGGGTTAGCATCTAAGTTTGAAGATAAGAAGTTTATAATGGATTCGGTGGATGTCGAAGAAGAGAACTTAGACAAATTAAACCATTTTAAGTTATTATAAATTACAAAATCAACCTTTTGTGAGCTTGTACCAGTAACAATACGATGATTTATTTGTTTCTCTTTATTATGATGACCATGGTGCGAAAATTAAACTGTTTCGAGCAACTGCGGTCTCTATTTTGCGTATGGTGTGCAAGCTTGGGGATACGCCCAATCAGACGAGGCATAAAGGTTTCTGAGATACTTTCTTAAACGAATTTTCCAATTGCCTTCGAATACACCTGCATTTAGAAACATCAGTACCACCATTGTTTTTGAACGTTCTTAAATTGCATTTTGATTATATACTGTATGTATGTATGTTGATGTGGTACGATAAACGGAACTATATGTTGACTCATACTGTGAGCTATTTGACAGGTATTCTTTTTCGCAAGCGCAAATTCAATGGAAAGCAAGGCCTTATCCCACCAATTTGCGATTATTTCAACTGATCTTTAATTGCAACTCAAGCGAAAATCACAAAACCGCTGCAGGTCTGTAGGATTAATCTTGAACTTTTCCTGTTTCACATGCTTGCTATAAACCTTTCCAAAAACATTGTTTATCATATCACTCTCTACTGATTTCGATTCCATTCAAATAAATCACACCGATATTTTTAATTATGTCTATTTTATTATCTCCTTGAAAATTTTCTGAATTCATTAAACTAAGAAGAAATAAAGTTAGACGCTGAAGACTAACAACTAATGAGTTTTCATTTAAATTCTGAAAACGTTTATGTAATCTAAATATTAAAGATAAAGATTATTATAAAATTGGAAAATTATCACGAAATTTAATTTAAAAAATTACTTCACAAATTTACATTTGTAGTTTCAAAATAAGTGATATTTAAAGGTGATGCTTGAAAACGCAAAAAAAAACAAATTCAAACTAAGGCCACCAAACTTTTTCGGAAAGTATCAATTAATTTAAAGTGACAAAACCTTGTCGACCAATGTATTCAAAGGACGTCACAAGGAGTTTTATTTTTTTTTCAAAAAATTGTATAATTGTGTATAAATATCAGTGAAAAATTATGGTAATTTCCAAATTTTGTCGAAGCAAACATTTCTAATTAAAATCAAAGTCCCGATAAACGACATAAAAACAAAGAATATTTGTAAATAAATACAATGACCTCAAATCAAAGCAAAGAATGGTTTAACTTACAAAAGAATGCAATCAATTGATTGAAATCATTTCAACGTTCTTTGAATAGTGATTGAAAAAGTCTCAATTTCAAATTGAAGCCAATAAATGTGTTCCTTCGAATTATCTCATTTATAAAAGATTGCAGTTTTTTACATCTCTGCCTTTGATTATAGTTGAGGTAAGTACAACTTTCTACTAAGAAACTTAGAATAGAAGAGAGAAAGATTAAAAATGGATTAAATCTTATAATTTGGACTGTATCAAGAAAAAAGATTGTAGAATATAAGTAAATATGCACAAAAACACACGTTTATTTTAAAAGACTGAGATTCCACCGGAAGGTATACACGCCACCGAATATACGAGTATACGTATACACATTTGAATAAAACTCTGTGCCAAAGTGAAATATGAAGGGTTTTATGTTTGTTTTAATTTTTAGTTTAAACAAAAAATACCTCTTCCACCTCCGTTTCACTTGATTTAAAGGACAACTCATATAGACTTTAACAAACAACAAAAAAGAGTGAAGGTGTGAAAACAACAACCATATCTTGATTGTGGTATAGTAATAATGTTTTTTAATATTTATTATTTTTATGTATGATTTTATTTTTGTTTTAATTTTAAAAGCTCAAGATGTTTTAGGGATTACCACATGTTTATATACTTAAGATCATGTTGATGTAAAACAAAAAAGAGAATTTTTAATTAAACTCTTATTAATATGTTGAATTAAAAACTTCGCTTCCATTAAGATTTTTAATGAATATTTTAAGAATATTTAATGGAAGGTTTGACATGATATTTTTAAAAACACTTATGTACATCTTGAAAAAGAGATCAAAATTAGAACAACATTTATTTTTAGGAATTTAAGGAAAGACTGAAATCCATCATCATATTTGATGACAAAAGATTATAAAACATTAAAAGTCTTAGAAGGATATGATAGGATATTTATAAAATACTTCAAGATTTTTGATAATATCGTGAAATATCTTATTTTTAGAATCAAAACCAACGAAAAAAGACACAAGACAAATTAATCATAATTAATTATTTTGGTTTCCTTAAAAGAAAATAAATTAAATTTGTTAAGGGATGGAAGAGCGATAAACTTGACGTCTTTTTAATTTTAAAGCGGGTTTAAGGAGAATGTAATAATTTCTGAATACAAGAACCTACCGATGATGTGTGACCTTTATTATTTAAAAACATAACATAATCTCTATAAATTCCAAGTGGTTTGAGCTCCTAATACTTAGCTGAAATCCTTAAAGTAATATGGCTGAACTGGAACTTGAGATGGATCCTTTAAGTGCACATTATTTGTTGTAATTATTTGAGAAGAAATGTAGTCCAAGTAAATTTTCTAATTGATAATTAACTTTGAATAATTCTGAAGAAAAAGCTTAATTTTGGTCGAGGTCTTCATTTATACATGCTGAACACCCCTCCAATAAAATAATAATTTAAGTAAATAATAAAAGAATTTGTAATGACATAAAACAATAAAACCGAATTCCGTGCCTAAAAATATGACTTTATTATATTTTTGACCAAATATTTTGCACCAAATCTATCAAGTTAAAGAACAAGGTGTTAGCATCTTTTTTTGTCGAATTAGATGAACTACAAAGTTTACTTACATCACTTATTTTTAAAAATCTATAGATTTTGAAGAATTTGCCACAAAGTATACTTAAGCCCCTTTAATATTTTGTTATTTTAGAAAGTAATAATGACCAAAATTCATCTAGGTCAGAATTTTTTTTTTTGGCTTTTGATGGCAATCGTAAGAACTCTTGAGACTTTTTTAGAAGAAGAGTTTTTCGTTTGAAGCTTAAACCCAATCAACATTGTAGGAATATTATGCGTTATAAATTCCCCTAGCCAGAAATGTTTAGTCAAATTATTGATGTATTTTTTTTAATAAATCTTTCAGAATCATGCACAAAAAATAACTATTTATCTTAATTAGTTTCATTAGAATTTTACAGATAAAATATTGATCAATTAAATTTAAAAGCCGTAAACTATAAAAACTACAAAAATATCTTATTCCCTTAAATATTATTGAATGTGGAATCTGGGATCTTGTTTTTTTCTTTCTCAAAAACTTCTCTTAACATAATTATTACAAACATACTCAGAACTACATCTACGAGTATATAGTGCACAGAAATTGTCTTCCTTGAAAAAGATCCAGGGTATATCAAAACTCTATTAACGAACAAAATTCCATTATGATAAAGTTCATGGAGAAAACTGTGTGTGTTTTATTTTTCTTGGTTTTTAGTTCTTTGGCCATGATGGAAACTTTAGACACCTCATTGGTCAGTAGATTGAGTTATAAAGCAGCAAGTTTGTGCTTCCTTTAGGTTTCACACTCAATTAGTAGTAAAGTGCACTCTTCGATGGAAGAACATACCTTAACTACGTACGTAGGTATAGACAACATTGCTTTTATGGTTATTGGACAATTCATATCTGGTATCTCCTAGAAATTACTAACCTATACTCTCTATGGACAGAATACACATATTTTTGAAAGTATTTTGCTGTTTTTTTTTTTTTATGGAGAGGATTTAAAAAATTTTGTTTTTTTCTTTCGGTTTTAGTTGCGATAAATGAAGATTGATACGTAGGTAGGTATATTAAAGAGAAAGTGTTGAATATTTAAAGGCAAAATACTAAAATGTCAAAAAAGTGGGTGTTACAATCTCTGTGTTTCTCTGTTACTTGAAAAAACAGCTTTAATGGGAATCTTATTGTTTAATGTTTTTAGGTAATTTTTTGCAAACTTGACAAAATATATAGAAGTTATGTTGTCTCTATGTAGGTACGATAAAAATGTACTAATAATTTTTTTGACAAGTGAAAACTAAGTCATTTCTAAAAATGGAGAGATACATGCTTCAAAAACGGATTAAAATTGTGAAAATTCACTACAAAAATGTTAAAAATTTTGCAGTCACAGTTCACAGCTTTGCAAGTAAATTTTCTTAACCCGTGTATTTCTTAAAGAGGTGAACACAATTGGCCAACGAGTTTTTGTAGTTTAACTTTCGAAACATCACACATGCTTACAATGTGACAAGTATTTAATTTATAAAAAAAAATTGAACTACATTACGATAGTAAAGAAATCAAAACAAGTTGGTCCGGTCATTCAGTATTTCTGTCTATCTGAAACATTGGGTCGATTGCTTTCAAACTTGAAAATGTTTGTTTTAAGAGATAAGCCTTAAAAGTTTTTTTATTTTAACACCAGAAAATTAAAAAAAAACAAAAATAATACGGTAGGTATGTACTTGCATAATCATTAATTCAGAGCCAACATGTTTCAGAATAATAAAAAAAAGTTTTTAAAACCTTGGATGAGCCATTGCCTTCTTAAGCAGATAAAAAATAAAAACAAAGTTGGTTCTAAGCTGAAAAAACACCCAAATAACACAAAACTACACAAATATTACGATTCGTTATGTAAAGCTGTTAAAACTAACATTGAATCAAATCGTGAAAATTACTTTTCTAATTTATTCAGAAGTTCGAAAGGCAATGTAAAAAGGGAATGGAAAATTATCAACGATATCTTAGGAAAGAAAACGAACTCTAACGCTATAGGAACTATTGTTGCAGACGGTATTTCACTATGCGATTCAAAATGTATTTCAAACAAATTCAATGAATATTTTACGGAAATCTCGGAAAAATTGAAGCCGTCTTTTGATTTGTATGTGGATTGCAACTGTTCTGATCCACGCAGTTTAGATTCTGAATATTTACAACCTAACAGCTTTGCTTTCGATGCTATTTCATCTTTTGAAACTTATAAAACTATTTTATCATTGGAAAACAAAAACTCTTGTACTTCAGATGGAATATCTAGTAACTTACTCAAAAAAATTGCTTTATATGTCTCAGATGTGTTAAGTTATATATTTAACTTAAGTGTTGAACAAGGTTGTTTTCCTCAACAATTTAAATGTGCGGAGGTAATCCCTCTTTATAAAAAAGAAGATAGAACAAATATGTCAAACTACAGACCTATTTCTCTTCTTCCCACCTTCTCAAAAATTTTCGAAAAACTAATGAAAAAAAGAATTACTTCTTTCTTAGATAAAAATTGTTTTTTTAGCGAAAATCAATTTGGATTTCGGTCTGGGAAATCAACCGAAGATGCAATTCTTCGACTTTGCAGTCAACTCTATGGCAGCTTGAATCATAATAAACCGACTATGGCTCTTTTTATTGATATGACTAAAGCCTTTGACATGGTTGATCATGATTTACTGCTAAGTAAATTATATAATGCAGGATTTAGAGGAGTTCTTTTTCAATGGCTTAAGTCATATTTAAAAGAAAGAGTCCAAAAAGTGGTAGTTAATGGTGTAATGAGTGAAGCTCGATATCTAAAATCTGGAGTACCTCAGGGCTCCGTTCTCGGCCCCTTATTTTTTCTGGTTTATATCAACTCTCTCTTTAGGTTGCAGTTGAATGGCCTTCCTACGGCTTTTGCGGATGATATATCGTTTACCTACCAGTCAAACTCAGAACATAATTGTAACATTCAAATTGAAGAAGATCTCGAAATTCTAAGAACTTGGTTCTCTGTTCATAAGTTAATCCTTAGTGAAAAAACTAAAATAATGTCATTCAAAACTTCTAGTCATCAGCTTTGCAATTACGATTTTATATTTCATGGGTCGAATTGTAAACAATTCACCTTTCCTTTACATAGTTGCGGTATACCTAATTTTCAAGCAGCTGGTTCTTGTTCAGATTCTTGTTTCAAAATTGATTCAGTGTACAGTTTTAAATATCTAGGAGTTACAATTGATTTTAATCTTAACTGGAAAGATCATATTTGCAATATAAAAAATTATTTGATGCTCATTACTAGAAAAATGTATCTGTTAAAACCATTCTGCTCAAAAAGAGTTTTAACTTCTGAAGTGTATAGGCACCCTTATACGATAAACACAAATCATGGAATATCATAGAACATAGAATATAAGTTTAGACTAACACTTATATACAATACTGGAAATATTGTAAGGTAGTATGTATAAGAACACAATGTAATTAGTAAGTAAGGATAAGATAAGATCAAATAAAGCTCAGTGTTAAAAAGACTGCCTTTGGTTTCAGACGTTACAACTGGCGACGAGGAATTAAAATAAAAAAGTAATAAAAACCATGGCGTATTTGGGCAGAACTCCAACCTACGATTTTAAAGAAAATGATTGGAATCTTTTTAAAATCCAAATCCAGCAATTTTTCATCGCTAATAATTTGGAAGACGCAGCTGACGAAAAGAAGCGAAAAGCAGTGCTGTTAAGTGGTCTCAGTGAGAGAACGCTCCGTTTTCTTAAAGAAATCATGCATCCAAGGGCTCCTGAAGATGCCACCACAGCATACAGTGAAATTATAACGGCGATGGAACAACATTTCAAGCCATCATTTTCAGTGTTCGCAGAGAGACGAAAGTTTTATGAATCTGTGAAACACGACGATGAAACCTTACAAGAATGGGCAGCAAGGCTGAAGGCTTTGGCTGTAAATTGTTCTTTCGATACTCATCTGAACGTAGCGTTGCGAGACAGGTTTGTGATGGGTCTCAAAAAAGGCCCTAAGAAAGATAAACTATTCCTGGAGAAGGCGAGTGATCTGACGTTTCAAAAGGCGTTAGAAATGGCTTTGTCTGTCGAATGCGTAAAAAGGCAGTATGACGTCACTGTACAAGATATCAAAGAAGAACCAGCAAGCGTGTTTAGTATCCAGAGGAAGAGCGGTAAAAACATGCAACGTAGCGGTAAAGGCGAAACGGTATCATCATCTCATCAATCAACATCAGCGAGCGGTAAATCTGGTCGGTGCAACGTGTGTGGTTACACAAACCATTGTGAAGGTCAATGTAGATATAAAAACTATATTTGTAAAAATTGCAAGAAAAGGGGTCATTTAAAAAAAATGTGTCCCAAAAAATTTAATAATAAATTTATCAAAGAGTGTAATTATGTAACTAATGGTGACGATTTGTCTCTTTTTTATTGCAGTACTAACTCTAGTTTAAGACCCATCACGGCTGATGTTATTGTGAACGGTAAAAACATGTGCATGCAGATCGATAGCGGATCAGCAATTACAGCAATATCCGAGTTAGATTATGAGAAGCATTTTTCAAGCTGTCAATTAAAAAAAACGAGTGTGATGCTTCGTAATTATAACGGAGGTGCTATAACACCTCTTGGATTTTGTAATCTCAAGGTAAATTATGCCAATAAATGTAAAATGTTAGACATTCACGTGGTAAAAAACGGTGGCCCGCCGATTCTTGGTAGAAATTGGATGTTCGCGTTTAACGTAGGCATTAAAGAAGTGAATTTCATAAATGTTAAAGACCAAGATTTAGCACATGTTTTATCCAAGTTTTTTGAAGTTTTTGATGGGAAGTTAGGCATGTACAACAAGAGACAAATCTCTTTACAAATAAAAAAAGGTGCTACTCCAAAGTTTTTTAAACCTCGTCGACTACCTTTTCACATAAGGGAGAAGGTGGAGAGGGCATTAGATGATTTAGTCCGATTAGGAGTTTATGAGCGGGTTGATCATAGTGAGTGGGGGACGCCGATCGTCCCTATATTAAAAAAGAATGGTTCAGTTCGTATCTGCGGAGATTATAAGACGACTGTGAATCAAGTTATTGAGGGAGTGCAGCACCAGTTACCGACCATCGACGAAATTTTCGCGAAATTGCATGGCGGGAAGTCATTCACAAAAATCGAATTGTCATCTGCATACCAGCAGTTAGTTTTGGATGAGAAATCCAGAGACTTGACCACGATAAGTACAACTAAAGGGTTGTTAAGAAGTACAAGGTTAGTTTATGGCATTGCTCCAGCGGCTGCCATATTCCAGAAAGAGATGGAAAAATTATTGATCGACTTAGAGGGAGTAGTAGTTTTCATGGACGATTTACTTATAACAGCTAGTGACAAGGAAACGCATTTAGAAAGGTTAGCCGAAGTTTTAAAACGTTTAAAAAATGCGGGGCTTAAGGTTTCTAAAGATAAGTGTAGCTTTTTTGTAGATTCGGTCAAGTATTTAGGGCATGTCATAGACAAGCAGGGGCTACATAAGGATCCAAAACGTGTGGAAGATATAATGCAGCTTCCAAGTCCTAGCTCAGTGAAGGAACTGCAATCATTTCTAGGGGTAATCAATTTTTACCGGAGTTTTATGCCAGATTTAGCATCTAAGGCAAACGACCTTTACACATTGTTAAGAAATGATTCTAAATTCGAATGGGGCGTTGCCCAAGAAAATTCATTCACTGAGGTAAAGAAGCTGTTATCTTCAAATCAGGTGTTAGCTCATTATGATCCCAACGTGCCAGTTAAACTCATTGTAGACGCAAGCCCAAGCGGTTTAGCAGCGGTGTTAGCTCATGTATATGAAAGTGGAATAGAACGACCAATTTGTTTTTCATCTAGGAAGCTATCCGATTCCGAAAAAAACTATGCGCAGGTGGAAAAGGAGGCACTCGCGATTGTGTTTGGTGTAAGAAAATTCCATCAATATTTATTCGCGAAAGAGTTTATTTTGTTGTCTGATAGTAAGCCACTCGTTTCAATTTTTGGTTCCAAAAGAGGCATACCACCGCTGTCGGCAAATCGCCTTCAAAGGTATGCCCTTTTCCTTTCCGGCTATCAGTTTCAAACGCAATACGTAAATACGAAAAAGAATATTGCGGATTATTTTTCACGCACCCCCATAGATCCACCAGAAGAAGATACTGCCGCTGATGACGTTTACGTCAATTACGTACAAGAAGTTGGTAACTTGCCAATAAAGTTTGCGGACGTAGTAGCCGAAACAAGTAAGGACAGCGTGTTGACAAAAGTTGTAGGATATATAAAAAAAGGATGGCCTAAGCATGTGGAGGATGAAAGTTTAAAAGCTTATTTGCTTAGAAGCTCAGAATTATCGGTGGAAGCGGGTGGAGTTTTTTGGGGTTACAAATTGGTAATACCTGAATCTCTTAGGAAACAGGTTTTGTTCGAACTTCATCGGTCACATCTGGGTATAGTAAAAATGAAGGGATTAGCTAGAGGATATTGTTGGTGGCCTTCTTGGGATAAGGACTTGGAGAACATTGCTAAATCTTGCGAAGCTTGTTTGTTATATCAAGATAACCCAATAAAGACGAAATTAATTAATTGGGATTGGCCATGTAAAGTTTGGGAGAGAATCCATTTAGATTTCATGGGCCCGATTTTCGACCGAAATTTTTTAATTATTGTTGACGCATTTAGTAAATGGATCGAGTGTGTAGACATGGGTAAAAATATTACGAGTATTCATACTAAAGAAATTTTGCTTCAGATTTTTAGTAGATTCGGGTTACCTGAAACCATTGTTACCGACAATGGTCGAACATTCATTTCAAAGTTTTTTCAAGATTTTTTAAAGGGTAATGGTATAAAGCATATTACCACACCGGTGGGCCACCCAGCAACGAACGGGCAGGCAGAGAATGGTGTTCGATTGATTAAAAGGGCGCTCAAAAAAGCATTACACTCAAAGAAGCCAAGCGACAGTTTGAATCATTGTTTGCAAATCTTTTTAATCGATTATAGAAAGTCCATTCACAGTACCACCGGTCGTGCTCCAGCTGAATTAGTATTTGGCAGGAATTTAAGAAGTAGGTTAGACTTATTAAATCCGTTAAATGTAAATCAAAAAGAGAGAATTCAAAAGAAACCAAAAGAATTGTTAAAAAAAGTTAACTGCATGCAAATGAAACAAAGAAAATATTATAAAGGAAATAATTCGAAAACATTTAGAAAAGAAGATGAAGTAGTTGTCAAAGATTTTTCAATACCAGGAAAAATTTCTTGGATTAAAGCAATAATCTTAAAAGTTATTGGCAAACGTTATCTTTTAGTTAAAGTTAAAAAAGGAAATTGCGATGTAGTTTGGAAGCGACATTTCAATCAAACAATGTTATTAAATGAATTTAAATATAAAGATACAAATAATTATATTCCGGAAATCTTAATTGATGCCAGTGCAAAAATGAAAATCAGCGAAAAAGAACATATAAACGGCAACGAAGAATCAGATAATTTAAATGTTGCAACACGTAAGACATCACGCAAGATCTATCCAGCAGATACTCGTTGGAATGGTCGTTTAAGAAATCGAGTTGAATAGAATCCTGATTTTCATTCGTGTACTGCGCAATTTAAGGGGGATGTTGAAGTGTATAGGCACCCTTATACGATAAACACAAATCATGGAATATCATAGAACATAGAATATAAGTTTAGACTAACACTTATATACAATACTGGAAATATTGTAAGGTAGTATGTATAAGAACACAATGTAATTAGTAAGTAAGGATAAGATAAGATCAAATAAAGCTCAGTGTTAAAAAGACTGCCTTTGGTTTCAGACGTTACAACTTCAATATACTACGGACTTGCACACTCTAAAATACAATATGGTTTATCCAGCTGGGGTGGTTCATATGCTAGTACTTTAAGACCCTTGTTGATTGCTCAAAAACATCTAATTAGAATCATTTGCAACAAAAATCGATTAACTGAAAGTTGGCCCTTATTCAAGGATTTGGGAATTCTACCTTTGAGACACCTCTATATTTTTAAAGTACTGAAAGAATTTTTCAAGCAAAGTGGTAACATTCCAAGTAGGAACTCGCAGTTATATAATCTACGCATAAATAATATGCATCTTGTCAATATACCCACTGCTCATAAAACTCATTTCTCTAACTTTTATACTGTCGCAGCACCCAAGGCATTTAATAACTTACCAACATCTATCAGAACTTCTCAAAATTTAAACTCTTTTCTGAAAAAAGCAAAAGACTGGCTTTTCACAATTGACTTAAATTGTATAGATAATTATTGTTAAAGAAACATTGATGTTTACAAACTGAGTATCTACTTTTTATTATATTTCTTTTTCTCTTAATTTATATGAATATGTTCTAATTCTAATTCTTTCCTATTTTGTATTTAATATTTGAAATAAAAAAAAAAAAAATAATAATAACTTATTTGATCACCTGCCTTAAACAATTTAGTATCATTGCAGCTCTGATTGTCACCCCACATCAGTTTTTAATTTATGTAAATTTAAATTCGCTTTGTATCATTCAACACTAGCTTGAAGCTAAAGGATGATAACTATTATTTATTCTTTATTTATTGTAAATTTTTGTATTAACTAGTTGTAAAATGAAAATGAATAAATAAAATGTATTTCTAATTCTAAATTCTAATTCTAATTCTAGAACTTCCTCCATGTTCAAGATCAAATGATTTGTGTGCATTTTATGTTGCGTTCTCTACAGAGATTCTGATTTTTTTTAAATATCGAAAATTGGGTCTCGAACTAAAGGTCAAAAATTGAAAAATATGGAAAAATGTGTCAATAATTTTTGATTTTTTGATGGTATGAAATAGAAATCATTTATTTCTAAAAAAAACTTTATAACACGTATTAATTTTTTGTAGAAAATTTCGGCAATTCTAAAAAAAAATTAACATTTTTTTTTGGAGTTTTGACCAAATTTAATAAACACTAATATTAATAAACAAAGGTATACGATATTTGTTATCATTATCACCATGGTCATTTCAGAGTTAAGATGTAAAATGTATTTTTGAAGAGGCTGATAACTTCCCATCTTGCATGTCGATTTGTCTTGCTTAAAACTTTAACAAAATAATCATAACAATATTTTGTTTGAGATAAATAATTTGAGGTCAATATTTGTCTTTGTTCTCTTAATACTTGAGTCGAAAACCATTTCTTATTCATTTTTTGTTGTTTTTGTACGTTTTCGTATTTTGTTAAATAATTTTGCAGTTGAATTATTCTAAAAAATTAACTAAAATTACAAACAATATTTTTATCAATTTTAGTAGCATTTCTAGAAAATTTTTATCTATACTAATATTATAAAGAGGAAAGATTTGTATTTGCGTATGTAACGAATAAACTCAAAAAGTACTGGACCGATTTTAATAATTCTTTTTTCGTTAGAAAGCTACATTATCACTGAGTAACATAGGCTATATTTAGTACTAGATTACTACAGAAATCTTTTGAAATTCCTATTAAAACCAACCGAAGGTGTAAAAAAATTAGCCATAAATTGTCTTTCATCGCGTACGCTGCGAAGAGTATTAATGATAGGACAAAAAAATATTTTCTAATTTAGTGATTCATGGTCGTTTTAATTAGCATGCTTATAACTTAAATATCTGTACCTATTTATGTCTACCCGTGCGAGGCCGGGACGGGCCGCTAGTTTCAAATATAGATAAGATTTTTCTAAACAAAATTTAGTAGATTTTAATTTTTGCGAAAAAACTGACTGTTGGGTTTTTATACAAAATTTAATGATTGTTGAAGACAAAATTTACTTTAAGATAAAATTAGTTTAAAGCCAATGGCGCAAAATTTTAAACAACCTATTATTAAAGCTTTAGCACAATACTAGTTAACAATTTACTATATACATAGTAATCTACTAACTTTTCACTAATTTTAAACACTTTTTATTGTTTTGCTAACTAGTATAATGCTAAAACCATTTTATTAAAAAAAAACATGAACACATCTAAATAATGACAGATTGTGGATCAAACAAAACAAACATACCTTAATATCATACTAAAAATGATTTAACATCGTACTAAATCGTCTAAAATTTTGCGCCAATATCTTTAATTTTTTAAAAGATACTTAAGTCGAAAATCAATTTTTACCATCTTTTAGTTATGTTTTTTTTTAGGTTGATATTAAAAAAATAGTCAATTCGATTTTTCTCAAAACCTTACGATATATCAAAAACGTTATTCTTCGTTGCATACAATTATTTTGGAGATACAATATTCGAGGTCACAATTATTAACTTCCCATATGAAGTTATTGTAATGGGTCCGATTTGTCAAATTAAAAATGTTGACATTTCTCAACGTTTCAAGGTCCCTAGAGTCGAAATAAAAGATTTTTAGAAATACGTCTGTGCGTGCGTGTGTACGTACGTTCGTACGTCCGTACGTAAGTATGTCCGTACGTCCGTACGTCCGTACGTTCGCGACGTTTTTTTCGTCGTCCATAGCTCAAGAACCAGTAGAGATATCGACTTCAAATAAATTTTGTTATACAGATAATAAGGCAGAAAGATACAGAAAGGGCTCTCAAGAAAATTGCGTGGGTGGTTTTTTACCATAGCAGTTTAAAAAAAGGTGAACATTTTGGTTAACCCTAAATATCTCATGAACCAATGACGCTAGAGAATTGAATTAAATGTTATGTTATATACTGTAACGTGATACAAAAGAAGTATATTTTTGGGAAAAAATCCAATTAACGGTTTTTTTTTATAAATCAAAAAAAATTAAAACAAAATTTGTCACCTCGAACATTTTACGACTAAAATATGATTTCATTTCCAAAACAATTTTGTGCAACAAAGAATAATGTTTTTGACATCTGATAAAATTTTGAGAAAGATCTAATTCACAGTTTTTTTTTATAAAAAATTAAAACCTAAAAAAAACATTACTCAAAGTTGGTAAAAATTGAATTTCGACTCAAATATCTATTCAAAACTTTGAGATATTGCCTTTAAACTACTTTATCTTTCAAAAAATATTGTTTTCAACATTCAGTAAAATTTTTAAAAACATCGAATTGACAGTTTTTTTACAAAAAATTAAAAACCTAAACGAAAATGTAACAAAAGTTGGTAAAAATTGATTTTCGACTCAAATATCTTTTCAAAACTTTGAGATGATGGCTTTAAGCTACTTTTATCTTTTAAAAAAATATTGTTGTCAACATTCAGTTAAATTTTGAAAAAAATCTTAATGACAGTTTTTTTACAACAAATTAAAAACGAAACAAAATTTAACAAAAGTTGGTAAAAATTGAATTTCGACTTAAATATCTATTCAAAACTTTGAGATATTGCCTTTAAACTATTTTTATCTTTCAAAAAATATTGTTTTCAACATTCAGTAAAATTTTTAAAAACATCGAATTGACAGTTTTTTTACAAAAAATTAAAAACCTAAACGAAAATGTAACAAAAGTTGGTAAAAATTGATTTTCGACTCAAATATCTTTTCAAAACTTTGAGATGATGGCTTTAAGCTACTTTTATCTTTTAAAAAAATATTGTTGTCAACATTCAGTTAAATTTTGAAAAAAATCTTAATGACAGTTTTTTTTACAACAAATTAAAAACGAAACAAAATTTAACAAAAGTTGGTAAAAATTGAATTTCGACTTAAATATCTATTCAAAATTTTGAGATATTGCCTTTAAACTATTTTTATCTTTCAAAAAATATTGTTTTCAACATTCAGTAAAATTTTTAAAAACATAGAATTGACAGTTTTTTTACAAAAAATCAAAAACCTAAACAAAAATGTAACAAAAGTTGGTAAAAATTGATTTTCGACTCAAATATCTTTTCAAAACTTTGAGATGATGGCTTTCAACTAATTTTATCTTATAAGAAATATTGTTTCCAACATTAGGACAAATTTTGAGAAAAATCGAATTGACAGTTTTTTTAGAAAACATAAAAACCTAAAAAAAAAAACTCAATAAAAATTGGTAAAAATTGATTTTCGACTCAAATATCTTTTCAAAACTTTGAAATATTGGCTTTAAACTACTTTTATCTTTTAAAAAAAATATTGTTGTCAACATTCAGTTAAATTTTGAAAAAAATCTTATTGACAGTTTTTTTTACAACAAATTAAAAACCGAAACAAAATTTAACAAAACTTGGTAAAAATTGATTTTCGACTCAAATATCTTTCCAAAGATTTGAGATAATGGCTTCTTACTAATTTTATCTTATAAGAAATATTGTTTTCAACATTCGTTAAAATTTTGAGAAAAATCAAATTGACATTTTTTTTTACAAAAAATAAAAACCTAAAAAAAACAATACTAAAACTTTACTTTCGGCTCAAGTAGCTTTTCAAAAATTAGAAATATTGGCTTCAAACTTATTTTATTTTACAGAAAATATTGTTTTCGATATTTAGTAATTTTTTTTTATAAAAATCCAACAGTCCGTTTTTTCATAAAAAAAATAAGATCTTCAAAAAATAGTACGCAAATTTGGTAAAAATTGATACACAAAGACAAACTTTTAAGCAAGACAAATCGACAGACGGGATGGGAAGTTATCAGTGTGGGTCGCATCCCAGCCTCCTTTTTTTTATAGTCAGGTATTATGTTACAATATATAGTAAAACATTCATTTCTAATCGCTAGTGTTACAGGTTCGTGAGATATTTTGCATTAATTAAAATTGCAGATTTTCAGCAGTCATATTGCACTTTTACAAAGTGAAATAAGTCTAAACTATTTTGAGAAATAAGACCAACTTACTTTTACTGTGTGTTATGTAGGGAGACATGCTTGGGCACACTATAAGATTAAGGGTAGGTGCGAGGTTGAATGTATGCAAAGATTCTTTGGATAAATGACAAACCACACCGTTTAAAGTGAAATAAAATCAATTTGGCTTAATTTCACTGTGTTTAAGTCTAATAAGACCAACTGTTACAAATTGGCTTTATTACACTTTTCAAAAGGGAAATAAGTTTAAGTCCAATTGAAATTTTACATTATTTCACTTGGCTTTTTTTTACGGCACCTTATTTTTAATATTACAAAAATAGAAAAACGACGCCTGGTTGAATCTGTAGGGGCGAGGACAGACTTTTTCGACTTCTGTAGACTCGTAATGTCATGTTTGATTGAAATCTCAAGTTCGAAACTTTTTACGAATGCAAAAAATCCTTCATGTCAAAAATACAAATATTTTAATGAAAAAATACGCCTGAGATAGAAAATCACAAAATCTATATTTGAAGCGCTTTTAGAAGCAAAGTACCGTTCAGCCAAAATATGTGAAAATTCTATGTTTTCAACATTTGACATTTTTTGAAACTGCTATAACTTCTTAATGCTTTCTGGAAGAAAAAAGGTCTACATTCAAAAGTTACAGCCTATGTACGGAAAATTTTGACAAAACATATTAATAACTTTGTAGAATTTTGGGAACTTTTGTAACTCTTTAATAAAAATGTTTTTAACTCAATGCACCACACCCCAATATTTTGCAAACGTTTTTTTTTTTTTTTTTAAGTCTATCAACTTAAGGAAAAAAGTGTCAACATATTTTTTATGTAGAAACAGATAAACTAAAAAGTTTAACTAAAACTTTTTTCAAAGAAGCCTACAGTTGTGGAGTAATTTTCAACAAAGTGTACTTGAGCTCCTCTAAAATGTTTTGTTCCATTCAAAAATAATGGAACTTTTTAGGGTGTTTTGAGGACAAACAAATAATGCTCACCATCAAAACTTAGCTTTGTCGGAATGTTTAAGGACTTTTATGTGGTAACTTTTTAATAAAAACGTCTTTAGTGTCCTTGCCAATTTTCATCCATATGCGAAATATTCTAGGTTTGAAGAAATGTGTGCCTATTTTACGGGAATTATTTGTTTATTTCTAATAATGGTCCTACTAACTGATAGATTTTACACATTTTTTTTCAGTAGAAAAACTTTAAAAATACTATCTAATGACGTAAAATATATAAAACGACTTGTTCTGAAAAGTGATCAATAGCTACAAAACGGAAAAGAATGCCTAAGCTTTTGAAAAAAAAATTTAAAAAGGAATACCTTCTAAATAGCCACAGCTAAATTTTGTTGATATTATCTTTAGTGGTCCAACCAATTTAGGCACCCAACATATCAGTTTTTATAATTAATACACTAACCATTATTTGTTTTCTGATTAATTTACTAAAAAGTGATGTTTCATAAATCATTGAGCGTCATTTATTGTTTTCACAATATGCTAATTGCACTATAAGATCATTAAAGCCTTTTAAAGTAAATTAAAAATAAAAAGATATAATACATTTTCTTTGTTTTGTATACATCATGCAAATTTAACCTCAAAATAAAATTGAAATTAATTTCCCTATTCTTCATTATCATTTCACTTTTTTTTATATTTTTAATTTCCTCGTTTAAATTCGAAATTAATAGCTCTTAAGGCCACAAGAATTAATTATCTTTCTTTTCAACTTTTCTTTTTGTCTAAAAAGTCCTTTCTAATAAACAGAAAAAAAACCATCCATCCTTAAAAGAAAAAGAATTGAAAATAAAGCTGAATAAATAACATTGATGACCCACGTATTTCCATCTAACTCCCCCGTGTTATTAATTATCGTCATCACAGGGCTTCCATGTAGTCGGGGCTTGTGTAGGTAAAAAAGAACAGGTCCAGACTCCTAACTTCTTGTGTTCCTTTCACTCACAAAAACCCCACCAACTAAAATACAACTTTCGAAGTAATATCAAGCCAAGCCACTTAGTACTGCCATTATTTTTCAATTCGCTTAAAACGTTTTCTGAAGTCGGAAGTAAAAGCAAAACAGGAAAATACTGAAGTATTTTACAAATAAACAAATATATCTTCCAAAAAAACACCGTATTTAACCATAAAAACATACGAACCAATTCTGCAAGTTAAGGGAAAAGTTTAAGGCCCTATTTCAATACCTACCTCAATCTTAAAAAACAATAATAGTGAAAATGGGGGAAGAAAAAGGAAGTGAAAAATTCAAATTCCATCACCTTTTCCGATGCGATTTTTTATTTTATTTCTTTTCGTTTCTTTTGTTATTTTCCTTCTTTTTCAACAACAATGTTTCTTAAAAATAAGTTCGTTTCAGCAAGATTTATGTGGATTTGATGGGGAAGCTGTGAGCACAGAGCTAGACACTTTAAAGTGCTTTCTTTTTTGGAAAAGTTTACTTGAAAAACACGAAAGGAAATACTTTACGATATAAACTTTTTTTTCTGTACATTATTTTCAATTCTGGTAGGTACTTGTTTTTTCTCCCTCCCTAAAAGTTATTTCTTGATTAGACTGAAAGAAGAAAAGTTAAAGTGGTTTTATAGACTTAGGTGAATTTGCATCCTTGGGAAATATCGTAAATTTGTATGAATTCTTATGACAGGCGTAACATTCTATGGTTTTGTTAAGAACGAATTTAGGTATTTAGGTAGATGCCACGAAGTAATAATTGTTGAGAGTTTTTCAAGTATGATTTCAGAGTATACCAAGAAATTATATTGAACTTGTTTAGAGTTCTTAGAGAAACTGGTTCCAAAAATATTGTTTGGAGGTAAAATGAAAGTTAATTACAATATTCTGCGAAATTTATGACTATCGAACGCTTTTGATTATTTTTAAATATTGTTACACCAAAACTTCGAAATGTTGAAATTCTAGGAAAATTGAAATTTTTGTGTAAGATTCCTAGACATCCCAATTATTTTTTGAACTCCCCATTGGATAGTGTAATGAATCCGATTTGTCTAATTGAAAGTTTTTTGTGTTAACTTACGTTCAAGAAACCCCTTTTCGTTGGACATATCTCAAGAACCGCTGGATATATCTTCTTCAAAATAATTTTGTTCTACAGATAGTTACATCAAAAAAGCAGAAATATCTTTCAAAAAAATTAAGTTTCTTTACAAGTGTAAAATTTGAGTTCCTTACGAAACTTAAGAGACTGATTAAGTTAATATGATTGAGATCATTTAGATTGTTATAGACGAATTTATCCTAGGTAATTCTTGCGTTTTTGAGATAGAGCATTGAGGACGTGAAAAACTGTTTCCTCCTCTTCCTCATCCATACAGCTTCTGCAAAAGTCATTTGAGAATACGCCTAGCCGCGCCGTGTTACACAGTGCCTGGTTATGACGATTGCGAGCTTATATGTGATCTGCTTAGAGATAGCAAGCACCTTGAGCACTTTAAATCTAACGAAGGCAAGATGTTTTTCATGACCTGACACGTGGTGATATTATTCCAACTGATTTTTGCCTACTTCATAGCTTCTTGCATTAGCAACAGTTTATGTGTAGCGATGGATATGACAGCCAAACGTGGTAGAATGGGTTGTACTGTACCATTCCTGGCGAGTTTATCTGCCCCATTGGAACCCATCAAAGGCGAATATGAAACCATTGTTCCATCTCCATTTGAGATGATCAATAGTTATGGACTGTTATAGAGTTTGTAGAGACAGAGTCCAGAGATTTGATAGCTGCCTGACTATCTGACTTAAATGATTGGGAAGGCGGAATGATAGACTTAATTTCAGTAGTTGCGAGTACACACCTCCACCAATCCCTTCATTTGTTTTGGATCCATCCATCAGTGTAAAAGTGAAATGACTCGTCTTCTAGGAATGCCCTATCCTCTAATTCTGTTTTGTGTGGGTTAACACCTAGTTCACACCGATCAGCCCAAAGTATTAGTTAAGCTTGTTAGGATGGTTTCCTGAAACCGCTATAGCAACGTCATCCACATAAACAATCACTCTGAAAACCTCCGCATCCAGTTAGGGTTTATTTTACCATCAGGTTCCAGAGGAGAAGGGATAGAACACCACCTTGCGGTGTCCCTCTACCATCGAATCTTCTGGAAGAAGAGTTGCCCAATTTTGACTTTATTTTTTTGCTAGTCAGCATTAAATGAATTAACTCCCCAAGCGAACCCTCTACGTTCAAAGATCTTAGTGCAGATGTGATTAAAGATATGTCCACGTTGTTAAAAGGGCCTTCGATAGCAAATAAAGCAACCCTAGTGAACTCTCTATGATAGAGCGAGTATTCGATGGTGGACATACTTATAGGTCGTAGATCTTTTGAGATGACTTGCGAGCATTTATCTGCTTTAGGTATACAAATATTTTTCAATTCTCTCCATGCCGAGGAAATATGGACAAGATATAAACAACTGTTAAAAATTGCCTCAAGGATTGTTGCAATTATGTCTGAGGCTAAACTAAAAGTTGGTAAAAATTGATTTTTGATTCGATTATATTGGCAACAATTAAAGTTTTTAAACTACTACCCGTATGCTTTTATCTTCTAAAAAATATTGTGTTTAACATTCAGTAAAATTTGTTTTGCATAAAAGAAATTTGGTTTCTGACTTTAATATCTCGAAAACCAGAGAGAAACAGATATTGAAATCAAACTTAAATATATTTAAAAGATTGTTGTTGTCTCAATTACATTTTGGCTGATTATAAGAAATTTAAATTTAAACACGTTTGGGTCGCTGGCCAGTTTTTACAATGTTTTTATTCAACAAAACTAATTTGTTTTCAGTTTTGCTTATACATATATAAACAAACCGTCAATTTCTTTCTAAATTCATATAATTTTGTATAACGTTATTTAATTTAAGGATATAGCATTTTTTTTAGCTTTTTTGAATTTTGAACACTCGGAAACGATAACTTGTTTTAAAGCGCTTGGAGTTTACTAAATAACTCATACTGTTTTAAGTTTAAAGCTGATTAAAAATCCTTCTTCGACATATTTGGCCATTTTCGAAGTCACAGTGCTGAAGTATTTAATATACAAAAATATATGTATATGTACATATGTATGTACATAAATATATGCAGATATCCTTAGAATATATTTTAAAATCGTAATTTTTATTTTTTAATTAAATTGTCATTAACATTCTCCCTAAATGCAAAAAAAAAGATTCTAATAGAAGTTCCTTTTAAACGGACAAATCCTTTCAATTGTCGTGGATGGATGCACCTTCGTTTATTTATCAATTATGGATAAACTGCGGATGTTCCGGTAATAGCAAATCCTTTTTATCAGCGAAAAGAAATTAAATGAACCTGACTACATCACGCTCGTTTAATACTTTTTATCAATTTTCTTTTCCCACCCGTGTCCCTCCGTCTAATGGTTACTTTTTCCCCATCCTTCGTTCAACGTCACGTATCGTACAGTGAATCAAAATTTATTTTTCACACCCGTATGAACGGTACGTGACAAACTAATATAGCAGCCATTTTTTTGTTTTTGTTGAATTTCCACATCTCTATATAACTTCCGTTTAAATTTTCACTTCCTTTAACACCTCCTACCCTCCCCCACAGCAATCCCTTGTTGCTAACATCACGTCTTAGGTTATAAACTTTCATAATTAATAATAATTGTTTTGTTTCTTTTATTTTCCAACGATCGTAACTTTGACACAATTATTTCATTCCTTCCATTTTTTCGTCCTTTATTTTTGCCTGGCGTTGAGTTAGCAACTAACTATGTACAGTTACAATGTACATTTAACATTCAACATAAAAATGTTAACGAAATTGATTTAAATTACCCAAAAAAAACAATAGTAATTTACAAAACATTTGTTACATCATAATTTAATTTCATGAGCAAATGCTAAACGAAGCTAATAAAGGAAATGCTTCAAATTGTGACATTCTTGTTGTTGTTGTTATGCTGTTGCTGTAGCTGTTATTTTCATTTTCAGAAGGACCCTTCAATCACATTTCCATGTGTTTTTTGTTTTTGTAAATATCCTAAGAAAACCAGCTAAAATAATTGAAGTAATTTTAGAAGGAAAGCCTTCAAATTGTGTTGGAAATTGTTTGGCATTTAAAATAAAGGAGAATTTATGTGAAGATGTGGACTTTTGTTGTTGATGTGTTTGCATCTGATGAAAATGGAAAATGGGAAATTATATTCCATCATCAAGCATATGAGAAACATTTATTTGGATGAGATAAAAAGGACCATGATGGTTTTAAGGACATCAAGCATTTTATTGATTCAAACGAATTAACTGCATCGATGGACTGGAAGGGAATATTTCTAATGAAAGATTGGGACATTTTGGAAAGGATTGAATTGCCTAAGAAATGAAGTAAGGAAGTTAATTTTACAACTTTTAGGATTCTTAACGTCAAAACTTGGTCTTGCTTATAATTTACGTACAAAAACATTACGACAACAATTTTAAACTGCTAGCATTTCGTCTTTGTTGAAGAAGTCTGTAATCTGTCGATACATAATAATGCACTCTAAGGCCCAGTTTTTCAGTGCGAGATCGTCCTAGTTTCAAGGTTAAACTCGAGTAAACTGCTGAAACATGTTTTTCAGTGTATTATAATCTTATAGTTGACTCTGAGTTAACCCTTTAAATTTAGTGAGTTAACTCTGGTTTAAATTTTTAGATGTTCTTGGCAGATACTGATATATATATTTCAGTTTTTGAAAATTATAGATTAATATCCTTCACAAAAATTTAATAGCACAGAGATCGGATCTGACAATTAATACAAAAGTCCAAAATAATGGTTTTCAAACGCAGCATAAGAGCGTTCTTGAGATCGTAAGAAAATTTAAGTTGTAGGTTTAAAACTTGATCGAACTCACAATATCAAGATTTTCTAATGTGATAAAGCTAAAAGCTTACAAAGTTTGCTCAATCTTACTTGGAAAAACAAAGTACAAAATATTTAACCCAGAAATACGAGTACCTATATGTTTTCAAGTGTGAAGTACTGAGTATGTATGGGGAAATAGAAAAATTGCATCGTTATTATTATGATGTTTCCCGACTTTCGAAATAAATGTTCATGTACGAGTATAAGTTAAGGAATTTGAAGTGGTGATATTAAAGACGGCAATCAATAAATCCTGAATGGCTTTTACAACTAAAAATCCGATCTGTGCAAAAAATAAAGATGTGACGCGATGCATTAACCTAAACCCTTAAACGAAGAGCAGAATTGTATGTAGCCAGCTTTATAACAACAATTTGCTGAGCTTTGTTGAAATTCCTATTTATTTCAAAACAGGATGTGATGTATAAAACATTAATGGTATATACATTGGGAGCTTCAAAGTTTTGCTTGCAATCTAAAGTCAAAAGAAGATTGCTTTAATATTCTTAGAATATGTCCTATCTTTAGATCACAAGGGATCAATTACTTCGGGAAACCTGCACTTTTATTGCAAGAAACAATTAATGTGTTAAATGAATGTGAATCTAAATATTTAATAAATTATTATTGAATAAACAAATAAAGAATGTTGTCAATTAAGGCTCACTTTTGTATAGTGAAATAAAGCCAAAATGGTTTTATTTTACTTTCAACGGTTTAGTATGTCAATAATGCAAAGAAACTTTGCAGTTTGCACACACTCAATCTCGCATCTAACCCGAATCCTATAGTGTGCCCAAGCAGGAGCACTTAAAGTAAAAGCAAGTTGGTCTTATGTCTCAAAATAGTTTGGCCTTATTTCACTTTGTCAAAGTAAAACTTGACCAACTGCGTAAATTTGGGCTTATTTGGCCTCATACTATTGTAAAGTTCAATAAGGCCAAGTTAAACATTTAACTTTTTTAACTTCCCATTAGAAGATATTGTAATAGTTCCGATGTTTCGAAATGAAAATTTTAACATTTCTCGACGTTTTAAGTCTCTAGAGTCTAAATTAAAGATTTTTAGAGAGATGTTTGTGCGTTCGTACGTCTGTACGTTTGGGAAGCTTTATTTCGTCTTCCATATCTCTAAAAACAGTAGAGATATCGACTTCAAATAAATTTTGTTATACAGATAATAATGCAGAAAGATGCAGAAAGGACTCTCAAAAAAATTTAGTGAACATTTGACTAACCCAAAATAGCTCACGAATCAATATCGCTAGCGCCTTGAATTAAACTTTATATTATATTTTGTGAAGTGATACCAACAAATATATTTTTGGAAAAAAAATTAGTTAACTGTTTTTTATATAAATCAAAAAAAAAGCTGAACACAAATAATTGTCACATTAAATATTTTACGAACAAAAAATATTTTCATACAACGAATAATAACGTTTTTGACATCTGGTAAATTTTGAAAAAAATCGAATTAATAGTTTTCTTACAAAAAAAAAAAACTAAAAAAGAACATTTCTAAAAGTTGGTAAAAATTGATTTTCGACTTAAATATCTTTTCAAGAAATTAAATTTAAATTGGCTTCAAAATAATTTTATATTATACAAAAAAATTCTGTGACATTCAATACATTTTTCATTAAAATTTAACGGTCAGTGTTTTCATAAAAATTAAATTTTACAACAAGTAGTACGGAAAATTGTTAAAAATTGATATTTAATTCTCGTTATCTCGTGAATTAAAGAAGGTATTGTCTTCGAAATAATTTCATTCTGTGCTAAATATTTTTAGAAAACGAAAAAATGCAACTGAAATTGGTAAAAATTGGGTTCCTACTAAAAATCTCGTTAACAAAAATAGATTTTGAAATCAGACTATTTTGTTGTAAATTTAACAAACCCGGTCGCGAATATATTAACTTATGATGAATGTAGGTTGGCGGAACAACGATCCGCAAATTTAACAAAATAAAAACACGAAAACAACGAGAAACGAAAAAGATTTTGAATAATAATTATAGGTAGCCGGCGCGCACGAGCGGATACATACTTCTTATTGTAAACAATTCTAAATGTCAAATTCCAAAAAGGATTGGTTTGTTAATTTTACCACAAACAGCAAAAACAGTGCTGTTACCCAGTAGCTTAGTTTGGTGTGGGTTTGGTAAAAGGTGGATTTTATTAATCGAACTCGATTAATAAAATCGAAATTAATTATAAAATTAATAAAAAAAACCACACAGGGGCGAAGCAAGAAAAAAAAGAGGATGGGATGCGACCCACACTGAAAACTTCCCATCCCGTCTGTCGATTTGTCTTGCTTCAAAGTTTGTAGGTTTTCGTGTTGGGTTAAAAAAGTTGTCAGTTGAATTATTCTTAAAAATTTTAAAATTACCAACAATATTTTTCATATAAAGAAATAGTTTAGTTTGAAAATCTAGTTTTGTTAAATAGATTTTTAGTGAAAAAAAAATTTTACCAATTTTAGTAGCATTTCTTAAATTTTTACTAATTAGATGAATTAAATTAATTTGAGAGATATCAAGAACCGAACATCAATTTTTACCAAATTTGCGTACTATTTCTTGTAGATTTTATTTTTTTATGAAAAAATGGACTGTTGGATTTTTATAAAAAACTACTGAATATCGAAAACAATATTTTCTGTGAAATAAAATAAGTTTGAAGCCAATATTTTTAATTTTTGAAAAGCTATTTGAGTCGAAAGTAAATTTTTACCAAGTTTTAGTATTGTTTTTTTGTTAGGTTTTTATTTTTTGTAAAAAAACTGTCAATTAGATTTTTATCAAAATTTTACTGAATGTTGAAAACAATTTTTTTTAAAAGATAAAAGTAGTTAAAACCCAATATCTCAAATTTTTAAAAAGATATTTGAGTCGAAAATCAATTTTTACCAACTTTTATTAATTTTTTTGTTTAGGTTTTTATTTTTTGTAAAAAAACTGTTAATTCGATTTTTCTCAAAATTTTTCCGAATGTTGAAAACAATAATTCTTATAAGTTAAAATTCGTTGGAAGCCATAATCTCAAAATTTTTGAAAAGATATTTGAGTCGAAAATCAATTTTTACCAACTTTTGTTAAATTTTCTTTTAAGATTTTATTTTTTGTAAGAAAACTATCAATTCGATTTTTTTCAAAATTTTACTGAATGTTGACAACAATATTTTTTGAAAGATAAAAGTAGTTTTAAGCCAATATCTCAAAGTTTTGAAAAGATATTTGAGTCGAAATTCAATTTTTACCAACTTTGAGTAATGTTTTTTTTAGGTTTTTATTTTTTATAAAAAAACTATCAATTCGATTTTTCTCAAAATTTTACCAGATGTCAAAAACATTATTCTTCGTTGCAAAAAATTGTTTTGGAGATAAAATCATTTTGTATTCGTAAAATTTTAGAGGTGACACATTTTTTTTTCAGTTTTTTTGATTTATAAAAAAAACTGTTAACTGGATTTTTTTTCAAAAAATATACTTGTTTGGTATCACGTTACAATATATTATATAAAATTTAATTCAAGTCTTTAGCATTTTTGGTTCGTAAGATATTAAGGGTTAACCAAAATTTTCACCTTTTTTTTAAACTGCTATGGTAAAAAAACCACCCACGCAATTTTTTTGAGAGCCCTTTCTGCATCTTTCTGCCTTATTATCTGTATAACAAAATTTATTTGAAGTCGATACCTCTTCTGGTTCTTCAGCTATGGACAACGAAAAAAACGTCGCGAACGTACGGACATACGGACGTACGGACGTACGTACACACGCACGCACAGACATCTTTCTAAAAATCTTTTATTTCGACTCTAGGGACCTTGAAACGTCGAGAAATGTCAAAATTTTCAATTTGACAAATCGGACCCATTACAATAACTTCCTATGGGAAGTTAATAATGAAAATGGGCGCCAGGAAGTATTATGGTACTTACCATCACCAATCAAGAAAAATAATAAGAAAAAGCGGAAATTTTGTTTCAATTAAAATAAAATTCAAGATTAATTTCTCACCGAAAAAGGTTAAGGTATTTTATTTTATATCTGGGAAACCTTTATAAATATAGGGAGAAAACCCAGAATTTTTTCCAAAACAGAATTTGTACAATTTAAATTGATACAAAGAACGAAAAAAAATGAAAGAGAACAAATGGTTGTGTAACAAAGGACACAAAGAAAGGTCACCTTGGGAAAGTTCCCGAAGAACAAAGAAACAAGGTCGCGGGCCCCGCAATCTCGGGAGACAAAGAAAAAATAGATCCTGCCTCTTCCTTTTCCTCTCTTCTCAATAACGCCCTCCACAACAATTTTATGTTTATTTTAACAATAGGAAGTTATTGTAATGGGTCCGATTTGACAAATTGAAACTTTTGACATTTCTCGACGTTTCAAGGTCCCTAGAGTCGAAATAAAAGATTTTTAGAAAGATGTCTGTGCGTGCGTGTGTACGTACGTCCGTACGTCTGTACGTCCGTACGTCCGTACGTTCGCGACGTTTTTTTCGTCGTCCATAGCTCAAGAACCAGTAGAGATATCGACTTCAAATAAATTTTGTTATACAGATAATAAGGCAGAAAGATGCAGAAAGGGCTCTCAAGAAAATTGCGTGTGTGGTTTTTTTACCATAGCAGTTTAAAAAAAAGATGAAAATTTTGGGTAACCCTAAATATCTCATGAACCAATGACGCTAGAGACTTGAATTAAATTTTATATTATATATTGTAACGTGATACAAAAGAAGTATATTTTTGGAAAAAAATCCAATTAACGGTTTTTTTTATAAATCAAAAAAACTGAAAAAAAAATTTGTCACCTCGAACATTTTACGACTAAAATATGATTTTATCACCAAAACAATTTTGTGCAACGAAAAATAATGTTTTTGATATCTGATAAAATTTTGAGAAAAATCGAATTGACAGTTTTTTTATAAAAAATAAAAACCTAAAAAAAACATTACGCAAACTTGGTAAAAATTGAATTTCGACTCAAATATCTTTTCAAAAACTTGAGATTAAGGCTTCAAACTTATTCTACCTTATAAGAAATATTGTTTTTAATATTCTGAAAAATGTTGAGAAAAATCGAATTGACAGTTTTTTTACAAAAAATAAAATATTAATAAAAGTTGGTAAAAATTGATTTTCGACTCAAATGTCTTTTCAAAAACTTAAGATAATGGCTTCTAACTTATTTTATCTTATGAGAAATATTGTTTTCAACATAAGGACAAATTTTGAGAAAAATCGAATTGACAGAAAATCTAAAAAAAAAACAATACTAAAACTTGGTAAAAATTTAGTTTCGACTCAAATAGTTTTTCAAAAATTAAAAATATTGGCTTCAAACTTATTTTATTTCGCAGAAAATATTGTTTTCGATATTCAGTAATTTTTTATAAAAATCCAACAGTCCGTTTTTTCATAAAAAATAAAATCTACAAAAAATAGTACGCAAATTTGGTAAAAATTGATACATATAGACAAACTTTTAAGCAAGACAAATCGACAGACGGGATGGGAAGTTATCAGTGTGGGTCGCATCCCAGCCTCTTTTTATAAAATTATTACGAGTACTCATGACCCTAATTCATCCTTCGAGGCCGACAAAATAGGTTTTCTGGTGATTTTTTTTCAGAAAAACTAAAAAGTAAACAGAAACATAATTTAATTACAAGTATCAAAAATGAAGCTAACATTTGTTCAGGGTCCATGTCTAGCACCTGTAATATTTGTATTATAATGATCGAATTTATTTTTATTTCACTCATATATTTTAACTGCTTAAGAAATACTTGGGATTTTTGAATTATATTGATTTTTGCCAAAATTGAGCACATTATTTATTGCGCAATTATTAGTTACAAGTCCAGGAAACTTTAAAAAATACAGTATTGAGATGAACGCATTTGAAGTTTTAAATAGTAGAAAAATTATAATTAATTTTCAATACCTTTTAAACTAGATTTTTAAAACCTAGTAGGTAGGTAGGTAGAAATGGCTGTCCTGCTTCGCGCAGGACACAAATAGCGCTGAGTGCGCCGTTTTGATACCATACCTCGTGAGATTCTGAATGGATTTGAAAATGGGCTATTGGTGGTGCACGTTCCGCACGTGCAGTTCTATGTAAAATATAAAATGTAGTTTTATTCTCCTACCCTTCGGCCTATTATCTCATAGTACCATTTAGTGATGGAGAAATAAGGGGGGAGGGGATTAAAGCCACTTTGTGCTATTTAGGTATGAGATCAAATCTTTGATCTTGAATTCTGAGAGTTCCTCAATACCGTTGAAGAATTCCTTACCCAAGTGGAGTGCTCTTTTCCTGGCCAGGGCCGGACAATGGCATAGAAAGTGTGGGACTGTTTCTTTTTCATCCTGGTTCTCACAGCTACGGCAGAAAGAGTTATGTGGTATACCCAATTTTGCCGCATGCTCCCCTACAGGCCAATGCCCTGTGCAGGTAGCGACAATCCTGGCTATGTCATGCCTTGGTTTGGAAATTAAATTGATTGATTTTGGTTTGTTATAGGCGGGCCAGATTTTCCTGGATATAACGCAACTCGTTAAACTCCTCCACCTATGATTTGCTTCTGATGTGTATTTGGTCAGGATATTGCCCTTCACAACTCCTAGAGGAGCATATACTCTCACTGCCAGAGAGTTGTGAAGGGCTGATCCTTGCCTGGCTAGCTCATCTGCCTTCTCATTACCCTCATGGCCCCTATGGCCCGGTATCCAGATAAGAGTGACGCTCATATCCAGTTCCTTTAGGGCCTCTTTACATTGCTGGACCAGTTTAGAGGATGATAAAGCTGAATCAATGGCTTTAATAGCTGCCTGACTGTCTGTTAGTATAGCTACATTTTGGTTCTGACGGATATTTTTAAGGGCTGTACAAGCTTCCCTTATCGCCAACAATTCTGCCTGGAACACGCTGGCAAAATCGGGAAGTCTATAGGTTTTTGAAATCTCAAGAGATTCACAGAAGACACCTGCACCAACACCGCATTCCATCTTCGAACCATCCGTGAAGATAGTTGTGTCAAAGTCTTCCGTCACAACGCCTTCCTCCCAGTCGGTTCTTGACGGGAGCAAGACTCTAAACTTCTTTGAGGTGTCTAGGGTAGGGATGCAGTAATCGGTGGTAAAACCTAGTACTTAAAGACTTTTGCAGCCATAGTCTTTTGTCACATCACAAAAAATCGATTTCTTGGGAATCTTAGGCGTTTAGAAATTGAATATGTGATTTACTTCCCTTTCTTTCAAAAGTATTATCTTTTCTTATTTTGAAACATTTTTGTTAAAAAACTGAAACATGATCTTATTTTAAAAATCTTAAACTGTTTTACTCCAAATCTTACAGTTACACAAAATTGTGAAATATCACATGAGCTGCAATGTGTTTAGCAAACACAACCCCCCCCCCCCCTTTACTCTCAACACTTCAAATTTATGAAACCCTTAAAAAAGTTTTAAAGACTTATAAATAAAGCTCTCTACCAAAGTTCACTACTTTGTGTTAAATTTTTTTGTAGTAAGAGCATTTTTACCTATTATATTTTTTAAAATAATTGTTTAGCTTAGCTGAAATATTTTATTCTGATCCTTTTGTTACAAATCTGCTATTATAATAAATATTTTAAAAAATCTGAAAAAAAAAAAACATTTACATAAAATGTATGCTGTAGTGTGTATTTAACACAACGAACGTTGTTTTCAAGAATTCATCACAATAAGAATAATTCTTAAAGGAAAAGATTTATTCGTAAATCTCGAACATATGTATATGAAAATATAATAATAAATTGTTCCACATACGCCACCGTCATCCGTTTGTGATCTCCTTACCTTTACAACAAATTTTTGCAATGATAATACATACAAATATATCTCAAAGAAAAATGAAATCCTTTACCAAGGACAATATTTTAAACAAATAAAAAAAATACCCTACACTTTTCATTGTCAAAATAAAAAATAATTTTCTCTTCTGTTCCCGAGACACGAGACAGCAGAAAAGTACAAAAGCATCTATAATATCCTTTATTCTCTTCCTTCTACATCTCTAATCTATCTTTATGAGATGCTTCAATCAAAAACACTTTCCTGAGTTCGTATGAATGTTGGGAGGAAGGTGAGCATAAGTTCGAGGTCTTCGAACTGAGAATAAAAAACATCCTTAAAAAGAACTGCAATCTGCAATCTCAAAAAATAAACAGAATAAAGCAATAAACTTCAATCATAATCTTGACACACCATTCACATCCACATATCCTTTTTCGTTCTCGTCGTCCTTGTTGTCCTCATCATCGAAACAGTGAGAGATTTTTTCTTTGGGGAGTGAAACAAACACAAAACTGAGCTCTCCCCTTTTATAAATGCAAAGCCCGATTAATGTTAGTTGATTTTGTTTTTAATTCACTCTTATATCATTTTCATATTGTTACTATGTTCAATTTTCCTCTATGAAAAATCATTCAATGAGGTGTGGGTTTGGGGATTTTCATGCTTAACAGAAATATGAACATATTTTCAAAAAATAAAATGAAGAGAAGCATTTTTATTGTGTGGAAAATAATAGAGGAGTTTTTGGATAAGGATTATAATTCTTTGGACGTCATACATTAAAGTTCAGTTAAAAGTTGAAAGTTCCGGAGTGAGATAAAATGGTAGAAGGAAGGATAAATATTTTAAATGACCGAATAATGCCACAAAACAAAATGATGTTAGTTTGGAAAAGTGCCATCAATTTTATCTTCTTTTCTCGTCATTCTACACCAATGTACTCGTATCCTTAATGAACTCAAACCTCATAAATGAGTTTCTATTTTTAGTTGTCATATTTTTAAAGTTGGAAAATTCAAAAAATTCCCTTAAACGAAATTGTGTCTGCAACAATTTTTTATATATTTTATTTCTCTGTCCAATATTTTTTAAATATATACATTTAAAATGTTAAATTTAATTTAATTTTATACAATTCTTATTTTAATTACAGTTTCCAGCAATGCGTGCTTTATCGATTTCGTCAGCGGATGCTTTTATTTTAGTTTACGATGTAACCGATTCAAGTACATTCGATGAGGTTCGAACGATAAGAGATCAAATTCATGAGACAAAAGGAACAAGTGCTGTACCGATTGTTGTCGTTGGTAATAAAATCGATTTGGTGGAGGAAAATAGCGAGCTGAGAGAGGTAAGAAATAATACTTGATAGGTATGTGGGAAAGGATAATGTATGTCCTCATACAAGTACATATATTATACATTCTTTATGGTAAAAGTGGTTCTCTTGGAAAAAAAAAACAAGTTTCCGACATTCACTTACGCACAAAAGATAGTTTATGAGAGTGTTTTGAAAAAAATAAACTCATACAAAAACAAGCTATAAATTATAATAAAATGAGATTGTTTATAAAGAAGTAGACCATTCACTTTAATCAATTTTAAAACCAAAACAATTCTTTAAATTTATGTGTTCTTAGTGATGTTTTTAGTGGTTTACCATAAGAGAAAGTTATTATATTCATAAAGATAAAATCTTAAAATTTATATTGCAAAAATGGGAGTACAAAACTTGAAATACCCAGTGTCTCAAAATTATAGTGAAATTTAAATATAAATATCATTTGTTAGAGAGCTGCTGGTTCTTAAAAAAAAACAATTTGACATATTATAGTAAAGTTTAGTCTTGAGCCTAAACCCGTATAACATCCAACTGACCCAGGAGCTCAAAGTTCATGACCATAGACAACGCCCGTCGTTTGTTCGCTGACTGGGCTTCGAATCGTTTGAAAGAGGACTCCAATTTTTTCCGAAAAATAGACTTTAGTAACGAGGCTCATTTTTGGATGAATGGCTGTGTTATTATTGTTAATATTGTTTGATGCAACTGGCTGTTTCATTCGAGCACTACATTTTAAAACAGCTTTAAAATAAGGACATACTTAAAACATTGCGATTTTGTTCGAGATATACTCTCTTTTGAATTTTATTAAAGAGACTTAAGTGTGTTATTGTCCAAAATTGAGAATTTCAATCTTGAGGAGAAATTATAGAAAATTAAGGTGGGTATAAATCATACAATCAAGAGGAAATAAAATCCAGCAACATGTTCCGATATCCAAAAAATCTATTTAAAAATTGTACCTATATTTTAAGATCTTACAACATGCCTGCAACAAAAATTTATCTTTAAAAAATTAAATGTCATTTCATTTCTCATAAAAAACCCAAAAAATGAAGAATTTTTGATCAGCAAATATTATTTATTCAATATAAGAGCTTTTTCAAAAAAAAATCTTATTTAAATCGGTTATTTTTATAATTTTTGAATTAAAAGTTAAGAAACGAAAATTAAAGAATGTATATACGGCAGTTTTTGAAGAAAATTAAAATTTTCGATTTCTTACAAACAAATTTTTATGGGGATTAATGTTATTTTTAGTTTTAAAAAAACCCAAAAGTTCCTTACGTGAATAAGCTTCTAAACTTAATTTCCGAGTTTGAACTCAATCGACCCACGGAAAGAATCACCTTCGACTTCTCTACCATAAATATTCAGCTACAGAAGACTAGAGCGGCATTTATGTCCCTCCTCAAGTTCAGTATGATGGAACTTAAATCCACCGAATATGGAAAAAGCTTAGAATTGTTGATGTAGATGTACAGGAGCGAGCATTCCGACTTCCGGAGTAACGTTTCGAATGAGATGTTATTGGATGCTTCCGGTGTATCTAGAATTAATAATATTACTCGTATATTAATCCTTGTGCAGTATCACTTCGCCAGATCAGCAGGTGCTAATGAGAACGATATAATATCTTATCTTAATACCCCAACCCTGGGTATTTCAGAAATACATCCGAAACTAGATACATACCTTCTGAGGCATTCTTATTTCTAGATGCAAATAGATCAGGGTCAACCATATCCTATATATATGTATGTATGTCGCAAGCAAAAATTAAGGTATTTCTTGTGCGATGAGGATTTTCGAAAATATAACCCCTGATGAGATGAGAGGATGGCCAGGTTAGGTTAGGTTAGTTACCTGAGGCTGTTGATGGTTAGTCCCCTTTGGCTGTTGACGGGAAAACCAACACACTTATACCAATAACAGTTGGTCCGTTGTGATACCACATGGATCTATAGAACTAGCTATAAAGGGTTTGAGACTTCTTAGAGCAATAGGATCATTGTAGTATAGAAATCCCTAAGGTGGAGTCTTCGTCTTTGTGATAAGGTAGGACATGAACATAGAAAGTGAGACACTGTCTACTCTTCTTCTTCATCCATGCAGCTTCTGCAGAAATCGTTTGCAGGAGCTCCAAGTCCAAAAGCATGCGTACACATTAAGACTCCTACAACGAAGCTATAATGTACAATCTACCAACAGAAATGATATGCTTAGAGTGTTTAACATTACGCATTTGCGAAATTAGTTTAGTTGACCTAAAAGTGGTTGTATTAGATTATCTGTGGTTTGTTTGTTTTATGGTATCAAGCTTAAGCATAAGTTTACAAGGACATAGCTAGGGGTATATCGATATTAGATTTGTTGCTCATCAAAGGTTAAATTGTTCCATTTTTTGCAAGTTCGTTAGCTTTGCAATTTGCTGGAATGTTTCTATTACCCAGCACCTAAATAAATTTAATTTTAAAATACTCCGCCATCTTCACAATCATATATTATCAGCAGTTTCGGGCTGTTAGTGGGGTTTATTAAGACAGATTCCAATGATTTTATGGCAGCTTGACTATCTGAGAAGATGCGTATATCGGTAGTCGATTTCACTTTTCTCTGAGCCAAGGGAGATGGCAAAAAGTTCCGCCTCGAGGCTGGAACACGCGACAGTGATTGGGAAGAGTAAATGAAAGACATAAATTAAGTCCGTCGGAGTACGCGCCTCAACCAACCCCGTCATCGGTTTTTGATCCATTTGTATAAAAGTTAATTCATCTGTCAAAAATGACTTATTCTTCCAGGTAGACCTGGAAGGGATGGACGCTTGGAAGTTTTTGTTTTGGTGAGGGTTTATGTAGTCGATATTACTACGTAAAGATTTGAATGGGTTCAGAAAAACGGAGTGGCCAATACTATTATTGATCCACTGTGAGGAGGCTTTAAGTCGGAGGGCGAGCAGGAATAAGATTAATTTTATATTTTTGAGAAATAATAAAAAAGTCAGGTGGTAAAAAACCATGGAGTTCGAAAGAAAGATAACGGCAAAAGTAAAAACTAGAGACCAGATTCGTAAGTACAAAATAGTTGTTCCTAGAACATCTTCATCTCTCAAGAAACTAATTTAGTGTAGTGTTTTTGATATAGCTCTATTTTTTTTTTAATTTTTTAATTTTTTTCAAATCTTGCAAAAAGTAAATAACAATATTTTGTTTATTTTGGGTAATAAACTATTTGTTCTCAAGATACTCGAGCCGAAAATCAATTTTGACATATTTTTACATAGTATTAGGCTTCAAAAACGTTATTTTATGTTGGGTTCAATTAATCTCGAGGTAGCATAGTTTTCGCTCGTATTTGTAAAATTTTGAAAAATACATACAATTTATTCGATTTTTTACTTTCATACCAATTTGGTATAATGTCTTATTGTATAATACAAAATTAAACCGAAGTCAATAGTGTTCTGGTTCGTGAGATATTTGGTGTCAATAAAAATTGTACATTTTTTTTAAATGCTATGTACATAATATATTTAAAAAAAAACACCCATTGGATTTTTTTGAACATCCTTTCTGCATTATCTTGATGTTATAACTTACGGGACAAAATTTAAGTCCGGTGAAAATAAATATACCGAACAAACGAACGTGCGATTGTAAGTACGATTTATTTCTAGTGACCTTAAAACACCTAGATATGTCATCAAGTTTAATTTTATAGATCGGGCGAATTGCAACCACTTCCTTTGGGAAGTTAAAAAATATTTCTGCTACATATGCATATCTGTATGGAGGATTAAAAACTATTGTTACAAGAATATATTAATTTAAGAGTGCTACAACTTTTATTGCAAACTTTTCCAATTTCAACGAAAAATTAAAAGATAGGATAAAAGATAAAAGTTGAACCACACTTCTTACTGAACAGTAGTCAAGTATTTTTTCTAAAATCATAAAAAATTGATATATGATGGATGTTCAATTCAAAATGAACCGAAAACAGTTTGATTGACTAATTTATAAGTTATATTTTTGGGGAATATGTATATTATGTGTTAATCATTTGATTGAAGCTAAACTCACTGACCTGTCGAACTTCGTAAAGCAATATTTTTTATTCTTCGTAAATATTTTTGAAATCCTTGAAAAACTTATCGCACACAAATAATGTTTTAACGTCTCCCTAAAGATTTTCGAATTTGTATAACTTTCCTAGTATTAAAATAATAATGACTTAGAACAAAAGATCCATCTAAACAGCTTAAAATAACGTTGAATGTTTTTTTTTTTTTTTTTTTTATGGGGAGAACATATTGAAAAACTTCGTCCTGTCTACAAAAGCAAATTAAAAACAAAATACTTTTTCTTCAAATAAGAATTAATTAATTAATTATCTCACGCTCAAGTTGTATGTAAATCTGTGATAATTTATCATAAGGAATCAGAATGGATCAATGTATTGATATTTTTTGAAAGCTTTAAAAATTATTCAAAAACTGTATTTATTTAAAATTCTTAATAAATTTATGACATAATATTTTTATCTTTTCAATAACCAAATCAAGAATAAAAATTCAATCCTTGTCAACCGTTTTAATTTCATTCCTTTTTCCACCTTGTAACTTTTGAATCTATATTTTGAATATTTCCCATTCGTTTTGGAAATCATAAATATTTATATACTCAAATCCTAATCAAACGCAAACTCTCGACCAATGGTTCATTGCTTTAAATTTATTACTCTTAAAATGTTTCAAATATCTTCATATACATAAATATACTCTTATAATATAAGTATATTGTATTTATTTGATTTCGAAAATAGGAAACAACAAAAAAATAAAACAAAAAATAGAAAAATAAAGAAATTTTTGAAACTAGGACGAAAACTTTTGATTCTCCCTTTCACTTGGTCGAATTCACAAGAGATCAATAAACATGTGTTTGTTTCTTTATTTTTGTTTGAATGTCTCTAATCTCAATATCTAAAAAGAATCCTCATACATCCTTTGGGACCGATGTTCTTGTAAATTTCAACATAAGTCACTATATAACCCTTTTATGAAGAGGAATGAGATATTTTTTAGAACTTTATTGATGTGGAAAATAATTTTTGTACCGCATGTTTTTTTTATTTTTGTTGGCTACAATGTGCATAGTTTTATAATTCAAATGAAAAAAGAAAGAATCAAAGGGTTTAGAAGGTTTTGAGGGTTTCATATATATGATATCCTTTTGTTTGTCTCTTTTGAAGACATGTCAATCTGGTTTTTAAAGGCTTGATTGCAATATTTCCACTTTAATGAAATTAATCAAAATATATTATGTATTGGGACACTCGTTTTTAAAAAAAGCTTAAAACTGTAACTTTTCTTTGTAAGAAATCCATTTTTCAAAATTGTTAAAACTATACAAAATTCTGCAAAGTGTTTGTTTGTAAGAGAATGGAGTTCGGTTAGTATAAATAAATTATCAATTAAACATTTAACCTTTATTTTCTCAGGCAAAACTGTTTTGAACTGCTGTTTTTAATGTTTTTTAACATTTGCTGTGCAAATCCATAAATTGCAAAGTAAATTTAAATTTACTTATATTTATGAAGTATCGGATTTCCCAAACCTACCTTACCTACATGAGAAAGTATGATACTTTTCTAGGAAAAACTATTTTTAAATTTCAATATTATTGTTTCGGAGATATTATTTTAAAATAGAAAAAGTATTAAAATTGAAGAAAATATGTTTCAATTCCTCTGAAAACGCTGGTATTTGAAAAGCTATTTAGAAATATGAAAAGAAATAGAAACCCGTGTATGAAACATTTCTAAATAAAAATGAGGAAAGGGTGTTTTTTATTTTTAAAGATGCATGAGAAGTTTCAATGGACTTCGATATGTTGACGTTGAGTAAGGCTTGACAATTCATCATGAATTGTTTAACGTGGAAACTTTATGTAAAACTAAAATGTGCCACCATTGACGCCTTACGGCCAGATTTCTCTGCTTTTTAAAAAACTTGCTTGAATATCGGACGATGATGGCAGAAAATACCCTTGACTTGTTTTTCACTTCTAAATAAAATAAATTAGGTGGGGCAACAGTCCGTCGAGAACCAGGGCCTAGTGATTTACAACTCTCAACCATTCCTGTGTGCCAGTAATGTTGTCAGAGATGGAGGGGACCTGCAGTTTATATGCCGAATCCGAACAGCTATTTTTGAGAAAGCACTTTTCATGACAAAAATTACTCTTGGAAGATTTGTCAATTCCTCGCAAGAGGCAGTACCTGTGAAAAAAGTTAAGTGGCATAGGCAGGGATCGAACCTAAGACCTTTTGCATGACAATCTCACTTTCTCACTTCTAACCCTGGTAAATACACAATCAGCTTATTGAAACCTCTACGCACATTGGATCAAAATGTCGTATCTGCTAATTTGTCGTACCAAACAAATCTAGTTAGAGAAAGAGCTCCTAAGTACAAGAGACCCAACTGTTACGGTCTCAACAAATAGTCACAATGCTTACTCCGTAGTGACGTAGACTCCAATGCAAATATGATGAATGGTATGATTCATCTAGGAATGAAAATGATGATGATCCCGATAAAAGTTTAAAAAATCAAACTCAAGCTAATGCATGGTTTGATTTGATCGGCAATGTGGTTATCATGAAGAAAGAGGTGAGCTTTAGGTTTTCTAGTGTCAACTCAATTTATGAAAACCGGAAAAAGTTTAGGCAACCTGCAATATCCCAAAGAAATTATGTATTTTTGGTCATTCATAAAAAGCATACGGAATTGTTTTTCTTCCTCAATGACACTTCTTTAGTTAGCTCTATTGAGAAAATTTACTCTGTGGAAGGCAGTTTGTGATAAATTTCACATGTCAGGGATCACCCAGTTCTTTAACGCGTTAGTGATTCTATGGGACCAATCTTCTTTGGTACTCGTATTGTGGCGAGACTCCTAAAAGATCTAGATATAAAACCCCTACTCAAGCTTTTTCATCTATTCTATTTTTCTGGACTCATTCCGAGTAGTTGCAAATCAGCTTTTGTTCAGTCAATACCGAAAAAAGTTTAATATTCATCTTTCTCAAATTATCGAACGATAGCACAAATGTCCCGCCTTTGTAAGGTCGTGGAAACGCTGATATTAAACATCAGCTTAGCAAACGTCAGGAACAAACGCTTCTTTTTTTGGTGATCTCATGGCCCATCTCATCGAAGAATGAGACATCGTTTTGGAAAAAGTAGATACTTGTGTTTTTATCAAAATTGCCTGCTTTCGGTATTGATGAATACCTCCTTAGTTGAATTAGAAATTTCTCTTAAAACCGTTCGACAAAAGTTATTTTGGACAGATTCAAGTCTGAAAACGACAATATAAATTCTGGCGTGCCCCAGGACTTCATTTTGTCTACAACTCTCTTTCTCATTTGTATAAAGGTTCTTCTGTCTGCAATTTCTATTTCAATTATTTGTTTTGCTTACAGAAAAATTCTAAGCTTTTAACATTCTTCTCTAAGCTTTCATCTCTGCTCTTTGTATGTATAAACAAAACATGATTATCTCATTAAATTCTGACCTTAACTAAAACCTAATACATCGTCATTAACTTAGTTACATCGTCGCAGAGCTTCTTGCTTCACAAATAGTTATAAATAAAATTAATTAGGTGGCGCAACAGTTCATGAAAAACCAGGGCCTAGTGACTTACAACTCTCAACCATTCCTGTGTGCGTGTAATTTTGTCAGAGATGGAAGGGACCTACAGTTTATATGCCGAATCCGAACGGCTAATTAGAAAACAGCACTTTTCTTGACAAGAATTACTCTTGGAGGATTTGTCAATTCCTCGCATGAGGCAGTACCCGTGAAAAAAGTTAGGTGACACAGGCAGGGATTGAACCCAAGACCCCTTGCATGACAGTCCAACGCACTAACCATCACGTTACGGGTACTACTTCACAAATAATTACCGTTACTTTAATCGACTATACTCTAGTGCAATATTCAGTTGCAAGTCTCGCCTTACACAGCTTAACCTTAATAATCATGCTTCCAAGAATTCCAATTAGTTAACCATGGAGCCAAACTTTGTCGTACTTTGAAGAACAGATATTTGTTCTTTAGTCAAACTACGTGAATGTTGAGTTATTACCACGCTACGCACCGCTTCTTGCAAAGTTCAAGAATTCTAAATTATTAATGTACACGGACATCTTCTTTCGGATTCCTCCCTATTGCTTACACATGATCCTGGCATCTTAATGGTATAGAAAACCTTAAGATAAGGTAAGGTCTATGGGCTGGCGATTGATGACGTTATCGCCACATTAAGATCGCTGTAGGTCCATTCTGATACCCTGAAGTATTGAACATCCCCAAAAGACTTATTACATTGTTATGATATTATCGGTTATCTTCTTCTAGCCTTTAGAGGCCTTAACGAAGCCTAATACGCTACTACTTGGAATATCTTCAAGTTCTTCAACTTTTTTCGAAAGCTCCTTGTAGGATTCCTGTGAGTCTAAACTTTTCGGTTCAGATAATATATTATCTGAGTCTAAATGTACTACATTATTACATAATTTCCTACTGTAGTTATGCTAGTTAGTACTACTAAGGTTTGTTCTATGTAGTTCTAATTTTTGTATTTCTGAAATTATTAATTCGATTTACCTATGATCAGAGAATAAGGGTTCCTCTAACACCATCCATGGATCTATTAGACGGGTTTTCGAATTACTGGTTACAGTAATTTGGAGCACTTCTTTTCGTTTTGGCTAACAACAAAAGTGGGTATATTCCCTCTATTAGATGCTACAAGATTGTTTTCTAGAATATATTCAAAAAGTGACTGACCTGATTTGGCAACATATCCCAAGGCCAGATCAAGTCTGTTTCTGTGGGCGTATATTACCAGTTTTTTGGTAAGATCCACTGGTGGTTTTTTCACTTCATCATTGGGCATACATACGAATCCTATTAGGCCGCGGCCACGCAGTAAGCGGCTGAGCGGCTGAGCGGAAAAAAAAATATAAAACATATGAAGTCACATAGAAGCGGCCACGCAATGAGCGAGCGGCGAAACAAAATTCTGAGCGGCTAAGCGGCGCCGCTCAGCAACCAAACCTGTTTTAATTTTCTGAGCGGCAAGAAGTAAAGATGGTCAAAGTAAACATTGAGCTGTTAACTTCGTGTGTGCAATCTCGACTTTAACTACTAATCGCTCAAAAGCAGTCGCTCAGTGCTTGGCCATACGTCGCTTAGAGTTGCCGCTCAGCCGCTTGTCGCTCAGCCGCTTACTGCGTGGCCGAGGCCTAATGAGTGATATTGAATTTTCTCGTTCCAGATTCACTACAGTTTGATCCATTTATTGTAAACTATTAGTAGAAAGAGCTTTAACTGCTTCCTAGCTAATATATAAGTTCTGAAATATAAATCACCTGTGTGGGCTTTGTACAGAACGAGTTCTTTAAATTTCAGTCCTTTAATCCTTCCCCTAAAACCCATGGTTCCTTAATTAGGGCTACGTCATAGTGTCCACTATTCATTTAGTAGACCAGGTTGGCGCTAGAGGCTTTACGGTGTTGAAGACTTATTTGAAATAGTGTAATGTTCATCATCAGATTTACTAACCGCCTCATTGGTACCTGTTTTCTTTGGCCTGCCAGCAGTCTTATTTTGCATCAGATTATTCCAACGCGCACCTTAAAATCTATCTTATCTCCGTTCCTTCATCACCATTCTACTTTAGAGTGTATTCGAACTATAAGTAGAAAATATAGTTCCTGGAAAAAAGTAGTGAACAATTGAACTGTCGAATGGACTATGTAAGTCGTAGCCGCGCTAGACATATACCAAAAAACATATTTAAAAAATAAATGCAATAAAATATCTATCTAGTTACAAAATAATTCCAACAATAATTCTGTATTTCATTATTTTTTAAAATTCTCTATATATCTTTTAAAAAATTATGAAATAAAATCTAAATCTTTTTATTAAATCGTATCGGAAAAGCTTTGTATGAAAATTGTATAAATGATTAAATGTATCTTTTTTAATTATTTCAGATTGACAATGAAACAACAGAATCCGTTGTAATGGTTGATTGGGAAAATGGATTTGTTGAAGCATCTGCTTGTAAAAATGAAAACATTACACAAGTTAGTTTATTTTTCTCATCTTTTTATGTTTTCATAACTTTTCATTTTTATTTTCTTTACAGATTTTTAAAGAACTTCTATCTCAAGCTAAAATCACCTATAATCTAAGTCCTGCTTTAAGACGTCGTCGAAGGCAATCCTTACCACCAAATCAAATGGGCAACAATGGTCATCCCAGTACACCAAGTAGTGCCCCCATTTTACCTGGAGCTCATGTTCCATCGGCAGCACAACTTCAGCACCTACAAAGAATTCAAGAACGCAGTTTGGGTGGAAAAAGAAACTCTTGCAGCATTTCTTAATTAAAGTTTTTTAAATTAACAATACAAACAAAAAATTAAGTTTATTTTGTTTTTATTTGTTTCCTTAAAATAAGGCTTACGGGTAATCTTATACAGAAAAATAAATAAAAATTTAAGAATAGCAACAAAAAAACATGAATACTTCAAAGGTTTTCATCAAAAAAATACAAAACAACTTTTAACAGAGCAACTTCCTTAAAAATAAATCAACTTCAATTTTAAGGTTTCTATTTGCAAAAGAAAAAATAAATAAACAAAGTTCATTTTTTTGATTAACATAATTTAATTTTTGCAGAAATACATTACATACATACAAATTATGTACATATATGCAAAATATAAATAAGAAAAATAAAACAAAACAATATTTTAAAACCTCAAAACCATCTCTAAATTTATTTTATTTGTATCTATTTTTATCGATGTCGAAGTAGAGAAAATAAATAGGTTAATTTGTTGGCAATTTTTTGGAAAATAAAAAAAAAATACTTTTGTTGCATAAGTTTCGATTTTTAAAATGGCCTCCATCAAGTCGAAACGTATGCACGGTACACAGGTCTTAAAATTTCTGTCAATTGTTATATGTAGTTGCATTTAAAAATTCTTATTAATTAATTTTTATTTCTCTATTTAAGTTTTAATATTTTAAAGTTGAAATAAACTTAAGTCGTCTTTAAGAATTCTTTAAAAAATTTAAAACGTGTCTTTTTTGTTTAAAAAAGAAGACTGCAAAGCATTTTTCAATTCCTAGAATTTTTAAAAACTACTATAAAACCATTTAAGTACTAAATTACACTTTGTTTCAAATCAAAAATGAGTATACTTCCTTAAACAACAATTTTTAAACAAAAAACGCCAACAAAATGTTAAATAATTGATTTTCGCGATTTCTAAACTTTTTTTTTCAAAAAAAAAACAATTTTAAGAAAAACATTACCTAAAGTAGAAAACAAGTATTAATTATAAAATTGAATGTAAATAAAATATAAACAAAGACAAAAAATTAATAAATACAAATTAATAGGGAAGCAGGAAAAACAAAATAACAAATTATAACTTAGGATATTTATGTAATAAAAATAATAATAAATTATATATGAACGAAATGAATGTTTATCAAAAACAAAAATCAATATATATCAAAACATACTATTATATTATAAAAAATTATTATATAAAAATTTTATTCAAAGGAAAAATGAAATGATGACACCACTTTTTTTAAAAAAACATATTTTTAGGTAACTATATATTTAAATGAATGAAACAAAATCAAATAAAACAACTTAACTAATAACAAACTTATATTGATGTCAAACTCTAGATATATGTATTAAAAATACAATATATATACATACATATATATACTAAAGTAAATACAAATATCTATTATAATAATATAATAAAATAAATAAAAATTCTTTGCCACGCCAAATTAAAGACAAAAAAAATGTTTGTTAACTAAAATTAAAATTTTATTTAATCTTTATTATATTTGTATGTTGATTGCTATAGGAAAAATGCATCATACTGAAGGGAAAAGTGCAACAATTTATACAAACAAAATAAAATAAAACTACGCTAAATTTATATATATTTTAGTAAAAATGGATTGCGAAGAAAATAAATTAAAACTAATATCAAAAACTAATAAATGTATATCCTATATAATAGCTAAGAAGAACTATAATTTTGAAGAATTCAATAATATCATTTTCATTTCGAATCAAAAACATAGTTGTTTTATTTGCAAGTTGAGTTTGGAAGACATTTTGCTATGTACTAAGCAAAGCAGTATAAAATAGTAATCTTCTTTGCGGAAACATACGTTACTAAAGGGTGTCCCAAAATTAACGCAAGATTTGAATTAAATGGAAAACGCCGTTTTTAGTCTTTTGATAGTTATATTTTTATTGACTCGTAAAGTACATAGGATAGGGTTATGTATGGAATAACACATCGGACAAATGGCCTCCACGGCTTTGCATGCACATGCGCACTCTTTTGTTGAAATTTTCCATGACCATTCTGCATAAATGTGGCTGAATTTCGTTGATGCAGCGTTGAATCTCCTCCTTTAATGCACGGGTGGTTGTGGGCTTGTTAACATAGACTTGTGATTTCAAATAACCCCATAAAAAGAAGTCTAATGGTGTTAAATCACACGATCTAGGAGGCCAATTTTGATCACCGAAACGAGAGAGTACACGACCTGGAAATGTTTCATGCAGTAATTGAATTGTTTCACGGGCTGTATTACATGTGGCACCGTCTTGTTGAAACCACATATTGGACACATCAATATCATCCAATTTTGGCAGAAAGAACTGTGTAATCATGTCGCGATATCGAGCACCAGTAACAGTCACTGCTTGACCAGCATCATTTTCAAAAAAATATGGCCCAATTATGCCTCCAGCCCAAAATCCACACCATACAGTCACGCGTTGTGGATGCATTTGTTTTTGACAATCACATGTGGGTTCTCCGAACCCAAATGCGGCAATTTTGGCGATTGACAAAGCCATCAAGATAAAAATGTGCTTCATCGCTTAGGATGATTTTGCTCGAAAAATCAGCCGCCAAGCTTTCATTATTTTTGAAATATTCTTTAATAATGAAGACACGTTGTTCTATCGTGTAACGCTCCATTTTTAATAACCCTATACTGTTAGCTATCAAATTGCTTTTTTTCAGGGTTGCCAACACTTCACTGCACAAATGGCGGCAAATTCAAATCTTGCGTTAATTTTGGGACACCCTTTACATATATACAAATGTTAACTATTTAATTCAAATATATTTGTTTCTTGTTTGATTAAGATAGCCTCTAGAATGATGGCTTTCAATATCATCTTTATGATAGCAGTAACTTGCAATATTGAGTTTTTTTAGGAAAATGACAAAAAATTGTGGGAATACATTTTTTTCGGTGCAAAACTTGTTTCTGGAGAAATCTTCAAAAATTCATGAAACAGTACAATCTAATATATATAATTCTCCTGTCACAGTGCTAGTTGCAATACTCCTCCGAAACGGCTTAACCAATTTCAATTAAATTTTGTGTATACATTCGGTAGGTCTGAGAACATGTTTTTATCTATTTTTTATATTCCTAAGTGCTATTGTCTAATTGCATAAACATCGTACAAGGTGCAACGATCTTACGATAGTATTCAGTTACGCTATGTACAATGAAGCATTGATTGCTATTGAGGATCTTTGCATTATCATTGCCAACTTACCACTCAGTCATTTCAATATGCATTCACCAAATCGAAATGCATCTGATTTAGCAGACATTGAATTGAATCGTGAACTACAATACAATACTGTAGAAATGGCAGCGATTGTTGCTTGCAATGTCCCACTTATGATTGAAGAACAAAGAACAATTTATGACCACATCATGCTCGCAGTTTCGGCAGGACAAGGTGGATTCTTTTTTTGGATGCACCAGGTGGAACTGGCAAAACATTCCTTATTTCGATAATTCTTGCTTAAATACGATCAAATATCGCGTCGAATTGGCTGTTTCATCTTCGGGCATTGCGGCAACTTTATTGGATGGAGGCAAAACAGCTCATTTAGTATTTAAACTGAAACTAAATTTTCAAAATAACCCAGACGCGGAGTGCAATATAAAAAAAACAATCATCCATGGCCACAGTGCTGAAACAGTGTAAAATTATCATCTTGGATGAATACGCTATGGCACACAAACATCCGCTTGAATAGTTGAACAGGACATTGAAAAATATAAAAAAGAACGGCAGACTATTTGGCGGCACTCTGTTACTCCTTTCAGGTGATTTCAAACAAACACTTCCCGTTATTCCGCGTTGAACGTACGCTGCTGAGATCAACGCGTGCTTAAAATCATCGCCACTGTGGCGTAATGTTTAAGAAGTACAACTGAAAGTAAATATGCGTGTTCAAATGCTTCAAAATCCATCCGCTGAAACATTCTCAAAACAACTGTTAGATATAGGCGACGGAAAAGTTACTACAGATGTAACTGGATGCATACAATTACCGTTCGATTTCTGCACGATTATTGATTCACAAGATGCTCTCATTGACCAGATATTTCCCGATGTAAGATAGATAGATAGATAGATAGATACAATTCTTTATTTCCATAGATCTTACAATAATAAAAAGATAAGGTTAAGGACATGGCTTTGCTGCCGTCTGCCTGATTGACAATTCTTGGACTATGAAATAAAAAATAAAATTATGTAATTATTCAAATTAAGTGGTAAATATTGAATTAACAATTATAATCAGAAAAAGTATTATTAATCTTCAAACTACATTTGTAAGTTGACAGTAAATTCGTTAAGTTTTTTTGTATTTGTAATTGAAACCAGCTAAAACAATTTTTAATATCAATTTATGACAATACAGGTTTAGATGAATATTTGCGTTGTAACATAATTTCGGTATGATTTGTTGAACATTTTTGTGCTTAAACAATATTATCGAATAATTTGAAAAACCAGTATGAATATTTGAATGAAATTTTAAAAGCCACATTCTTATAAATAATTTATATTGCGAAAAAAAAGTTAACTATAAATTTGTAAGTTTTTTTTTAAGTTGAGTAACTCAACCCTTGCTCTAAAAATGGTACCTATAGCTTCTACGGAAAGTTCAGGGCAGAAATAGTTTTTTTCAGTTGACAATTTGTGATTTAGGTTTTTATAGATATTTCTACTAGCTGACGAGGATGCTCTGAGCAAGTGTTCAGTATATATTTTTTCATCTATTTTAGAAATTAAAAGAGAGAACATATTTTGCATAACTTAACATAACTTAAGCAACCCCTTGCAAGTTTGTTTGGCAAAATCAACTGCATTGGTTACTCCGTCTAAAGGAAGGTGTACAACGATTGAGTTCTCGGTGGATTTCCGTGAAACGATTTCTAATTGTGTTTCTAATAACTCACATCTTTCCGTCATCAATTTAAGTTTATCTTTCAAATCGGTATTTGTAATTTTAAGTGAAATGATTTCTGATGATAATGCTTCGATGTCAGCTTTCGTGGCTAGCCCTTTCAAGTGTTCGAGGAAGGAATCGTGGATGATTTGTTTTAATTGATTTATCGATAGATTCCCCACCGTCGTCATAGCTTGAATTTTTTTTTGTTTTGTTTTTTTTGTGCTTATGTCAAACTCTGGTGAAGTTTCCGCAAGCCCCCGTTTCTTATGCATAAAGAAGTACCTACCGGTGTTCGCCAAAAGAATTTTGTTTCCAAAATTGTATTTAATAAGAAGAGCCTACCTTGATATTAAATATAGTAAGTAATCTTAGTGCTGATTTAAACAGGAGCTTTTTGGTTTTTTTTTTTAAGCAATATAATACAAAAAAAATAGTGATTTTGATAAAACAAATTTTAAAAATTGCAGGAGCTTATACAAATTTACGCACTTCAACTTTGACAGTAGAAACGTCAATCAATTTAATCCCGATGTACACAGATAATATACAAATCATGAGTGGCCGCAGAAGAGCAATTTTAGCAGCAAAAAATGTGGATGTCAACGAATTAAATCTATTGATACAGTTTGTGATGCTACCGAATCTGTAAATTATCCAACTGAGTTTTTGAACTAATTGGATTTACCAGGCATGCCACCGCATAATTGACAACTGAAAGTTGGACCTCCGGTAATTTTGTTTCGTAATTTGAACCTACCACGGTTGTTCAACGGCACGCGATTAGTAATTAAAAAAATGTTATCGAAATTATATTTCTAAATGGAAAATTCCGAGGTGAAAATATATTATTACCGCGAATCCCTATTATACCCACAGATGTGCCAATTCAATTCAAATGCCTTTAATTTCCAATTAGATTGGCATTTGCAATGACTATCAATAGGTCTCAAGGCCAAACGATGTCTGTCTGCAGCTTAGATTTGAGCACTTCATGTTTTTCACACGGACAATTATACGTGGCGTGCTCTCGATTGGGCAAACCATCCAGCTTGTTTCTATTGGCGAAAGAATGGATCACAAAAAATATTGTACACTTTGTTGCATTAAGGGATTGATATTGTTTTTTTGTATAGTATTGTCATAATTAGCGATATGTATATAATTTTATTTTATTTAAATTAAAAAAATTTGTTTGGTGATTTGTTATTTTAATATTTTGTCACCTTTTACAGTGCTCTATATCTCTCCCACTTATGTACCACATCCTTACACACTTACAATAAGTTATTTATTTCTAGCAACTTATACTCTAGACATTATTTATATGACAGAACAACGTTTGTCGGGTCAGCTAGTAACTATATAAAGTTTGTAAAATTTTAAAGATTTGTAATAACATAGACTAACGTAGTTTAGCCTGAAATCTAAACGGTAAGCAAATCATTAATTAATTATGTACGTGAAAAATAACTTTAGTAAGTTGGATAAAACTCATAGTATTTTTGATTCTAAACCACAGAATAGCGTTATACGGATCAGCTAGTTAATAAATACATTTTTTATTCTTTTATTAAACACAACCTGAACGTTATGAGAATAAAACCTTTACCTGCTCTGAATTTTAAAATTCTTATACTGTCAAAGTTCTGTTAATTTTATAGACTGAAAATCACAAAAACTTAAATTCAAGAGAACTGACCTTATTTTTGAACGGATTTTTAAATTCAAAACTTTTTTTCAGGAATTTTTTTTAGAAAATTTGGTGAATTTCAAAATTCTTATAAAGCTTTTTTAAAACTACCATTAGTATTGAGAAATTAAAAATTAACAAACGACAGGGAAAAAGATCTCTTTAATAGTTATAATATGTAATTCGAAAGACCATATTGACAATATAGATTTTTGAGGCACCTAATTTTGACGTTTCAAACTTTTATCTCGATTCCACTCCTTCTCTCTTTTATTAAATGAAAAATAATCGAGATAAAATTTAGGAAAATACTGAGATTTGAAGAAAAGTCTAATGAGTACATCGTCAGTGAATGACCAAATCTTTTTTAAGTTTGATTCAAATTCCAACATTTTACATTTCATTTATTTGCAATCTTAAGTAATGAAGAATTTTGGATTGAAATTTCATTTATCAAACAATACAATACAAAAAACCTGAAAAATAATAAAAGTATGTCACTTTGACAATTTTACGAACAAAAAGTGTTTTTGACATCTGTTGTTATTTTTAGAGAAATTTATTTGAAAAGTTGACAGCAGTACGAAAACACAAAAATACCATTAATAATAGGTCCGTTCGCGTACAATCCTAAAACAGTCCAATTTTACGAAAAAATACGAAATTAAACCAAATCCTGTTCGCGTACTCAAAAATTTCGCAGTTTTTCGTAAAAGAGAGCGCTCACGAGAGAGTAAAATATTTCCCCAACCTACGAATTTTAGCCCAAGAAATTTCTCTGGGCTGATTTGTGAAAATTTCAAATTTGATAGAAATTCAAATAAATTAAATAAATTGCTCACTTTTGCTGTCAGTTATAAAATTTAAAAACAAATTTTCAAAGAACAGCAACAAGACAGTAATATTGTGTGAAAAATTTGTTGTTTTCCCGTTCGCTTACTTTTTTGTAGTTTTTTTTTTTGGTGAGAGAATTTTACCCCCACTCTTTTAAATATCTTTTTTTTACGAATTTTGGTGCAGAAAGTACGCGAACGGACCTATTAAGTGGTTAAAAGCTGATTTTCGGCTCAAATACTTTGACAACAAATAAGGACATTGACTTCAAACTTATTTCATCCACAAAAAACAGCGTTAACTACAATTGTTGATTGCAAGCTTTTCGAAGTTTTTTTTTTTGTAATTCAAAAATGATTTATTTTAAATGGCAACGCCTCTTTTTATGGTATATGAAGGATTTTATACTAAAAATTTCAAAAATTCATAGTTAAGGAATGAACTTTATGGTTAAACACATTAAACAAAATAGGATTCTTAAGCATATTACATATGTATATCCATTACTCCCAACTCTTTTCAAGTTTCTTTTTATTCAAATCTTAAATCGCCGAGATTCTTTTCAAGCCTCTCGAAGATCACATATAAATCTTTAAAAGGTCGGATATTTGGCCACAAAGAGTCTAACGTGTATGTCTAATTTTTAATGTTTAATTTCCACGAGTCGGAGTTATTGAATTTCTATAAGCCTGCAATCTTAACAGCAAAAAAGAAATACATTCGTTTTTAGAATTTTATTACAATTTGTATTTCTTAATTGGTGGGTGGAAGGCCAGCTGTAGCTTTGTTTTTTGATTTCAAACTTGTATTCATATTTAAAATTAAACGGTTTAAATACATTTCCTTAAAGAAATGAAATCATTCAGCAAACGAATTTCCTAAAGCATGAATATGAAAGCTTTTTGAAATACGAAACTTTTAAAAAAATTGCATGGAACATTAAAATGGTTTTGATATTTGTTGAGGTGTTTGAGAAAACTTAAATAGTAGATTATCTATCTCAAAATTGTTCCTAATGTTGAAAACAATATTTCTTATAAGTTAAAATAAGTAAGAAACCATTATCTCAAAATTTTGAAAAGATATTTGAGTCGAAAATCAATTTTTAACAACTTGTGTTAAACATTTTTTCCGGTTTTTAATTTTTTGTAAAAAAAACTCTCAATTAGATTTTTTTTCAAAATTTTACTAAATGATGGAAACAATATTTTTTGAAAGATAAAAGTAGTTTAAGCCAATATATCAAAGTTTAAAAAGATATTTGGGTCGAAATTCAATTTTTACCAATTTTGAGTATTGTTTTTTTAGGTTTTTATTTTTTATAAAAAAAACTGTCGATTATATTTTTCTCAAATTTTTATCAGATATCAAAAACATTATTCTTTGTTTCTCAAAATTGTTTTGGAGATGAAATCATTTTTTAGTCGTAAAATTTTCGAGGTGACAAATTTTTTTCCCAGTTTTTTTGATTTATAAAAAAACCGTTCACTGGATTTTTTCCAAAAATATACGAAGTTTTTAAGCATCAGAGGAAGTGTTTCTTTTATAATTTTTCGAGTATGACGATGCTTTTTTAAATAATTTTTGACACAATGATCACTTCCATTTTTTTTTCGGGCTATAGCAAGGCCCTTTCCCTAACTGTCAATCATTTTTTCCTGATAATTTTTATCACCACTCAATCAAGAACAATTAATTTTTAAATTGTACCGTTTTTCCAAAAAAAAAGTTATGGACTTCACAAAACGAAAACAGCGTTGATTTATTCACTGCTAATCTAATGACCCAATTTATTTTCGCATATTCTTGACTCAATTAACAATTTGTCATGAAAGTTTCGCAAGCTAAATCTCTCCTTTACCTAAATTTTATATTTTGGTGTTAACAAAATAGTCAATCATTTACCATAGTTTGTTTTTCTAATCCATCATGTAACGTGAGAAATATCGATTTTACTTCTTAAAAGTGTTAGCTTCTAATCTTATGACCGACAGTGTATGTATGTATATGAAATACCATATCTTTGTATATGTTTTCATATCCAAAGGTATGTTAGAAAGAAAGCTTAAAGCTCATATAGAAAGTTCAAACAAAACGTCAATGGATTTAATATTCAAACCGGAACTACTATTTCTTGAGCTTGGGTTTACACAAAACTAATACTATTCTATGTTTATCAACCACTTTTGTGTTAGCTAAAAGTTGTCATAATAAATTATAAAACTCTTAATTACTCTACAAATACTCTACAAATAAATTTACTAACTATTTTTTTAATAAGGCATCACGGCAACAAAACTATAAGAAATGCCGTTTTTAGAACACTTAAGTTTAGTTATAGAAAAATTTAAACACAATGATTGTTGAAAGTAATGAGTTTTAATTTATACATTTTTCGTTTAAACAACAAGTATATAGACTATATTTCATTGAACTTATTTTGCATATCTAAAGCAGTTTTATTGCTTGATTGTAAAAATTGTTTTTCCAAGTCTGATTCCACAATGACCTGGTGCCCATGTTAATATGATGTTTTCTGTCAGTCCGGACCCTAATTGGTTCAGAGTAGGGTATCGGTTTCTTTCGTTTTGTAGACCTTTTAATATCCCCTAATTATCTGTCAAGATTATATACGTACTCCGTCTAAAATAAGATTTAGCAACTTGTGTATATCTTTTACATCTCCTTGTGAAAAAATCAGTCAATAGTCAGGTGAGCAATAATTACGGTCATATTATTGATAATGACTTCGAGATCCAAGTTTTTTACAAATTTGATTCAAATTGCAATACAATAATTATTATTCTTAAAACACAATTTAAACCTCAGTGTAGCACTCACAAATTACACGTTGCATAATCTCATTTCACCTCAGTTCTCTAAAGATTTAAAGTTTGTTTTTCAATTAGCCATTAGTTTAACGAAAGTGTAATATTTGCTGTTTTTAAGACATTTATATTCGTGTTTAAATCTAGCTTTTAAATCGTCCAAAGCAAATTCAAATCAAAAAGTAGATTTTCTTATTTTTTTAAGATCTTAAAAGTTTTTGTATTTTATAGAAAATCAATTTTGAAAGAAAAAAAAAACACTTTGAAAGCCTTACACTATTTATCTTCTTCTTATATATAAAAATGAATCGCAAAATGTGTTGGTAAGCGCATAACAACAACGCCTGGACCAATTTGGCCAATTCTTTTTTTAAAATGTTCGTTGCAGTTCAAGGATGGTTTCTACGTCGAGAAAAGTTCGAATAATTGCCGGAAAAACCATAAGAACAGCCCTTTTCTTTTTCCCATACAAATATTTTCTAACTAAAACGTAGTCGACTTAAAGGGTTTGACTTCCAGTCATGTCAAATTAAAAAAAAAAAAAAACAAAGAAAGTGTTGATGTCGATTTGCCGGTGTACAAGTGTTGTTTTTCATGGATTTTCTGTTACCCAATCTACTAAGTTTGCTTTTGTCAACTGATAAACGACTGAAACAACTTCTTATATCATGTTTAGTTAGTGTTTAGTGACAAAATAATTTATATTTGATATGCCTCCTATAAGACGAAGCAATTTAGGTATAAGAACCCGAAATGCTACAAACCAAGCTAATTACCGATTTAATCGTACTGCACGAGAACGTGACGACCGAATTGAACGTGAAAGAATTCGGATATCACAAACGCGTGAAGCGCGAGCGCGACATTCAACTAATAATCGCGCAAGTTTGAATCGAGCAACAATTGAATATTAGAAACAATTCGCTCACAAAATAAAATTGGACTTGCACTCGCTTCGTCGGGAATCGCAGTAACTTTGCTTGAAGGTGGTCGAACAGCCCATTAAGCACTAAAATTGCCATTAAATATGCAAAGCAATGAAACTCCAACCTGCAACATTTCGAAGAACTCTGCAATGGCAAAGGTTTGCAGCAATGTAAGTTTATTGTTTGGGATGAATGTACGCTGGCACATACAAAATCTTTGGAGGCTTTAGACGGAACCTTAAAAGATCTACAAAGCAATAATAACACATTTGGTGGTGCAATGATTTTATTAGCAGTGATCAACACCAGTTGATGAAATCAATGCATGTCTAAAGTCCTCCAATTTGTGGAAACATGTCAAAGTACTTCATTTAAGCAAGAATATGCGTGTCAAGTTGCAAAATGACCAATCTGGAAACATATTCTCTAAACAACTCATTGACATTGGTAATGGCAAATTTCCTATATACATGTTGACTGGCTGCATTCACTTTCCTCAAAGTTTTTGTCAGTTAACGCAATCAAAAGATGAACTTATTCAGAAGGTTTTTCCAGATGTTTCTCAAAATTACAGAAACCATGATTAGTTGAGCGAATGAGCTATATTGGCAGCAAAAACATAGACGTAAATAAATTAAATTTCAAAATTCAAGAACAAATTAACCAAGGTGATGTAGTCAGCTATCTGGATTTGCCAGGGTTGCCACCTCACGATCTTCAATTAAAGTTTGGATCAATAGTTATAATGTTGCGAAATATCAACCCACCTCGCCTTTGAAAGTAAAAATACAAATAAAAAATTAAATAAATAAATTACTAATCAACGTGATAAAAGGAACAACTATACTCAGAGGTAAGTATAAAGGAAAAGATGTTCTCATACCGCGCATCCCAATGATTCCGACTGATGTGCCATTTGAGTTTAAACGACTGCAGTTTCCAGTGCAGCTTGCTTTTACTATGACCAAGTCCCAGGGGCAATCATTAAGTGTTTGTGGTAGTAATCTATAGAAAACCCATGTTTCTCACATGGTCAATTGTATGTTACCTGTTCCTGCGTTGAAAAACCATCAGATTTGTTTGTCTATGCGCCAAGTAATCAAACAAAGAACATCGTATATCACAAATGATAATAAAACTGATTTCTGTTAATAATTATGATTTACATGATTAGCAATAAAGCGATTACTTACTTATAAATCCTTATATATATGTTTCATTTAATTATTTTTATTCACAACGCCCAATCACTAGGGTGACGGTTCTGTTCAGGAGAATTTTCAGCCACGACTATAAAATACGTAGGAACAAAAAACTGCCACATTACAAATTTTTATGACAGGACGAAGTCTGTCGGGTCCGCTAGTATTTATATAAAATAAGAAGGAATTGAAGACGAGTTGCAGGAATTCAAAGGCAACTTAATATCAAATTGGCGATCTTTTATTCAAGGTTACTTGTAAAAAACCTAAATATTTTCTCTTCCTCTCAAAAAAGATCTTATGAAAACAATTTAAAGCATTTCTAAAGATTTTCTCAATTCTAAATGGTGTGAAAACAAAGATTTTAGTTGTTTTTGGCAGCAAACTGCTTTTTGGTGAATATCGGTAAATTACTAACCAATTTTTAGATGACATTTTTACTTATACATTACTAAACTGTATATACTTTATGACCCCCCCCCCCCCTTGATCGTTAATTGGTCAAAAGTTGATGAATTAATGCTGAGCGATTGGAATAGGGCTGGATTTTTAGCAACAAAGTTTAAAGCTGTAAAATACAAATTTTATTTTCATTTATACAAAATAAATAACTAGAAATATATGGGGGGTCATATCCATTACCGTAATACGATAAGTTTTAAATTCAAGGGAATTCCTACGAACATTAAAACAAAACAATCTTCCAGGGGAGGTTTATGAACCCTATACGACTCCCCTGGATCCGCCATTGAAGTTGTCAGTGTGGGTCGCACACCAGACTCTTTTTTGGCTTGATATTAAATTCATACAAGAAAAATGTGTGCATCAAAGAATAACTTTGTTTTTTTACAAAAAATAAAAACCTACAAATAAATAACTGCTATAAGTTGGTATAAATTGGGTTTCGATTAAAAATGTTACTAACGAAAACATACATTTAAATCAAACTTATCTATCATATGCGAAATATTGTTGCTTAAACTCTTTTCTGAAAAAAGTAAAAGACTGGCTTTTCACACTTGACTTAAATTGTATACATTATTATTGTTAAAGAAACATTTTTGTATAAAAACTGAGTACCTATATCTACTTTTTATTATATTTCTTTTTCTCTTAATTTATATGAATATGTTCTAATTCTAATTCTTTCCTATTTTGTATGTAATATTTGAAATTAAAAAAAAAAAAATAACTTATAACTTTAAACAATTTCGTATTATTGCAGCTCTGATTGTCACCCCACATCAGTTTTTTGTTTATGTAAATTTAAATTCGCTTTGTATCATTCAACACTAGCTTGAAGCTAAAGAATGATAACTATTATGTATTCTTTATTTATTGTAAACTTTTTTATTAACTAGTTGTAAAATGAAAATGAAGTAATAAAATGTATTTCTAAATTACTTTTAGTTGATTTTTGAGAAAATCCAATTGACAACTTTTTTACAAACCACGAAAACCTACAAAAAACAACTAAGAAATGGTTGTTGACTGTATAATGAGAACAATGAAATATATTGACTTCAAACCTTTATTTTGTAACATATCTTAAATAATATTTTTAATATTTTGTTAAAGTATGGGAAAAATCGACAGACGGGAACAGATGGAAAATTATCAGTGTAGGTCACATCCCAGCCTCTTTCAATTATTTTCGTATCATCATTTGAAACATAAGTGTCGAGAATAATAAAATTTGAGTATAAAAATCATCTTTTATAGTAACTAACCCCTTTTTCAATAAACGTCTACTTGATCTAATAAAACTTCTGAATTTGAACGATGTCAAACTTGTTCCATATACAATATGTGGTTGACTCACTCACAACTAACTTATTGTAGTAATTTTTATTTTAACATCTATTCGTCTCTATTGGAAACAACCCCTTATATGCATTAATTCCACAGATTTATATTAACCAAACAATATTCAAAAAACGAGTGTTTTCATTTAAAGAGGTTTCATGCCCTGCCTATCATCACCACCATCAATAAACAATTAACTATCCTCTCAAAAACGTGATCAAACTTCGAATGTTGGTTGAATGGTTGAAGTAGGCTTACACCATTGCAACCATCATAAAAGCAATTCAATGGAAAAACCAAACCATTTATGTCAGTATCAAACTCTTATACTCGTAATACGTTACCATGTTTTGATTACACTGGAATTACCTCTCATTCTTTTGGGCAAACAACCCAACAAACATCCCATGTCGGTTTTAATGGCGAAATATACTTTGTACACGTTCTTTCTGTCTCTTTTTCGCTCTGTTGTAACGGTAACATCATCAAACCGATATGGTTGTTACTATTGACAACAAAGAGTATTGATAGCATAACGGTAAATCATAGAACGTAGTACGTTTGTAGGTAAAGTAGGTTTACAAAGCCGCCATCACCCATCACCCATCATCACAAAAACCCAAAACCTACATAACCTAACCGTGTGCTGATGGGTTATTTAATTTTCGAAGGATTTCGATTCACCATTTTCAATTGATTTGAAAATCCCAAATTCATGGTGCGCTTAATTACAAAATTTCAAAGTGGTTCAACACAACAAGGAGTGAAAAATTTGCAAAGAGTATCACGAAGCACGATTCTTTTGGTTGAGGGTTTGGGGTTGGATTTAGAATTCGATTGGATTTAGGTTTGAGTTGGGTGTTTGTGTATTTGTATTGTGTGGTGCCACATGTGTCATGATAACAAGGAATTTCAATATTTAAATAAAATTCAGTTGATTTTCCATTTTTTATGAAAAATTCTCAATCTTCTAGGTTTTTGGTGGTGAATTGAATTTCTATATATAAAATGTGGGTGCGTTACCTTTTTAAAATTGATAAAGGTATACAAATGTACAGACTCTCCCCAATATAAATAAATTTGTATATTTAGTTCGTTGCCACAACTGGCTCACAAGAAACTTACACCCATAATGTCCTTGTACTTTTGCAAATGTGTTTATAAGGTAAACACATGTTTTTAACTTAAATATATTTGTTCAAAGGAAACAAACAAACTAAAACACAAAACACGCATTTTCAATCGGAATATGTTTTGTTTTTTTTTAATGGCCAGATTCGAAAACAATATAAAATATAATTTGCCTTAAGCTATACAAAATGTATGTTCATGTTTTTACTTATGTTTTGGGTATACCTTTTATTTGTGTCTCAGTGAAATCTTGATGTCGTTGGTTGATTTTAAATTTTCAATCCAAAACACAAACAATTTTATATACATATTTATGCAGTCTAAAAAAAAAAGACTTTTAGGTTTTGGCAACCAATTTTTATTTACTTACTTACATTTTTATTTGATTTTAAGGAGAAAATCTCGTAAAGGATTTCTATTTTAAGAACACCCAATAATATTGTATTTGAAATTTGTTTCAATTCAATATTAATGTGTTTTCTTTGTGAATCAACACATTTATTAAATTGATGAAAGTATTTATGTAGATAGGTAGGCTCTGCTCTGAGACCTAATCTTAAAGTTATTCAATATTAAGAAGTACATAGAAAAGTCAATTTTTAGACAGACAACTAAAAAAGAGAGTAAAAATTAGTTTACAAGAAAAAGACTGTGAAGGATAAGCCAGAATCAAAATATGCAAAGCTACTTTACAGGAAAATTAAGGTTTTTCCAATAAGACGTTTCAGTTTGAACAGCCCACATTTTGAGCAGCAGCCATTTTTTTTTCAGCTGTCACATTTGAAGCTGTCATATTTGACATTTGACAATTTAAAACTTCACTATTATTACAATTTGGACGATGTGTTCTTGAAATATAGCAAAAAGATCTGGATTTTTATCGACAACATTTCTTTACAAATTAGGCCCATTTTCAACTAGAAAGCTAAATTAAAAAGAGGCTGGGATGCGACCCACACTGATAACTTCCCATCCCGTCTATCGATTTGCCTTGCTTAAAAGTTTGTCTAAATGTATCAATTCTTACCAAATTTGCGTTATATTTTTTGTAGAATTTATTTTCTTATGAAAAAACGGACTGTTGGATTTTTATAAAAAAATTATTGAATATAAAAAACAATATTTTCTGTGAAATAAAATAAGTTTGAAGCCAATATTTTTAATTTTTGAAAAGCTATTTGAGCCGGAAATCAATTTTTACCAACTTTTATTAATTTTTTTGTTTAGGTTTTTATTTTTTGTAAAAAAACTGTCAATTCGATTTTTCTCAAAATTTTTCCGAATGTTGAAAACAATATTTCTTATAAGTTAAAATTAGTTAGAAGCCATAATCTCAAATTTTTGAAAAGATATTTAAGTCGAAAATCAATTTTTACCAACTTTTGTTAAATTTTTTTTTCGGTTTTTATTTTTTTGTAAAAAAACTGTCAATTCTATTTTTTTCAAAATTTTACTGAATGTTGAAAACAACATTTTTTGAAAGATAAAAGTAGTTTAAAGCCAATATCTCAAAGTCTTGAAAAGATATTTGAGTCAAAACTCAATTTTTACCAACTTTTTTTTTAGGTTATTATTTTTTGTAAAAAAACTGTCAATTCGATTTTTCTCAAAATTTTATCAGATGTCAAAAAGATTATTCTTCATTGCACAAAATTGTTTTGGAAATGAAATCATATTTTAGTCGTAAAATTTTCGAAGTGACAAATTTTTTTTTCAGTTTTTTTGATTTATAAAAAAAACCGTTAATTGATTTTTTTTCCAAAAATATAATTGTTTTGTATCACGTTACAATATATAATATAAAATTTAATTCAAGTCTCTAGCGTCATTGGTTCATGAGATATTTAGGGTTAACCAAAATTTTCACCTTTTTTTTAAACTGCTATGGTAAAAAAACCACCCACGCAATTTTCTTGAGAGCCCTTTCTGCATCTTTCTGCCTTATTATCTGTATAACAAAATTTATTTGAAGTCGATATCTCTTCTGGTTCTTGAGCTATGGACGACGAAAAAAACGTCGCGAACGTACGGACGTACGGACGTACGGACGTACAGACGTACGGACGTACGGACGTACGTACACACGCACGCACAGACATCTTTCTAAAAATCTTTTATTTCGAATCTAGGGACCTTGAAACGTCGAGAAATGTCAAAATTTTCAATTTGTCAAATCGGACCCATTACAATAACTTCCTATGGGAAGTTAATAAGCACAACTGTTACATTCTATACGCTCCTTTAGACTCGGTTTGCTCAAATTTTTCACGATTTTTCTGATTTATAACTTACATTTGGACGATTAAATTGACCCAAAAAATCATGACTTGCACGATATGCACTTTGATTTGAACGTCCATTTTCATAATAGGCCTGAATAACTTTAACGCGTTACTTGATTGTGCATCTTTCAATGGTTATTGTATGAGAATGAAAAAGAGAAAATAATGTCAAATAAATTGCAGACACTAACTTGACGTTTAGGTTGGGTTTACATTCAACATCAGCAATTCAAATTTAACCACTCTTTATATATCTATTTAGTGCAGATTCCGTGTTGGCAAATGTGATTGGACCTAAATTATTCGAAAACAATTTATAAAGATTTCTTATCACCGGAATTGGAAGGCATTCATGTGGGCTAAGTTTATTTTCAAAAAGGTTCTTGCGGGGCTCGGAACAAAAAAACATTTCTGACCGTATTATTTCTCAAAGAGATCACCACGGGGATCTTGTGATCTAACACTAAGACTTTATTGTTTGATTGATCACGTGATTAAGAGACGAATTAGTGACGTTTTCGTGGACAAAGAGCAGCAAATTTCACGATTTGGTCATGGAAAATTGCAAGTAAAAGTGTGTAGTCCTAAAATATTAGCTTTGGCCGTCATTTGGCGGATATTGCTTTACATTTTTAGTGACTTACCTACTTTATAATTATTGGATTAACCATATTTTGATTTCTTTTAAAGCCTTAGGCCACCTAAGAGGCTAAAAACTATCACCTTTTTGGGGAAATAAAGGGTGGGTTGTTAGAGGTATAAAACTTCATATGATTTCTGGCATATGACAGCAACGGATCCATCGGACGTAATCTATTCTGGTGATTCTAGTTCGAGGACTTTTCCCAACAATTGTGGTCGGGAAAAACGTAATTATAGTACTCTTAGTGGCCAATAGTTTCGGGCATATCAGCGTAGGCTAGCGACTTCTCATTTTGCCACAGAAAATAGTTGAGGGACGGCGTTAAATCGCACGACTTTGGGTGCCAAATCACGGGTCCGTAACCTGATACTAAATGCGGTTACCAAACGTATCATTCAATAAATCGTAAATGTGGTATGAACTGTGTGACATATTAAACCGTCTTGTGGAAACTACTGCTAATGCACACCATGGTCAGGAATCATGGCTCTATAGTGGTTACCATTGGCATCGTTTTTCAAGAAGTACAGACCAATTATTCCCACAATTAATTCTTGTGGATTTAACGGTTTATCATATCATATATTTGAGGATAAGAAGCGCTACAAACACTGAGACAGTTTTGCTTATTGACGTATACCACCAAAATTGAGCTTCAACGCTAAACAAAATCCGCGCGATACGCGTATTTCGAACCGAACCACGATTTTCAAAATAAAATTGCAAAATTTTAAAGTGTTTTTCTATTTTGTTGAAATGCCAAACCAAATTTTAAAAAAGAGGCTGGGATGTGACCCACACTGATAACTTCCCATCCTGTCTGTCGATTTGTTTCTTAAGCAAGGTTTATAAGGTTTTCGTGTTTTGTTAAAAAAGTTATCAGTTAAATTATTCTAAAAAATTAAAAAAAAAAAAACAATATTTTGCATGATGAAATAGCTAGTTTGATTTCAAAATCTATTTTTGTTAACGAGATTTTTAGTCGTTAATCAATTTTTACCAATTATAATAGCATTTCTTGAAAGTTTTTATTTCTAATATAAACAAATACAAATTGGATGAATGATATTGATTTGAAGTCAATGTTTTCTATTATTCACGAGATATCGAGAAACGAACATCAATTTTTACCAATTTAGCATATCCTTTTTTTTATAGATTTTATTTTTTTATGATAAAACGGACTGTTAGAATACTGAATGTTAAAAACAATATTTTTTTTAAATAAAATTAATTTGAAGCCTATACATATCTCAAATTTTTGAAAAGATATTTGAGTCAAAAATCAATTTTTACGAACTTTTATTAATTTTTTTTATGTTTTTATTTTTTGTAAAAAAACTGTCTATTCGATTTTTCTCAAAATATTATCGAATGTTCAAAACAATATTTCTCATAAGCTAATATTAGTTTAAAGCCAATATCTCAAAGTTTTGAAAAGATTTTTGAATCGAAATTCAATTTTTTTTAGGTTTTATTTTTTATAAAAAAAACTATGAATTCGATTTTTCTCAAAATTTTACCAGATGTTAAAAACGTTATTTTTTTGTTGCACAAAATTGTTTTGGAGAGAATATACATACATACATAATAATTTTTTGTTCGCAAAGTGAACCGAAAAAAGTGTTAATCATCAAATCAATCTCAGGTATCGTCCAGTTTAGTTGAAATGGAAGATGGATAGAAAATAATTCTACATGCGAGTAGATCAGATTCCGAACAGAATCATACATTCAATTCGATATTGCCAACGACAGTTAGTAACTGATAATACGGTCGATTAACTATTTAAAAAAGAAATTAGCATTAAGATCTATTACCTACTATGAAAATAAAATAGAGCGAAGTAAAAGTATTTGAAATTTGTTCTTAAAAAAAAACTATGTATTTTAAAAGGTTTACATTAAATACTCTTTATTGTTTTTCTTTATATTAAAATATTATCACAATGTTTTCATTAGAGTTAGTTTGCATTCAATGAAATATTTCTTTTTGCAGCAAAACAACTTATAATTACATCGAAATTCAATTTCATTGCCAAAGGTGCTTTGATACATAGTGTAGCAAGTCCAGAAACACTATTTTGTGATGAGCACGAACGATGAAAATTCTTTGTTCTGGCAACGATGCTAAATGAACGTTTGGTACTAGCTACGGTTACAGGTATGGTTGAAAACAAACGGAGAGCAACACAAATGTTCAAAATTGGCTTCATAAATGCGTTTCAGATGAATTATTTCTTCTTTCAACTCTTGAGACACATGCGAGTTATACTTTTGGATGAACCTTGTAGCAGAGTTTTTAATCTCAATTTCGTCCATAGTTGAAAACTGCCATAAAAATGAAAATGTAGCATTCAAATTCTTCATCGTATCGAACCGACGAGAAATTCCAGATATAATTGAATCAACTATGACGTAAAAGGTGTTTCTCTTGAAATTTATTTCTTCGTCTGTTTCAATTTGCTCTCCGGCTCCTCGATTTTCTCCAAAATGTCTCTTTAATTGCCTTTTTCGGTTTGATGGCAACGATTCTGGAACATCCCCCAATCCAGTAGCAACTGCTTTGCATTCAGATAACATTTGATCCCATACGTTTCGAATAATGTTCAAATCGGAGATCAAGTTATCAAGATTTCGAATTCCAACGTCAATAGTCATGTTTCTGGATTGAAGAATAACACTTCTTTCATTTATAGCGCTAAGAACCTTGCACCAAATCGAAGACATCAGGACGCATTCAAATTTGTGCATATGTATATTTTAAAACGCCATACGAAGAGATGTAACTCTTCGAGCTTCAGCAGTTAAATTAATATCACTTAAGGCTTCTTTCTAATGATGTTCTAAGGTTTTTCAGATGGTTTCACTACCTCAATTCTAGCTGATCATCTTGTATCGGAAAGTTTGTAAAGGGATCCGGGCACATTTTTTTAAAGAATTTCCCAACGTTGGGCACTGTTGCTAAAAAAGTTGAAACACTTTTGAACAACACCAAAAAATGTGATTGCGGCAGTACAACATTCCGCTATATACACACTTTGAAGTGATTTGATATCCTTCAAATCTTCAATAAACAACTTATTCAAAATATTAATTAATTAATATTACGGAAATCACAATTGAAAAACGTTTGCATGGGATTTTCCGGTCCTCCGAAACCGAATAAAAATTTCGTTCCCAGCAGAAACAAAAAATAGCAGAAAAGAAACTTTATAAAAACAGAAACCGAAATAAATATTTGTGTTTTGTTTTAAGTTGCCGGGCCCCTTATTTTGACTTTAAAAATTTTCAAAATAAAATAAATTTGAAATTTACGTTAAATTAAATAAGAAAAGCGAAACAATTTACTATAACTTTCTTTCAATAGTTGAGAGTTGTCCAATTTTTCATTAAATATTAAAGAAAAATGTACGCCAATAATAATCAGGGGCCTAGATCGGCAAGTTTGTGAATGATAGATTGGTAGATAACAGGCAAACAGGGGCCCGATTGCGAAAGCATGGTGATAATATCCCCCAAGATATAATACCCAAAGGAAAATCCCCAAATCCATAATCCCCAAAACGAAATCCCCAGAAGCAAAATTCCCAAAGAGAAAATACCCAGGGCGAAAATCCCCAAGTGAATATCCCCAAAACAATTAAATTGCGCGCGCAACACACATAATTGTTTTGAATATATTAAATTTCATTTATATTGCATGAATTGCAAGCAAAAGATTTGGAAACAATAACATCATCCATTTCAATTTTTATTCCAAAACAAAAGTAATACTCGGCACTTCAAAACAACACTAAGACAGCACTAAGCAAGCACTACAAATACAATGATTCTCTATGAATTCTAAAGTCAGACTGAGAAGTGCATGCCTTCATGGTGAATTTTTGTTTGGAAACTGTTTATCATTATCATTTATTAATATCACAATAAGAGAATTTCATGAGAGTTTTTCTAAAAACTGCATGCATGAATGAAGATATGCACAGATACTGGGGATTTGGAGATTTCGTGGGGATTTTGGCAAAATAAATTATTTAGTTGGGGATTTTGTCCATTTGTCTTATGTATCTGGGGATATTATCAAAATGGATTAAATTTGTTTGGGGATATTATCCTGTGGGGATTCTTTTTTTTGGGGATTCAATACGACACCCTAAAAATAAGTGGGAATAGGTATGTTGATGATGAATATAGAGTATATTGAAAAAAAAAACACTCTTCTCATTGCTTTCAATTTTACGGGCCCCTAAAAAATCCCGGGCCCGAGGGGTTTCCCCCCTTTCCCCCCCTCTCGACGGGGCTGTCACTGTTTGACAATATAACATCTTTGTCTTTTATTTGTTAAGCGAAGTGGAAGAATCAAATTACGTATATCTTTCGTCTATAACCAGAGTTCTTTTTGTAATACATCATTCAATCATGTCTTTTGATTTTTCACCTGACATTTTGTATTCAGTTCAACTTAAAAAATCATTCAATTGAAAGGTCACTGAGAGGGAAATTTAAAAATAAATACAGATCAAGTTTTAACCAAGTCCATCATAAGAAAAGATGATTCTTTGTTGAAAACTAAAACTATAGAGTTTTTCAATTGGTTCGGGTAGATTTTGGCGCCCAGTGGAGGCCATTTTGTTTCGGTGACATGGCTGTCAAATCTTTTGTTTATTATTCAGTTGTTTATGCCAAATCATCACGGCAAGTTACACGATTGAAAAGCACGTTAAAATGATGAAACTTTATTATCAAAATGAGTGTTCGTTAACGCAAACGGTGCGCGCATTGTGCCCATTTTACGGTAAACGTGGTGGCCCTTCACAGTCGACTCTTTAACGTTTGGTGGCCAAATTTGAGACGACCGGTTCAGTAAACAATCAGCCAACACTCGTACGTTCAAGGAACGCAAGATCGAGAACATCGCTGCGGTCCGTAAAAATCTACAGCAGAACCCTAGGCAGTCTATTCCTCGCCGTGCACAAGAACTCGACCTTTCGCAGACTTCAACTTGGCGAATTTTGCATCGGGACTTGAGCCCACACCCGTACAAGATCCAACTGACCCAGGAGCTCAAAGTTCATGACCATAGACAACGCCGTTTGTTCGCTGACTGGGATTCGAATCGTTTGGAAGAGAATCACAATTTTGATGATGACAAGGCGCATTTTTGGATGAAATGGCTGTGCTTACAAGCAAAATTGCCGTATATGGGACGACACCAACCTACGCGATGTTAACCAGGTGATAATACTTCCTCAAAAAGTTGCCGTTTGGTGTAGATCTTGGGCCAGCAGCAGAGTAATTGGTCCGTACTTTTTTGAAAACGACGTTAACTAATTTCTTATGACCCAAATTGTGGTTTCAGCAGGACGGGCGCGGCGCGGCGGCGCTACGTGCCAAACAGAAAACGCCACGACATCTACAAACAACATAACACATCTACCCGCCCTTATTGAAAAACCCTATAGTTTTCCGTCATACTATCTGAATAATCGTATTCTAAAAATGTATTTAGAGCATTTTTTTAAGATATTTCCTTCAAACTAAATGGACGTTTTGTTTTAAAATAAAGAGTATTAAATTTCTTAGAATTGATTTCTTTCTAATTATCTTTTGAGAGCATTTCATAGGAAATTCATGAGAATAGAATAAAATGCATTCCTAGTAATTATTTTTCTTTATACGGGCTTACAAAAGAAACAATTTTAAAAATTTTATCCAAGAACCTCCCACACTCAAACTTTATATACCTCAATTTTAAATCCATACAACATAAATCCTTTTCATTTATATTCGATCCTTTTAATACTTCTTTTCTTTTCCATTCAATTGTTGATTTATAAACAAAGAGTACAATTAAAAAATAAAAATTAAAACAAGAAAATAACTGTTACAGAGGTTATTAAAATTAAATTTTCTCATTATCCTGAATGACAATATTATACCCATATAATACCCTTCTTGCTTCAGATGAAATAATTAACTTCTTTACCAATGAAATTCTCACATCCCGGATGTCAAAAAAAGTCGTATCCTTATTAAAGTTCTGTTTTCTTCAATTTTTCATTGTCAAAAAATAACGGAGTATATTTGCGTGAACTGAATTTAAATATAATTCTCTCGTGCAAATTGTTGAGTTTTAAAAAATGACACAGAAAAAGACTTAATTTTAATGAGCAACTGATATAAAAAGGAAAACATATGAAAATATAATGGCAGAAGGCAAAAACGGAACATTATTTTATTTTTCCAGCCAAAAATATGAATTAAAAATTTGACTACATTCCGTTTTATAAGGAATTAATTTGTCAAATCCCCACAGAAAAGGGTTTACAAAAACCTTACGAACCCACTTAAACGTGTGGTAGCTTATAAATACCCGTACAAAAATATCTATACGACCAACTTTTGTATCTTTTTAAACTTACTTAATTAAAATATATACAAAGATACTTTTCTGTTGAAAGAATTTTATGATTTAAAACAATTTCGTTAAATACCAAAACTGAATGGAACTTTAAAATAGAACATAATAAATAGAATTCGGAAGGAAACTGATATATTAACTTTCAAAAACAAATTCAAAGAGTTATAAAGTTTGATAAATTTTGAGAGAATTCATTAATATGGTTACTTATTTATTTTATATAAATGTACATGAGTATTTATTTTGTTGCCTACCATAGATACATCAGGGAAAGGCTACTTGAAGTTTTCAAACCTCATTTCCTTTATGCGTATTTACAATACATGCAAATGAATTTGAGCTTGAAATTTAAAACTCTTATTTGGAAAGTTTCTCAAAGATGAAATAATTTGTAAATTTGCACAATTTTTTCCTGGAAAATAAAATACAAAATAGAAATGATGTTATATTTTGGAATGAAAGTTTCTTTTGAAAAAGAAAACTAGGACAAGACTAAATTAAGTATAAATGAGATTGTATACACCCACAGCTGTGACCAAAATAGTGTTTCAGTTAAGTGGAGCTTACACGTCGAGATAAAAGTTGTTTTTTTTATTGAGTGTAAAGATGTTGCCAAAGTACATTCAAAGAAGAATTTTGGGAGCATATAAGAAAGATGTGCCTAATTTTTAATATCTAAAATGATAAACTGGACCAAACCAGTGGGTAATATACATAAATGAAAAATTCGTCAATTTTAGTCCTGTGAACCTTTTCATGTAGGTATATGATCACAGTTTTAACTGACGAATCTCGTACATCATTCATCAATTTGTATCGTCGATATGATAAAACAAATTTCGACTTCATATTGAATACATTCTTCATAAATATGATGAAAGTTTTTGAAAATTTTTCTCACAACATTGATCAATTTATTCATTAATACGATGAAAAATTTAAAATTTTATGAAATGTTCATCAATATAATGAAATCAAAATTTTTTAATATTTTGATCAAATTACTTATATCGATAATCGCATTTATTAATATGCTGATTAATTACATAGTTATGACGAATTTCATAAATGTGAAAGAATGATTGCATTGCATTCGTTATTATAATGAAAAATCATCAGATAATCGGGTTCATCGTAAACATGAAAAGTTTTGGTGAGCTGATGAAATGTTTTCTTCAAGCAATTGGATGGAATTGCTGGTTAAAAAGTTAATGAAAAAAAGAGGCTGGGATGCGACCCACACTGATAACTTCCCATCTCGTTTGTCGATTTGTCTTGCTTAAAAGTTTGTAGGTTTTCGTGTTTTTTAAAAAAAGTTGTCAGTTGAATTATTCTTAAAAAATTTAAAATTGCCAACAATATTTTGCATATAATGAAATAGTTTGATTTCAAAATCTATTTTAGTTAACGAGATTTTTAGTCGAAAACCAATTTTTACCAATTTTAGTGGCATTAAAAATTTGTATTTCTTATAAATACATATAAACAAATACAAATTGGATTAATGAAATTAATTTGAAGTCAATATCTTCTATTGTGCACGAGATATCGAGAACCAAACAATCAATTTTTATCAAATTTGCGTACTATTTATTGTAGATTTTGTGTTTTTTTTTTATAAGAAATCGGACAGGTGGATTTTTATAAAAAAGGGATACCGACATAATACCCAAGTTCAAAATTTCCAAAAACAAAATCCTCACACTTTAAAAAATCCACAAATTCGTTATCCCCAAGTACAAAATCTCCAAAAACAAAATCCCCAGGATCTAAATCCAAATGCACATAATACACAAACGAAATCCCCAAATCTAAATCGCCGTAAATGACTGTTTGTTTTCATTATTTACGTGTAGGTCTTGATTTATGTGGTGCATTTTCTTTAAAATAATATTAATTTTAAAGAAGTAGATTTACTTCGATATAGAATCTTCTTCGCTTTTCAAGTTCTACTTCTTTTTTGTATTGAAAAAAAAAATAGTCAATCAATACATGCAAATCGACACGTAAACTACATAAAAGACAACACTATTGTCTCTAACAAACTTTAAGAGTCAGTAATTACGATCTGAACGAATTTATTTTCTTCGTGTATTTAGTATTAATGTGATAATGTGTGTGTTTTCGAGTTTATGATTGGGATTAAATTTTATTTTCAATTAATTAATTGAGTAATGATTGGCTATTTTTTGAAAAAACTAATTTTTGCTAAGAAATATTTTCTTATAAAATTACCGTTTCTTTAATTTATAAATATATACCTCGCAAATTTTAGATCTACTTCGTTTTTTTTTTGAGATTTTTAATCAGAAGTCCGAACCCTGGTCATCATTCTACTCATCCCAAGTCTTTAAGCCATATTTCGAGTATGTCTAAGAAATTATGTTGGGCGCCAAATATAATTTCTAAGATATGCTCGAAATGTGGTGGATCTGTACTTAAGGTTTTTGGATTTGTACATTCTGAATTAGGGGATATTGGTTTTGGGGATTTTGGTTTTTGAGATTTTAGATTTGGGGATTTTTACTTTGGGGCTAGGGTACCCAACCCTATAAAACATTTACTAAATGTCGAAAACAATATTTTCTGTTAGATAAAATAAGTTTGAAGCCAATATTTCAAAGTTTAAAAAAAAAATTTGAGCCGAAAATCAATTTTTACCAACTTTTATTAATTTTTTTGTTTAGGTTTTTATTTTTTGTAAAAAAACTGTCAATTCGATTATTCTCAAAATTTTATCGAATGTTGAAAACAACATTTCTTATAAGATAAAATTAGTTTAAAGCCAATATCTCAAAGTTTTGAAAAGATATTTGAGTCGAAAATCAATTTTTACCCACTTTTAGTAATGTTAACTTCCCATAGGAAGTTATTGTAATGGGTCCGATTTTTCAAATTGAAAATTTTGACATTTCTCGACGTTTCAAGGTCCCTAGAGTCGAAATAAAAGATTTTTAGAAAGATGTCTGTGCGTGCGTGTGTACGTACGTCCGTACGTCCGTACGTTCGCGACGTTTTTTTCGTTGTCCATAGCTCAAGAACCAGAAGAGGTATCGACTTCAAATAAATTTTGTTATACAGATAATAAGGCAGAAAGATGCAGAAAGGGCTCTCAAGAAAATTGCGTGGGTGGTTTTTTAACCATAGCAGTTTAAAAAAAAGGTGAAAATTTTGGTTAACCCTTAATATTTTACGAACCAAAAATGCTAGAGACTTGAATTAAATTTTATATAATATATTGTAACGTTATACCAAACAAGTATATTTTTTGAAAAAAATCCAGTTAACAGTTTTTTTTATAAATCAAAAAAAACTGAAAAAAAAAAATTTGTCACCTCGAAAATTTTACGAATACAAAATGATTTTATCTCCAAAACAATTTTGTGCAACGAAGAATAATGCTTTTGACATCTGGTAAAATTTTGAGAAAAATCGAATTGATAGTTTTTTTATAAAAAATAAAAACCTAAAAAAAACATTACTTAAAGTTGGTAAAAATTGAATTTCGACTCAAATATCTTTTCAAAACTTTGAGATATTGGCTTAAAACTACTTTTATGTTTCAAAAAATATTGTTGTCAACATTCAGTAAAATTTTGAAAAAAATCAAATTGATAGTTTTCTTACAAAAAATAAAATCTTAAAAGAAAATTTAACAAAAGTTGGTAAAAATTGATTTTCGACTCAAATATCTTTTCAAAAAATTTGAGATTATGGCTTCCAACGAATTTTAACTTAAAAGAATTATTGATTTCAACATTTGGAAAAATTTTGAGAAAAATCGAATTGACAGTTTTTTTACAAAAAATAAAAACCTAAACAAAAAAATTAATAAAAGTTGGTAAAAATTGATTTTCGACTCAAATATTTTTTTAAAAATTTGAGATATTGGATTTTAACTACTTTTATCTTTTGAAAAATAATGTTGTCAACATGCAGTAAAATTTAAAAAAAAAAATCGAATTGACAGTTTTTTTTACAAAAAATAAAAACTTAAAAGAAAATTTAACAAAAGTTGGTAAAAATTGATTTTCGACGCAAATATCTTTTCAAAACTTTGAGACAGTTTTTTTACAAAAAATAAAAACCTAACAAAAAAACAATACTAAAACTTGGTAAAAATTTACTTTCGACTCAAATAGCTTTTCAAAAATTAAAATATTCAGTGGTTTTTTATAAAAATCCAACAGTCCATTTTTTCATAAAAAAATAAAATCTACAAGAAATAGTACGCAAATTTGGTAAAAATTGATGTTCGGTTCTTGATATCTCTCAAATTAATTTAATTCATCTAATTAGTAAAAATTTAAGAAATGCTACTAAAATTGGTAAAAATTTGTTTTTCAATAAAAATCTATTTAACAAAACTAGATTTTCAAACTAAACTATTTCTTTATATGAAAAATATTGTTGGTAATTTTAAAATTTTTAAGAATAATTCAACTGACAACTTTTTTAACCCAACACGAAAACCTACAAACTTTGAAGCAAGACAAATCGACAGACGGGATGGGAAGTTTTTAGTGTGGGTCGCATCCCAGCCTCTTTTTTTTTATGTTTTTATTTTCTATAAAAAAAGTGTCAATTCGATTTTTCTCAAAATTTTACCAGATGTTAAAAACATCATTCTTCGTTGCATACAATTATTTTGGAGATGAAACCATATGTTAGTCGTAAAATTTTCGAGGTGACAAATTTTTTTTTTAGTTTTTTTGATTTGTAAAAAAACCGTTAATTGGATTTTTTTCCAAAAATATACGTGTTTGGTATCGCGTTACAATATATAATATAAAATTAAATTCAAGTCTCTAGCGTCATTGGTTCGAGAGATATTTAGGTTTAACCAAAATGTACACCTTTTTTTAAACTGCTATGGTAAAAAAAGCCACCCACGCAATTTTCTAAAGAGCCCTTTCTTCATCTTTCTGCCTTATTATCTGTATAACAAAATTTATTTGAAGTCGATATCTCTTCTGGTTCTTGAGCTATCGACGACGCGACGCAAAAAACTTCGCGAACGTACGTACACACGCACGCACAGACATCTTTCTAAAAATCGTTTATTTCGACTCTAGGGACCTTAAAACGTCGATAAATGTCAAAATTTTCAATTCGACAAATCGGACCCATTACAATAACTTCCTATGGGAAGTTAATAAACATCCATTGATTTTTCTTCTTTTATTGGAAAACCTGTTTTCATAGTAAAATTTTATTAGAGAAGTATTCTGCCGAACCAAATATTCATTTACTCTTTTCAGTAAAAAGATACTTTCTATAAATCCAGCAACAATTCACAAATTCAAAGTTTCTCTTTTAATTATCTCGAAATAATAGTTTCGTCCTTCAAACATTCACCACTATATAAGTTAAATTTATACTTACAATTAAAATTGGGAAAAAAAATTGCTGCCTCCATTATTCACTTTTATTCACACCATTAACTACTAACTACTGCTTTTCATTCATTTATTCACATTCATTCAAATTTCCTAAAAGAATAGCTATAATTGTTTTCCGGTAAACGGCAAAGTTTCAAATTATTCTAAAGTGAAGTTCATTGATTTCGTATTTAATGAAGTGAAAAAAATCTCAATCAACTTAAATACATACACATTTTCCCAAAAAACAGAACAACAATTTTGTGTTTCAGGTTTTGTTAGAGAAATAAACAAAATGAAAATCGAATCCTTTCTTCCAAAATCAAATCAAAATCTCGTGTATATTTCAATGTTTCGTTTAATCTGATGTTAAAATGAGTTGAATAAGAAAAACATCAATAATTTTCTAAAGGACGAGAAAAAGGACAACATTTCTTTTTGTGTCTATAAGACATCTGATGCTTTATTCTATTGCTCTATCATTTGGTGAGGAGAGAAAATATGTATTTAGAATGAAAAACTCGTCAATCAATGTAATCCTTTAAGATTAAATTAGCTACGTGACATATTTTGATCCTTTCGGTTTCGATTTAGGTTTTAGTTTCGGTTCTTTGTTGGAGGAGGATATTTTCTTGTTTTAAATGTTTCTGCTTTGTTAAATATTGATAGACAATAAATGTTGACAATCATCAATTAATTTAATGATGCACAAAACTTTATAATAAAACAAAATCATTTCAATTTAATTTCAAAAGCATAATAAATAGCTGTTAAGTATTAAGATTTAATGGTTTAAAACTTTATTTAATCTCAATTAAATCTATAGAAGTTCAATCCATAATCACACTTCTTGTTGGTATTCTTGACTTTCATATTTCTATATTACTACATGCAAGTAGAACTCGTTAGAAATTTCAAATTCGAAATTCGAAATCAAACTGTCCTCGATTGAGTTTAAACTTGGAAATCAAGGTCTTAAGTAGAATTGCGTTATACGTCAAAACCAAAAAAAAATGAATTTTATCGAAAACGGCTAAAATACGATTCTCTACAATTATTAAACCGATTCAAAGATTTTCGAAAGAAGGTTTAATAAATTAATTTCTTTTTAAATTTACATGCAATTACATTTTTGAAGATATACTTGTATAACTGATATATTTTTCAGTCTTAAATTAAAGGTTATTTTAAAACTGGCAGTTGTGCATTTTATAGTTTTCTCAATTTTTATAATAAGTCCTTTTCCAACTGTATACAAAACCATAAATAATTTTTGTGGAGATTTTTTTCCAAGCTAACATAAGCTTTTGTTTTTAAAATATCCCAGATGAAAAAATATTATTTGATATCTTTTCAAAACCATATTAATCAGAGATTATAAAAGAGGCTGAGATACGACCCACACTGATAACTTCCTACCCTGTCTGTCGATTTGTCTTGATTAAAACTTTTAAAAAAATCTTCAAAACAATATTTTGTGTGAGATAAATAATTTGAAGTCAATATTTTTTTTGTTCTCTTAATACTTAAGTCGAAAACCATTTCTTATTTTTTTGTTAAAAAAGTTGTCAGTTGAATTATTCTAAGAAATTACTTAAACAGTTTGTTTTCAAAATCTTTGTTTATAAACGAAAACAATTTCTACCAATTTTAGTAGCATTTCCTGCAAGATTTTATTTCTTATGTAAACAAATACAGATTGGATTTTTCTAAGAAAATTTAGCACAGCATGAAATAATTTTGAAGTAAATATCTTCATTTATTCACGAGATATCGAGAACCGAACATCAATTTTTACCAATGTACGTACTATTTTTTTGTAGATATTAATTATAAAATTTACAAATTTAGTTTGAAGGCAATATTTTTAATTTTAAAAAAGATACCTAAGTCGAAAATCAATTTTTACCAATTTTTTGTAATGTTTTTACCTAGATTTTTATTTTTTGTAAGAAAACTGTCTATTTGATTTTTTCAAAACTTTACCATATGTGAAAATTTTATTTTTCGTTGCGTACAAATAGTTTGGATATAAAATCGTTTTTGGTTCATAAAATATTCGAAGAGATAATTATTTTTGTAAATCATTTTGATTTATAAAAACCTCTAGTTGAATTTTTTTTTTTAAATTGTATGAGTTTGGTATCACGTCACAATATATCATAAATTGCTTAACTGATTGTAATCAGATTTTTAAACCGTGTGCAGTTTCATCTAACTTGAAAGATAGGATAGCTAACATCTCAATTTATGATCGCAATACTATTTTATTGCAAATTATTTTTATCTTATTTGACAGTCAAAATTATCTGTCAGCTCCAAACGATTCTCACAGATGGCGGCATCTGTTCACTGCATTTGAGTAATTATTCAATAGATGGCGCTCTGTCAAACATCCAAGCGTTTCATATAAGCACATATGAGCACTTCGGGCTATTTTGGCAGCCAAATATGCTGATGTTGACGAATTAATTTCCAGATACAAACAATTTTTACCAGGCGATCTGATGTCTTTTAAATCAATCGATACTGTTGTTAATGAAAATGATAGTGTAAAATCCGCCCAATCTACCTCATTTATAAATTTAACTGTCACATGTTATTTACCAAAAACTTTGTAGTACCCGTAGCTTGATAGTTAGTGCGTTGGACTGTCATGCGAGAGGTCCTGGGTTCAATCCCTGCCTGTGTCACCTTAATTAAAAAAAAAAGTTTTCACGGGTACTGCCTCTTGCGAGGAATTGACAAATTCTCCAAGAGTAGTTCTTGTCATGAAAAGTGTTTTCTCAAACTAGCCGTTCGGATTCGGCATATAAACTGTAGGTCCCTACCATCTCTGACACCATTACTCGCACACAGGGATGGTTGAGAGTTGTAAGTCACTAGGCCCTGGTTCTCCATGGACTGTTGCGCCACCTAATTTATTTATATTTGTAATATACCAACACATTTGTTACAAACTTGAATACAAATTTTAATATACATATTTTAAATTTAATTCTTTTGGATTGATTTTTGCTTTTAATCAACTGTACGAAAATTTTGATTAAATCAATTGTGTTCCCCTTCAAATCCCAAGCCAGTACATTTTAAAACCAGCTTTAAAGTTTCCGTCTTCGTTCGTAAATATAAATTTTATTATTTATTATTATAATAAGGGGTAACGGTAGTAGAAAATCAGTCTGAAGGTCTCCATGTTTTTAACTTCCCATAGGAAGTTATTGTAATGGGTCCGCTTTGTCAAATTGAAAATTTTGACATTTCTCGACGTTTCAAGGTCCCTAGAGTCAAAATAAAAGATTTTTAGAATGATGTTTGTGCGTGCGTCTGTACGTACGTTCGTACGTCCGTACGTACGTATGTCGATACGTCCAGAAACCAGACGAAATATCGACTTCAAATAAATTTTGTTCTACAGATAATAAGGCAGAAAGATGCAGAAAGGGCTCTCAAGAAAATTGCGTGGGTGGTTTTTTTAACATAGCAGTTTTAAAAAAAGGTGACAATTTTGGTTAACCCTAAAAATCTCATGAACCAATGACGCTAGAGAATTGAATTAAATTTTATATTATATATTGTAACGTGATACAAAAGAAGTATATTTTTGGAAAAAAAATCCAATTAACGGATTTTTTATAAATCAATAAAACTGCAAAAAAAATTTGTCACCTCGAAAATTTTACGACTAAAATATGATTTCATCTTCAAAACAATTTTGTGCAAAGAAGAATAATGTTTTTAACATCTGATAAAATTTTAAGAAAAATCTAATTGATAATTTTTTTATAAAAAATATAAACCTAAAAAACATTACTCAAAGTTGGTAAAAATTGAATTTCGACTCAAATATCTTTTCAAAAACTTGAGACTAAGGCTTCAAAGTTATTTTATATTATAAGAAATATGGTTTTCAACATTCTGAAAAATGTTGAGAAAAATCGAATGGACAGTTTTTTTACAAAAAATAAAAACCCAAACAAAAAATTTTTAAAAGTTGGTAAAAATTGATTTTTGACTCAAATATCTTTTCAAAAATTTGAGATAATGGCTTCTAACTAATTTCAACTTATAAGAAAAATTGTTTTCAACAATAGGGAAAATTTTGACAAAAAAAAACTTAAAAAAAAATTAATAAAAGTTGGTAAAAATTGATTTTGGACTCAAATATCTTTTCAAAACTTTGAGATATTGGCTTTAAGCTACTTTATTCTTTTAAAAAATATTGTTGTCAACATTCAGTTAAATTTTGAAAAAAATTGAATTTACATTTTTTTTTACAAAAAATTAAAAACCGAAAAAAAAATTAACAAAAGTTGGTAAAAATTTATTTTCACCTCAAATATCTTTTCAAAAATTTGAGATAATGGCTTCTTACTAATTTTAACTTATAAGAAATATTGTTTTCAACATTCGATACAATTTTAAGAATAATCGAATAAACAGTTTTTTTTTTACAAAAAATAAAAACCTAAAAAAAAGCAATACTAAAACTTGTAAAAATTTACTTTCGACTCAAATAGCTTTTCAAAAATTACAAACTTATTTTATTTCACAGAAAATATTGTTTTCGATATTCAGTAATTTTTTTATAAAAATCCAACAGTCCGTTTTTTCATAAAAAAATAAAATCTACAAAAAATAGTACGCAAATTTGGTAAAAATTGATTCATATAGACAAACTTTTAAGCAAGACAAATCGACAGACGGGATGGGAAGTTATAAGTGTCGCATCCCATCCCAGCCTCTTTTTTTTTAAATGGCATCTATGTAAAAAAGTAAGGTTGTGCCCATGTCTGATGTTCTCCTACCGTTCCCCTTAAATAGTTTACAAGAATGTTATTATGACAAAAAAACGTAAGCCACAGCAACGCGTGACCGGGTCAGCCATTATAATATAATATTTACTTCAAGTCGCAAGCGTTACTAGTTCGTGAGATTTTTTAATTTAAACAAAATTTTTACTTTTTTTTTAAAATTGCAATGGTTAAAAAACCACCCACTCATTTTACTTGCGACATATAGGAACTATATGGCAAGTTTTGCATTCGTGCAAAATTTCGAACTCGAGATTTTAATCAAACATGATATTACGATGGTAGAGAAGTCGAAAAAAGTGGGTCCCGCGATTCCGTCCGGTCTGTTTTGTCTGTCTGTCCACGCTCCTACAGCCTAAACCATTGGGTCGATTGAGTTCAAACTTGGAAGTTAAGGTTTTCAGCAGATTCGCGTTAGGCGTTTTTTTCATTTTTTTTTTAAGACCAAAACTAACAGTGGCCCCCATACAATTTTTTTGGTCAAAAAACGAAAATTCGAATTTTCTCAAAAACAAACCGATAGATTTTTTTTAAATTTTCTCTAAAATTTTATTTTTAAACTTGGCTTCTTTTCATAAGAAAAACATATTTTTGTATTGCTCAGGAAAGGTACCGCTCATAGAACCGTTATTTTGTTTCTTAATTTTCTCAGCAACTTATCAACCGATTTCAATAATTTTTTTTCTGAATAAGCTCTTATATTGCCTTAACAATATTTGATTATCAAAAGTGAAATTTTTTATTGTTTGGATTTTTAAAAAAATATTGAATTTTTTTTTTTCAAAATTCTATATCTCAAAAACGGGTCAACATTTTTTTACGAAATTCAAATGTAGAGCGTATATTTACAATCACTAAACAACTGCATACCAAAAATATTTTTAGAACAAAATTTAAAAATTTTATATATAAAAAATTAATTTAAAAAAAAACCGCTCTAACGATTTTCAAAAAAAAATTTTGAAAAATCAAGGGTTTTTTGATTTATAAAATGGCATCTAAATTTTTGAAGACAAACTTATTTTTCAGGTAAAGTTTTGAATCTTAAAATAGTTTTTTTTTTTAAATTATTTTAACTGCATTAAATGTAATCCCCTCCCATCTCACCAGATCAAATCCTGTGCGTGAGCCCGAAAGAGCGCATTAGATTGACAAAACTTTTATTATATTCAGCCCTATCATGAATTCCATCGTAATCGGAAATTTTTACGAATCCCGAAAAACTGTATCATGAAATCCGTTCGTAGTGGAAAATCTCATACAATTTTGCATTACGAACGAACAATTTTGCATCATGATACAGTTTTTCGGGATTCGTAAAAATTCCGACTACGATGGAATTCATGATAGGGCTGATTGGTACATATGTATGTATTGTTTATAACTATAACTATTGTAAATACCAATTCATTTCCGGGATGAGTTGTCCTAGGATGAGTTGTGTCTTGGGATGAATCGCGCGGTTTTTTTGACAAATCGAATAGCATTTAAATCTTTGAAGACAAACTTGTTTTAAAGGTATAACTTTAAATCTTATATAGGTGCTTTTTTAAACAGACTCTTTGCATACAGGAGCAAGTTCGTGCGACCCAGTCGTGCATTTTATTTGAGAATTCTTTTCTGCATCTTGCTGCATTATTATCTGTATATCAACATTTATTTGAAGTCGATATCTTTACTGGTTCTTGAGATATGGACGACGAAAAAAGCTTCCCGAACATACGAACATACGTACACCAGCAGGCACAGACATCTCTCTAAAAATCTTTTATTTCGACTCTAGGGCCTTTGAAACGTTGAGAAATGTAAACATTTTCAATTCGACCGATCGGACCGATTACAATAACTTCCTATGGAAGTTAAAAAACAGGCTGGAAGCGACCCGCACTAATCTCACTAAGCCAAATTGATATTTAAGGAATTTAAAAAAAGTTTTCAACCAATACTTGAATTTTTAAATTTGTTTAAAGTTATCGTATAAGATGAAATAAGTTTGAAGTCAAAATTAATTTTCGTATTAGTTTTGAGTTGTTTACATTTTTGTAATTAAAATTGTAAATTCGATTTTCTTAAAAATTACATCACTTATTTAAAACCTCGTACAACGTTACATAAAATTATTTTGCAGTGTTTTTTGTTTAATATTTGTGTTGAAAAATAAGTCTGTTTATTTTTTGTAATCTATAGAACAAAAAGAAACCGTTTTCAAAATGATATTATACAAGTTTGAACCTCCACACTCTTAAACAAATTTACAAACTGCCAGTGTCAAAACTTTCTTCGAATAAGTATAATTCACGAGTGAATTAAATCGAAATTATCTTATCTGTAACGACATCCAACTTCAAGGTTAAAATCAACACAATAAATTTTCGTCCTTCAAAAATAACTTCCCTTAACAGATATCTTATCTTCTGTTTATCTATTGGCTCTATAAAAATCAACCTTCTTTCTTATAAGCTCTCTTGGAAGTATAGACAATTTGGATTCTTTCTTCAAATATTTGTTTTGGTCATAATTTTAGTGATTTTATTGTCATTAAGTTAAAGGATGTTCCTTATTCAAATTTGAAAATATCTAAATTTCCAAAGAAAAAAAGAACAGCAAACTGCCAAAAACATTCGAAAATATATATTTAAAACTATAAAACATGCTAAGATTATTTCAAACAAAAATACGTCTTTGTCAAGTTGAATAATTGGAGGTGTGATATATGAACTTGAACATACATACATTCAGATGATATGTTTCTGCCTTTCCTAGGTTTTGTATGGAAAAATGAAAAATGAACAAAACTTTTGGGATAGAAGTGATTGTTCCAGATTAGAATCTACTATACTGTCTTGTTTTATCAAGTGAAAATGATAAATGATTTCTGGTCGTGTGTTTTGTTTGTAGGCTATTGTGTCAGTAAGGCAGTATTTTCCTTATCATTGTCGGGTTATTTAAAATGTATGTGATGTTATAAAAAAAAACTTTAGTTTTCTGACAATATGATGACCTTTTATCCTCATTCATTTCATTTTATTTTATATTTGAAAGTTTTCTTAGTTTTGAGTTATTAAAAAGTGGAATTTTGCTTATCGCACTGTTATATTCTCATAGGTGCCCTTACAAATTTACAAATGATATTTTTGATAATAAGACAAAGTTGTCATTTAATGGACTTCAAACGTAAAAAATTTAAAAGGAAGAATAATAAGCTGTATTCTGTCGAAATATTTAAGTCCTTATTACGCTGTCATTTGGATTTTTCTAGCTTCCCAATGTTAACAACAATGAGATGAAATAAGTTTGAAATTGAATATTGCTCCCTGCTCAAGACACAATCTATATTATGCGCGAACGGTTTCATGGCATGGTTATTTCACGTAGATAAAGCCTTATTAATATCTCACCTTTAATGGAAAACCCTGACAACCGTAATAGGGCTGTATGTGCTGGAAAATACCTCAAAAATTTTACTTTACAAAATTAAAGCACTTTTAGGCTGTTGCTAAGAATAAATATAGGCGCCTCCCAGTATTATATTTTCCTAGAAAAGTTTTAAGTATGTGTCCTTAGCCCGATTGACATTATGTATGAAACTTTCTTTTATTTTAATTATTAGAATCCAAAGATGTTCCCTAGAGTTAATTAGGTACTTTGGCAAGAGAATTGAAATCAAGTTCATTGGGATTGCTACTACATCAAAGTCTTTATATTTTTTTTCTTCACGCTGTATTATCATGTTTTCAACTTAATTGAAATAAAATACGACCATGTCCTGAATGTTTTACATGAGAGAGCAACAACAGAACAAAAACAAAAAAGAAAGACGAAAAATAAACATAACAACGTAAAGTATCGCTATCCAGGAACGAATTGCCTTAGGTCATCACAGAAGGAAAATTAAAACAATGACAGGGCTGTAATATTTGTGAAGTTTTAATAAGGCACAAATGTTTTAAAGCTTCTGAAATATTCAAAATTTTAGCCTCCTCTCACAGAATAATGTCTTGGAAGTTATTACCCTTGAACTGAAATAGATCAATCAATGATATCAAAAACGAAAGACAAATTTAACTTTTTGAAAAATACGGGACAAGTTTCTCTGAAGATTCAAATCCTCCCCTGTTTGAATCCCTACAAAGGCTTCAATTTGTATGTTGGAACATTTCTGTATTTTTTACTTGCGACATATAGGAACTATATGGCAAGTTTTGCATTCGTGCAAAATTTCGAACTCGAGATTTTAATCAAACATGATATTACGATGGTAGAGAAGTCGAAAAAAGTGGGTCCCGCGATTCCGTCCGGTCTGTTTTGTCTGTCTGTCCACGCTCCTACAGCCTAAACCATTGGGTCGATTGAGTTCAAACTTGGAAGTTAAGGTTTTCAGCAGATTCGCGTTAGGCGTTTTTTTCATTTTTTTTTTAAGACCAAAACTAACAGTGGCCCCCATACAATTTTTTTGGTCAAAAAACGAAAATTCGAATTTTCTCAAAAACAAACCGATAGATTTTTTTTAAATTTTCTCTAAAATTTTATTTTTAAACTTGGCTTCTTTTCATAAGAAAAACATATTTTTGTATTGCTCAGGAAAGGTACCGCTCATAGAACCGTTATTTTGTTTCTTAATTTTCTCAGCAACTTATCAACCGATTTCAATAATTTTTTTTCTGAATAAGCTCTTATATTGCCTTAACAATATTTGATTATCAAAAGTGAAATTTTTTATTGTTTGGATTTTTAAAAAAATATTGAATTTTTTTTTTTCAAAATTCTATATCTCAAAAACGGGTCAACATTTTTTTACGAAATTCAAATGTAGAGCGTATATTTACAATCACTAAACAACTGCATACCAAAAATATTTTTAGAACAAAATTTAAAAATTTTATATATAAAAAATTAATTTAAAAAAAAACCGCTCTAACGATTTTCAAAAAAAAATTTTGAAAAATCAAGGGTTTTTTGATTTATAAAATGGCATCTAAATTTTTGAAGACAAACTTATTTTTCAGGTAAAGTTTTGAATCTTAAAATAGTTTTTTTTTTTAAATTATTTTAACTGCATTAAATGTAATCCCCTCCCATCTCACCAGATCAAATCCTGTGCGTGAGCCCGAAAGAGCGCATTAGATTGACAAAACTTTTATTATATTCAGCCCTATCATGAATTCCATCGTAATCGGAAATTTTTACGAATCCCGAAAAACTGTATCATGAAATCCGTTCGTAGTGGAAAATCTCATACAATTTTGCATTACGAACGAACAATTTTGCATCATGATACAGTTTTTCGGGATTCGTAAAAATTCCGACTACGATGGAATTCATGATAGGGCTGATTGGTACATATGTATGTATTGTTTATAACTATAACTATTGTAAATACCAATTCATTTCCGGGATGAGTTGTCCTAGGATGAGTTGTGTCTTGGGATGAATCGCGCGGTTTTTTTGACAAATCGAATAGCATTTAAATCTTTGAAGACAAACTTGTTTTAAAGGTATAACTTTAAATCTTATATAGGTGCTTTTTTAAACAGACTCTTTGCATACAGGAGCAAGTTCGTGCGACCCAGTCGTGCATTTTATTTCCTGCTGTGTATGTCTTCTCAAGCCGTCGTCGCTCCCCGCTGTTCTATTAGTGATTGATGAACTCTCATTCGTTTTTCGTTTCGTACAAGTCTCATCTGAATAATGCTCATGGCGCCAGAATATTGCATATGGGAAGCATCACTTATATCCTTCAATAACCTAGCTTACCAACAAGTCAAACAAGGACATATAGTAATAAATTTAAATCCCTAAAGGACCTCCATATGAAAGGAAGTGTTGTGTCCGATTGTTTGTTATTTGTTATAATAATCAAATTATGTATTTAAATCCTGTAAGCGCGCGCGAAAAAATCCAGCCTTGATAAGATCCTCGACTACACTCGCTATATAGCTTTGGCTATATAACTAATTCTAGTTTGGTAAATAAACAAAAGGTCGAGATGAATGGCCCTGGATGTATCCATATCACATATAGGCTACAGAGTACATAGTGGCAAATTTTTATAGCTTCCACGTAACGTAACTTAACCATAGGCAATCAATGGAACTGAAAATAGAGGAAATTTTTGTTGATGGACACACGAAGGTTTCGTCCTTTTTTTGTTGTTGTTTTTTCCTCCTAATATTTTGTTGCCTACTGAATTTACTGGGAAGGGGGTAAGGTGGATGGTTTGTGCCGTGGGTTATTTTGTTAGTCAGTTTTATGAGAGGATTTTTTTTTTTTTTTCTAACCATATCCTTGTTCGACAAGGGACGAATTGTTTTCATAGATTGCGATGTGACAGGCTATATAGCAGGTGGCTAAAATTTAGTGCAAATGGCCATGACAGATTGCTGTATAGAGTGATGATGGGGACGAAGTTAATCAACTGCGAGTGAGATTTTATGTTGTCGTGACCAGGGCAATGATGGATTTACAAAATAAAAATAAATAAGAAATACAAAAAAGAATTCCATACAAAAATAAACCAGAATAAAAAATATATATACTCACAAAATTTAACTCTTGGGAGGGTAAATAGAATAACGATCCATGACGTAAGAGGACCAAGAACTATTAAAGGGTTTTTTTTGTCATGCTTTAAGGCATAACTACTTTTCATTTATTTTTATTATGTGCGTAAAAAAAGAAAAAGAGTAAAGTAATTAAAGAGTTACATATATTTAAGTTACATAAGTGAAGAGAAAAAGTTTTAAACATAGAAAGCCCCGAAATTATATAAACATTTCATTTTACGCTTAAGCTTTAAATAAGTGTTTTTTTATGAGTAGTTTGTTCGTAATTTATATTAATAAACGATAAATAAGAATTAATTACCGATACATACTGAAAAGCGTCAACTTAAAAGCTTTTGGTTTTTTGTATTGTAAGCCAATTAGTATGTATTATACGATTTTATAATGCCATGCTGTAATGTCAAAGCGGATTATACTCCCCTTCCAACCAATGTCTTATGCACTTTGTTCACTAGACTGATTGGAAATACTGAAAAAGCTTCGGTCTTCAATCCAACTATGTTGAAGCTTAGCGAAATAATACACCTGTCAAAAATGTCAGCTTTTTTAATTGATATTTAGAGTTCGTTTGTAGCTTATTTCTGGGGTGAAATCGGCTAAGCTGATAATTGACTATCATATTTTTGATAGTCAAATTTGACTATCATTTTCATTCCGTCTGTGTAAGATGATTCAACTCAATTCAATTCGATTGAAAAATTTCTGATTATTATTGTCACAATTCATTGTTGCTATGGTGAAATTTTAAAATGATTCCTATAAAATATCTAAATAAAAGTATCAATTGGCTGTGTTTAATTAACATTCTTGCTTTTCTTGTGTTTTTTCGAATGTCATAAGCTTTATCGGTCACAAGAATGTGTTTTTGTACCTAAAAAAGGTAACTGAAAAAATTTTCAATTCGTTTTTTGTAAGCGTCTGGTAGCTCTACTCAGAAACGACATGTTTGTAGGAAAACAACTATCAAATTTTTCTAGCGACAGATTTTTAGTTATCAATTTGACTATCACCTTACACAGATCAAATTCGATTATTTTGACTGTCAACTATCAACAATCACCTTAGCCGATTCCACCCCTGTTCTCCATACAATACTTTCGGTACCGACGAATTCTTTCTGCTTTGGACTAGAAATTGTCTTTCGAAACATTTAATACAAGTGATTTTAAATGGATTCAAGCCTACCACAAAATAAATGCAGGTATGCCACATGGATTCATTTTGTGCTTATTTTTATTAATTATCTTCTGTCTGCAACTTCTATCGAATCAAAACCACGATGCTGGATTGCATAGTTGAAGCAGATGGCCTTCTGCAACAATCTTTAAGTTGCACTACTTGTATCAATCAAACTGAAAATCTAGTCACGGGTTGGAGTTTTCCGAGCCGATGCAAGAAGGATGTCTTTCCATCTGATATAGTTTCAATTTACAAAACTATACATATATCTATGCAAAAAAGTTGAGTATAACGCTCATCTCTGCGCTGGTAGTCCAGAAACTTACTTAAGCCTCTTGGATAGTATTGAAATGAGAGCATTTTAATTGATTGTTGGTTAAAAGAAAAAGTGAAATTATTTTAGTCTTTGTCATTTTTCCTGTCTTGTTTTATATCTTAAAAATTTGTATTAATTAATGATGATGATCTTTTCTTATGATGGTTAAATGGTAGACATGTGCATTCAAGAAGACACAAGCATCCACATGTTTTTTTCAAAACTCACCTCTGTCTATCAACTCCTACTCTCAACTCCCGCGGTGAACATCGGGTGCTTAGTACATCAACTGGAGATTGGGTTCTAACCCCAGTGGAAAGTTGTTGGTGGCTGCAAACGAGAGAGGAGGGAAAGGTGTTTTCACTAAGGCACCTCTCCTTATCCAGACGGCAGCGGAGGAATTCCCGAGATGGAATCAACGGTGGCGTCTACAGTTCCAGTTAGATTGAACTATACTTTGTAAACACCTCATAGGGTTACTACGACATATGCGAGGACCAGGTCTGTAAGGAGCGGTTATGCCGGTTCAGGTTTCAGGTTGAAGGTCGTGCGTCAGGTTGATTTCCTGACAGCATAAAGAAAACCCAGTTGCGAAGCACCAACAAGCGTTGGATACGGACGGATTTCCTGAAGACGAACTAAGCAAACAAAATAAGGACACACGAACTTCGGATCTGTACGTTTTAGGTCCCTAAATAGACCACGTGCAGCCGAACAGTTAGCGGAAGCCCTAAACTACTGTGAGGCAGATATTACCGCCATCCAACAAGTGCGATGGGACAGCGATGTATACTACGGCGACTGCTACCGAAAACAAAGGCAGCGTCTATTTGAGTGTGGATTTGTTGTTCGAATTAGACTCAGGCAATATGAAAACACCAAAGACACATTCGTCGAGCTCTTGAATAAGACATATAAGCACTACCCTGGCTTTGACATTAAAATTGTCTTAGGAGATTTTAACGTCAAGCTAGGAAGAGAAGACATCTTTTGTGGCACAATCGGGAGATACAGCCTGCACGAAACCACCTCTTAATACGGAATTAGGCTGATCGATTTCGCTTCGGGGCGAGACGTTCTGGTAGCTATAGTATGCAGTTCACACAAGAAGGACCAGAGCTGCTCGCGAGCTATACGAGCAAAAGAGGAGAGAGAAACTCAGAGACCATGAAAAGCTCTCGATCGAGGAGAAAGAGGGGTGTCCCAACAGAAATAAGGTGCATACATTTTACCAAAAGTTACAAAAAAATTCCCAAGGGTACCATGAACCGCAGTTTATATGTTGAGAATATGGAAAGACCACTTATCCGAATTATACAACTGCTATATGAAGAAAAGAATTCCGCTGTAAGGGAGATATAACCACTTAACCTAGGCGACGGAAATAAAAAATTCCGCTTACCTGACCTCGACAAAGTTGCTAGAGTTTCTTAGGAACTTATCTGCAAAATATAGTCGGAAGAAAGCATACTAGATAAAAGAGATAAGTGGAATTTCAGCATAGTTTGCCCAATATGAACATTGCATATAAGCTACTTTCTGCTGTTTATCAACAAGCTGATAGGTCCTTATCAGTGTAGCTTCAGACAAGGAAAGTCCACCATTAACCAAATATTCACATTACGGCAGACATCCCGTCAACCTTATCTGTTTTTGCAAAATGACGATGAATTTGATGTCAAAAAAGGTTTTCGACAAAGCGATTAACTGTTGTGGAAACCGTCAAAACTAGAGGCACAATTTTCCAAAGATCCATCCAATTACTCGGATACGCCGATGTTATTGACTTAATTGGAAGATCAAAGCTTGATGTCAGTGGAGCGTTTTTGAGCATTGCGACGGAAGCGGAGAAGATGCGTTTTAGTTGTCAATGAGGGCAGGACCATGTACATATATGCTGTCATCAAAACAGGACATTGAACGACGATGTCTTGGACAAAACGTCACCATGTGTAGCTATAACTTTGAGGTAGTTCAGGTTTAAATTCAAACAACGACACCAGTGCTGAAATCAAACGAAGAATAACTCTTACAAATCGCTGCTTCTTTGGACTTAGAAGGCAGTCGAATAGTAAAGTTCTCTCTCGAGCACCTAAATTCACCATCTTTAGGACAGTTATCATCCCAGTTGTCATTTATGGCACTGAGGACTGGATCCTGTCCATGAATGATGAGAGCGTCTAAGGATGCTTCAAAAGACAAATTCTCCGGCTTATTTTTGATCCCGTCTGGAAAGTGGAGGTGAAGATACAACGACGAACTGTACGGTCTATGCAGCGACACTGACCTGGTTAACAGAATTAAAGTCCAACGACTTAGATGGCTAGGTCATGTAGAGCGAATAGACATCAACACTCCATGACGGAAGATCTTCGAATCTAATCCCGAGGGACGATGCAGTAGACGTAGACCGTGACTCAGGTGGTGCACGCATGTGGGAGAAGACTTCAACCAACTTGGCATGCGAAACTGGAGACAGTTAGCTAGGAACCGCCATGCCTGGAGACGCATGTTGGTTGAGGCCCAGGTCCGCCCCGGACTGTAGCGCCACCTTAAGTAAGTAAGTAAGAGGTTTACTAAGCAACTATACAAAAATATAAGAGTTATACTCAGGTTTTAGATCTATGAAGGATCTATATTTTGATTACGCACTGACTTTCTTAATTCTAAACGGCTAATGCTGTTCATACGAGTATTAGAATGTAGTGAACTTTTCATAAAAATGCTATTAAATAAAAGCAGAAACCCATAACTGAATTCACTCATTTTCAAGTTGAAACTCTTCCTGGGATGCAAGATCCAATTCATTTTCCAAATAATAATCTTAATATATATAATTCTTCTGTGAGTGTGTATGTCACTGAACTTCTCTTAAACGACTGGACCGATTTTGATGAAATTTTTTGTGTGTGTTCAAGGGGATCTGAGAATGGTTTAGATTCACAATTTTGTCCGCTGGACAATGTTTTTTAATTAATTTTTAATTTATTAGTAGTTGTTGATTTTGGAATATATAAAAATGAATTGCTGTTCGTTAGTCTCACTAAAACTCGAGAACGGCTGAACGGATTTATCTGATCTTAGTCTTGAAATGTTCGTGGAGGTCTAAGGAAGGTTTAAAAGGCGAGAAAAAATCGAATAATTTCCGGGAAAATCCTAAAAACAGCCCTTTTCTACTTCCCATACAAACGTTTTCTATAGTCAATTTGAGCTTTATTACTATTCAATAAAGTTCATATTAAATTATATTTACTCACTGTTGTCTAAGCAATTTAGGTGTGTTCCTAACGTCAAAGAGTCAATTTGCAATTTATTACCGTTGCATAAAGTTCAAATTCGTTCATATCTATGAAAATAGTCTTCGCGTGCGCTTTGGAGTTGCAAAGGGAACAACAGTACGAGATTGAAGCATTGGCCGAAACAGTTCGTACAAATGTTTCACAATTAAATCAACAACAAAGAATTGCGTACGATACTTTGATAGAAGCTGTGAACAGTGGATCTGGTGGAATTTATTTCCTTGATGCTCCCGGAGGAACCGGAAAAACGTTCTTAATATTATTGCTTTTGGCGAGGATCAGATCGCTAAATGATGTTGCTCTAGCGTTGGCTTCATCTGGAATAGCTGCGACTCTGCTAGAAAGCGGACGAACTGCGCATTCTGCCTTGAAATTACCATTAAACATGCAAATCACCGAAACACTAATTTGCATCATCGCCAAAAATAGCGCAATGGCCAGAATCCTACAGGTATGCAAATTAATTGTTTGGGATGAATGCACAGCACAATGGCCCAGGTCACTGGAGGTGCTGGACAGAACATTGAAAGATCTTCGTGACAACCAAAATATTTTTGGTGGGGCCATGATTCTGTTGTCAGGTGATTTTCGTCAGACTCTTCCAGTTATTCCCCGATTAACTGTTGCTGATGAACTAAATGCATGCCTAAAATCATCGAATTAGTGGCAGTACATAAAGACACTCCAATTAACAACTAACATGCGAGTATTTTTGCAACATGATGAAACTGCAAATGTGTTTGCGAAGCAGTTGTAAGATATTGGAAATAATAAAGTTGCAATGGACACCTCGAACGGATTCATCACATTACCCATAGATTTCTGTCACATCAAAAGTTCAATAACCATAATTGACTGGGTGAACGAGCAAAATTGGCAGCGAAAAATAAAGATGTCGAGGATCTCAATGCGACCATTCAGAATTTTCTTCCAGGACAGCTGGTTTCCTTCAAATCAGTCGACATCGTTATGAACCAGGATGACGTAGTCAACTATCCCACGGAGTTTTTAAATTCACTGGAATTGCCTGGATTACCACCTCACAATTTGCAGTTAAAAGTAGGATCAGTTGTCATCATGCTGCGTAACATTAATCAACCCAATGGAACAAGACTGGCTGTGAAAAAGCTGATGAATAACGTCATTGAGGTAACAATCATAAAAGGAAAATACAAAGGAGAGGATGTCTTGATCCCGCGAATACCGATACTTCCAACGGATTTACCATTCGATTTTAAACCCTTACAATTTCCAGTACGTCTGGCCTTTGCGATGACAATAAATAAATCGCAAGGACAGTCTTTAGAAGTTTGCGGAATCAACTTGGAGTTTCCCTGTTTCGCGCATGGACAATTATACGTCACGTGTTCGCGCGTCGGAAAACCGTCTTCTTTGTTAATTTACGCACCACAAAACAAAACAAAAAATATAGTTTATGAGAAAGCTTTAAATTGATTAACAAACTGTATCATAACAGTGTGTGTCTGCTAATAAAAATTTAAACCTTATTTATAAATAGCCAGTATTTAACGAAAACTCTGCAACATGATGTGCAATAAAACTTCATGCTTAATTAAAAAAATGCTTTTTTATTCAATACGTTTTGTTTGTTTTGAAATTAATTTATACAAAAGTTTAGGTCTTTTATTTATCGATTGAGGAAGTACCAAGTCTGTCGGGTCAGCTAGTTTTCTATATAAACTGATTGCCTGAATTATTTGAGGCTATCATGAGCAACATTTTTCTTGTGCTTATCCCATTTAAAAAAACAAATTGAACTTGATATGAAGAAGTTTCCATAGAAATTTGGTTTTCATTTCAAGATGCCAAAAAGGGACTTATTATTCGAAATGTTGTCAGTTATACAAATTAGTTATAAAATTGTACTTATGTATTGACTGCTGAGGTCCCTAACATATTTGGTCTTTTTACCATCAACGGTAAAAATGTATGTTAATTTGTCTACGACCAACAAAGTCTCCGAAAGTTCAAGCTGCTTTAGTGAATGGTTTGTATTTCGGTATAATTCTTCATAAGTTATTTATTGGTTGCCTTCTAAATTTCAGCATTCTGCAGTTTTGTAATATTTTCGAAAATTCCTTTGATCTATTAAGATTAAGACTGACAAGAAAGAAAAACACATCCTTTCGTGAGTGGTTATGACTTATGAAATGTCTTGAGGAAAATCCATCAGGACTAAATTGAGATTTTCAGACACACAATGGAAATGACAAAATGCTCAAAAGTGTCTTAATATTCAAATATCAAGCTTTCAATAATAATTTATTAAAACATTTGAACGTCTAGTTTCTGATGATAGAATTAATATTACTTTCTCTAATTATGACTATTCGAGTAACAAAGTTCGAAATACGTTTATGCCTTGAAGAAATAGAATATCAAATAACCTCACGTCCTTTATATTCAGATACGAACACAACTAACTCGTATATAGAAATGTATCTCTGTTTGTATCACAGTAACAGTTGTATAGTCTTTATGTCCTTGCTTCCTTAAGTTAGCACATAACACATATATGAAGCTCTTCATATCGATAACGCACAAAACCCTTACAACACGATTCGATTTCTTTTGTTGCTTTTCTTCAATCAATTCCATTACATGGCCCTTTTTCAATCAAAGCGTGACAGGAATTCAGGAATTTAATACTCTTCTCAAGAAAACTAGCTCAAATACCTCCTCAATATATATACATATGACAACCACCACCACCACCCATATCTTACAAACATATGTCTTTTATAAAGGATATAAGGTAATACCAAATACAAATAGTTTTACGATACTGAAGGTAATGATTGAAGATAAATAAAAACAAAACCCTTTCGGCAAATTTACCAAATTGTCTTCAATTTCAACTGAGCTCTGATTGACATTTGCTGGCACTGGCTTCGTAATGACAAATTGCCTCCATATCGCACACCACTCGCAGGATAATAAATTCGTCCTTTTATAAATATTGAACAGACAGAAGTGAAGGCTAAGATGATGATGACTTCTTTGAATTATAAAAAAAGGCACAAAATAAAATTCAAATATTTATTTTTTTATGGCAAAGAAGAAGAACAACATCTTTAAAGAAATCCTTTTAATCAAATTTTGAAATCTGCGTCTATGTTTTATTTAAAAGAAATTCTTTGAACAATTTTTAGATACTTTCGCTGATGGTGAGAAAAATATAAAAATGAAAAAAAAAAAACAAAACTTTATTCAATTTCAAAGAAGTCTTCTAGAAATGTTTTCATCGAAAAGTCGCCTTTAGGCCATCGAATAATTCATCAACATAAATCTGTATATACTGTTTTCCAGTATTTATAAAATGTTTTGAATACAAACAATTCGATTTATTCAACCTCATAAATGAATTCTTTAAAAGAACGGTGCGAACGAACGGTGGCAGTGAGAATTTAAATAAGAAGGTTTACTTTAATTTTGGCCAAAAAGTTTGTAATATAAAAATAACAAACAAACAATAACCAGAAATAACTTTCAAAAATTTCTCCTCGAATTCTTTGATAGTTAGTTTGAAAAGGGTTCACTTTCTAGAGACGTAATTTTGTTATTTAATTTATTTATAAAAATTTATGTGGAAATGTAAAAATGTTTTCCTGAATTTATCACATAAAGTGTATATTTTGTGATAACATCTTATGTGTATTTTGGTAACAAGAACAGAATGTACATATAACACATTTTTAAACAATTATTTTAGAAATGGATTTATGGTAGAGACCCCTGGGGAATTCGAAAATCTTTCTTTTCTTATAATTTGACTTATATCCCCTTTTATTTTATTTTATTTTATTTTATTTTATTTTATTTTATTTTTTTTTAAGAAGGTTTTTGTCAAAAATTGTTTCTTTCAAAGAAATGTTTTTCCATTGTAAAAGCTATATTTTCAAAATGCATTTATGTTAGAATGTTTCACGAATAATTATTTTGCATTTTGCTTTGAGATCGGATTGCTTTAAAAGATTCTGAAAGTAGTAGTAGTAGTTAATATTTATGCACATATTTCATGTTACTCTTTTTATTGTTTTTATTTTACATGTGCTTTTAATAGGTATAAATAAAGATCGTAAGCATGAATGTACAAAAATTAAGAAAAGCTCTAGTTTTGCGATGAAATAAATAAATTATTGGGTGCAACAGTCCGTTGCGAACTAGGGCCAAGTGACTCACAACTCTCAACCATTCCTGGGTGCGAGTAATGTTGTCTGGGATGGACCTACAGTTTTAAGCCGAATCCGAACGGCTAAATTGAGAAAGCACTTTTCATGACAAGAATTACTCTTGGAGGATTTGTCAATTCCTCGCAAGAAGCAGTACCCGTGAAAAAAAAACTTTAGATGGACCTCTGGCGGGACAGACCACTAACCATCCTGCCACGGGCACTACTTTTGTAATTATTTATTATACATTAATTTTTAGCATAAATCTTTACCTAATTATTGGGGAAGGCAAGATGGGTTACATTGACTTATAAAGATTGTTTCTTAGGGTGGAAGCACTGCTATGGGAAGTCAAAAGTATACGTTGTGTGTTGTTAGCAGAATTCCTGAGATAGATTCAAAAAATTATCACTGTAATTTGTACGAATAAGTATAAACGAAAATCTTTTCTAGACGAAAGGGTTTCTATTTTTTTTGTATAATTAGAGTAATCTAAAGACAAAGTGTGCGCATATTTATAAAAAGAGGAACGAGGTGTCGGGGTACATTGGTCTTGAATTCGTAGACACTGCAATGACATCAGGGAAAGATAGCCCGTGGTAAGACATTTCACATTCGCGTAGTATGGCTAAAGAACAAATCTCTGTACTTCACAGTCATGCGAAGTTATATGCTCATGGGTAAACTGATGGGTATTCCTAGAAGCGCCAGTTTTACGGTTCAAATGTTTAAGGAGGGGATTGCAACTGAATCCATCCAAAGAATTGTTGCCCATTATCCTCACACAAAAATCGTTATTGCGGGCGATTTCAATGTACACAATTCTTCAATGCTTCGCTTTTATCGCCAAACTATACACCCGGAGGAAGGTGTGTTGGAGTCTTTTATGAGTTAAATCAATCAATTCAGATTTTTGATGAGCCAACTTAAATTCATAACATTGCAGGTCAATCCGCCAACATCCTAGACTTGTTGGTTACCTCTGATCCTAGTAAATACGCAATTAGTTTATTACCGCCTCTACGCACATCAGACTATAATTAAAGAAAAACCCCCTATGAGAAACTTTTGGCAATATGAGAAAGCCCGTCCCTGTTGCCTCAATGAATTCTTCAGGAACTTTAACTGATCCTCGATAGTGACGTAGATTCCAGCGCAAAAATGGGTATAAACTGAATTCTTTGTGAAATGAGACATTTAATCCCGAATAAGGTAAGATATATCAACCCCAAACAGAACTCATGGTTTAATTCGAGCTGTAAAGAGGTTATTAGGATTGGAGATGTGATTTTCCGCTGTTATAAAGCCAACCCCACTGAGGAAAACCGGAATAAGTTCAAACAAGCTAGAAATTCCTGCAACGATCTTATGCGATGAACCACTTACGTACGAAACACCACGTCATCCTCGGTTCTGTCCAACGCTGGAAAAACTACTGCGTAAGATTTTCCATTCCATTTCGGAGCGGATGGAAAAACCGCATTCTTCCAGCCTGTCCCTAAAAAAGGTGAATAGCACTCACGTCCCTTCTTTCCAAGATAATTTAAATGCCGATTAATTATCAGCTTAAGAAATATCTCGAACAACTGAAGCTTTTTAATGACCGGCAGTATAGCTTTCATAGCAATAGGTTCACTGGTAATCTATAATGGCGTATATCACCGAACAGTTTAACAAATCCTTATATCGTTTTGGAGAAAGTAAGATTATTGCATTTGATATTTCAAAAGTATTTGATACAGTTTTGCACCAAACTCACTTATCCAAAAAGACCTGCTTTTGGTATTTATGAATTTCTTCTTCGTTGGATTAGAAACTACTTTTCTAACCATTCAATATAAACCGTCAATAAACTGTCCAATATGTTGTATTTGATGGTTTCAAATCTGAAATTCATAAAATAAATGCAGGTGTCCCCCATGGCTCCGATTTGTCTCCGACTCTCTTCATAAATTATCTCTTGTCTGCCACTTCTAATCCATTAAACTTTTTCGCTAATCACAGTATCCTCAGCTTTTCATATTCGTATTAAGATTCACATCCTTGTCCTTCGGATGTGAAACTTCAAAGGCAGCGTATGATAAGCTTATTAAATTCCGATCTCGACAGCCATGTGCAGTGTTGAATTACGAACCGTGTAGAAGTGTTAATGCTTCAAAATCTGATTGCTGATTCCTATCATAAAAATTATTGCAAACAATGTTCTATCGAATTAGTTAGTTGCACTCAAACCCTAAAACAATTCAGTCGTAATATTCGCACTTCCAAGAACGCTCATTAGTTCACCCTTGAGCTCAATTTTAGATGTACAGTAAAGTATAGAGATTCTTTTTTTAACCACTCATCATTAATGTGGAATGCTTTACCAAACTCTTTTTTGCCTCCTATTTTAATATTTAATTTTAAGGCCAATGTGCACCGGTATCTCCTCTTAAATCCTTCCCTATTTTCCTATTTATTATGCTTCTACAATTTTGGTGATATAGCCTACGTGATTATTACACAAGAGATGGCGATGAACATACTAAAAATTTTAAGATGTTCGGTTTCAAAACGTCTTGTGATTTTACTTACAACTTCAGATAGCAACTGACATCACCTTGCGACGTTAATTTTGTAGTGTCTCAAGAGACTTAGAGAACAAAACAAACCACTTAAGAGAAGCCTTTAGTAAATCACTGTTTGCTTTTAAAAATGCAAACAAAAAGTCAATTATTTAATATTAATTATTAATATTTTTCAACATTCCGCTCCATGACTCCATGTGCTCTGCCCTAGACACATGAAGACATAATTCTAAACAAACTTTTTCAGCCAAATGAAAAAGTCTTTTAATTATAAAAACTTACTTATTCGTTATATAGAAAACTTAATCGGGTTCTGTTTTTCTTTTGAAATTTTAATAAGACTTCTAGTACCTTATTCCTAATATGTTATGCACACATGAGAATTTTGAATTTCTTCAGAAAGTTCTTCTAGGACTTTTCCGCATCCGCAAAACTTTCAAGCAGGTATATGGTACTTCTCCAGAGTCTAAGTTTAGGAATGTTAATATAAGTAGGGTACCGTAAAATTAATTCTTCGTCTCGAAAATACATAGGTACAGGTAAAAAATAAAAATCAAATAAATAGTCACATTTTATTTAACCCGTTTGCAAACTATTATCCGAATATACAAAATTTCAACTTTATTTCCATGATGTGAATTTTTTTAATCAAGATCAGGACCAACAACTTTATGAAAGACATTCGTGCATCATATATCCTTTGTATGTATTTGACAACAGCAACAACAAAATTATATTCAAAATTCTTGCAATTCTTCACTGTTCCAGTGCATAACATATACATGCATATTAACATATACAGTGACAAGAGGATATAGCATAATATTGTGCATATCTCATCCTTTATGCCATTGCATTGTATTGAAGTGCACTCGAGCAGTTAAATTATTTCCGTTCATCCTTTTCTTTGGTTCACTCGAGGGAACGAAGAATAAAGTTTTATTTTTTGTGTTTGAAAGGACTTCTCCTGCATATTGTAGGTGGTTAGGGTATTTCGCAGGATGATGGTCTTCTATATGTGCCTAGATATATTAGTTGAGCCAATATTGTGAAAATTCTTGAATATAGAAGTTTTGAAAACTACATTAGGCAACACACAATAGAGCAAGGACTTTCGTCGACGACGACGACAAGCGTAGATGCGATGACGACGGATCCTTTTCTGCAAGAATTTTCTCCATCAGGAATTATGGTGTGGTATGTCTCGGTTTTGTGTGCTTAATCAAGTTTATGGTGGTTGCACTTTTTGAAGATCCATTGATGCTGTTCTACACTCTATGGTGAGACGAGGACTAGCATCAGCTATCATGATGGTTTTTATTGTTTATTTATGTTAAGGACTTACTGCAGTAAATATCTACGTTTACATACATATATCTCCTTATATATTTTGGGTCTTGACAGAGTATATTATTCGCTGTATTACGTCTTGATTGTGTTCTAAAACTTCCATAGGGATAAATTGATTAATGGTTAGCTCGTTATAAATGCTATTATAATCCTATGTTCTAGAAATACACAGAGGAAAACGACCGACGAACGTACGATCAGACACACCCATGAATATCTAGTTCTTTAACTTTTTCATCAAAACGTACTCAATCCTTAATTTATTTCCGTCTATTCGAAGGGTTTTTTCTTTTGATAAGATAGATAAACAAAGATCCCGGGAATCGATTTTAACAAACAGTTTCCTCAAAACAGAAATGGAAAAAAGAATCTACTTGCTCAAGCTCATCCAAACTTCCGGAGAGAATTCTTTTGTTTCTGCTCTATTGACCTGAATATCCTTTAACTTAGAAATAATTCAAAAAGATGAATTTTTTCCGTACACACATGTATCGGGTGTTTTATTGAGAACTTTAGAACTTTAAATATTTAGAGAAGATAAAAATATTGTTTTAATGAATTTTGTACTATTTTTTCAACACTATTTAAGACGTCTCTCAGAAATTACGCCATACATTTCTTTGGGAAAATAACTAGAAAATTCTTCATACAAAATTCCGGCAATTTGTCTCAGGAAAATACCTCACTGTTTACACGCAGTCACATTTTTGGCTTGCAAAGGTTAAACTTGGGAATTGGGAAACTAGATCAAGAAAAATGTAAATTGTTTGTTCTTTTGGTCGCATTTAAATGTTGCTCTCTAAATTGTTGCCCACTATTGTCTGCACCAGTTTCCAACATTTCTGACTGTTACTTCCATCAGCAGAGGTCGATTGCTTTCGCTATTCACCGTAACGCGATATTCTTAAATCGTTTCGAAAAGTTATCAAAGAGAAAAAGGTTATATTAAAGTTATCAGTCAAAAAGGGGTCTTAGAGCCAACCAAACTGAGGAAAATAAGAAAAGCCAGGAAGGCTTGCAACGCCCACAAAAATTACTGCAATATCTCAAATTCAGTAAGAATATTTGGTCATTCGTAAAATATACATGAAGAATTCTTCCTCTTCTTGGGTTCCTATGATCGTTGATTCGAACGACGCTCCTTTAGTTAGATCTTTTGAAAAAGAACCAACGTTAATTATTTCTAAGGTCATGGAAACGCCGAGTAAATATCAGTTTAGAAAATTCTTAATGGCCGACATGACGGTTTTCATAGCATTAGGTCTACTGGTCTTATTTTTTCATCTCACCGAACAGTGGAAAAAACTTTTCATCTTTTTGGAAAAAGTTAGATTATTTACTTGATATTTTATCAAAAATTTGTGATTTCGATATCGACATTTCCTTCCTTCTATGGATTAGAAATGTTCTTCAAAATTGTTCAATACATATTGTTTTGGAATTATTTAAGTCCGAAACCCACAATATCAGTGCCCCAAGGGTCCGTTTTGTCTCAGATCTTATTTATTTCACTTACAATAGTGCTCTCAGCTTTTCATATTAGCTACCAGATTCGTTTCTTTCCTCTTTGGATGTGGAAATGCAACGATATGACATGATTATTAAATTCCGATCACAGCATTGTGAAAAAGAGGAAAAAGCAACCGTGTGAATTACAATGCTTTAGAAATCTAATGCTGTTTTGTATTGTTAAGGCGATTTACACCCCCTTGAAACTGAAGATCTCAATATTCTCTGAATATTCTTAAACAACCACCTCTTGTGGCGGTCCACAAGGCGGTCACATATGCGATGTTGCCCAAAATCCAGCAAGATCTTTGGGTTTCCTGGCTACAACTTTCAAAACTTTTATGCGTCCAAAACTTAAGTATAACTCACATTTCTATGCTGGTGCTACCTTAAGCCACTTTGACAGTATTCAAAGAACTTTACGTAACTCGAACACTGTCGTAAAGTTTCTTGCCTCACACTTTTTTACCGTTATTGCAACGGGCTCTAATGGTAGCAGCATTCCTTCCCATAATCAATTTAACCGAAATACCCGGAGCTTAATGCCCATCAGTTTACCGTTGATCTCAACTTCAGTCGTGCCGAAAAGTACAGAGATTAGTTCTTTTACGGAACTAAGCGAATGTTGAAATCATTGCCACTCTCTATATCTTTCAATGTCAATGTAGAAGCTTTGTTCTGGCGTTGAATTTCTCAACTGACAAACCATAGAAAACAACAACCATCTAAACTTCTCATAGGGCTAAAAAAAACACCCTACATACACGACTTTAGCATATAAATTCACCAAGGACATGCACAGGATTGCCTGACGTTAAGAGTTGGAGAGTGGTTTGAATCATTTCCATCAATCGTTATCCATCCCACCATATTGAAGGATTTATTCAAGTTACAAGAATGTCAAGTCATACAGCCAAAGTCATTTATGTTAACATATACAAATTATGTTTGTTTTTTCTTTCAACTGTGACGAACGAAAAAACTGGGTGTAACAACCCCAAAAAGAAAAGAAAAAGAAACACCAACCCTTCTGAGAAAAAATTATTTTCAATAATCATTAAAATACCATCAAGGACTAACGAGAGAGTTATCCTGTCCTAGTGTGTGGGTCGTATATTGTGTGAATATCAGAATTGACCTTAACCACAATTTAAGATGTCCTGAACAACTGACGACGCTGAAGACGAAAACGACAACAACGAAGGATCAATAAGTCGTATATAAAGTATAAAGGTAAAATGAATTAATGGGAAATTTATCTCACATCGTAAAAAGGAGAAAGCGTAGAAGAAAAAGCAGAATGAAAGAAATCAAAAATACGGAAACTGTCATCATAATCGATAATATAATGATTGACTTGAAGTTTATTGGCTTTGGAAAATGTCCTTTACTACCGTTTTTTCCTCTCCCTCTCTCTTGGCACTTATTGGTTCTTAATGTTGAAGTAAAAACCTCTTTATGATCGAAGCCTAATAACATTATAAACGAAAAATATGAAAAACTGAGTGTGATGAGTGAGAAGAAAATGTTATGAAATAAATTCTAAATTATGTTTATTGTCTAATAAAAATGTCAAACAACATAAAAGGTTTTTTTTAAGTATTTTTTACTACTATGTGCATAAATCGCTTTTACGCAGATTAACGTTGACAAACAGAAAAATTACTATGATTTTTTTATTGTTTTTTTGTTTTATGTTCCATCATCAATAAAAACGCATAAAGCAACTTTCTTAAGAGATTTAACTGCGAAACAGTTTTATGGATGAAAGATACTAACCTAAAAAAAAGGTTAAGTTTATTTTATATTTTGAAAGTGGTGCACCGTAAGAAATTACACAAATCGATATACCACACAATATCGTGGAACAATTTTCAACATTTCTACTTAAAACCAAAATTGTTCGAAATAACATTTCGTATTGACGTAGTTTAAAGTAATTTTTCTCATACTTTGTAGTTTTTGTTTGTCTGCCATAAATTGAGTTCCAAGTCCTTTTCTAAGTCTTATGATAAAATTTTCCTAAGAATCACTATAAGCTGTTATTGATGAAAAGAAGATGAACAATATCCCTTTCCCGAGTTGACCATCGCCACGACGTCTTTTTCATCTCCATCAACATCATCATCATCGTCGAGAAAAAAATCAAAGAACAAAGTCTTCCTTGAATAACTTTTTATTCCGAAAAAAAAAGAATGGCTTGAGGTAAAAAATATCTATTGAACTGTGTGTGTTATTTATACGATACCTAGTTCACTTTGGTCATATTAAATTTTCTTAGAATCTGCATATCGTTTTGCATTTTTGTGTTTTCTTTTTTCAAAAGGATACCATACCGTAAGAATTCTTGAATTCAAACATTGAATTCCAATCTCTTTTCTTATATGGTCATTCATTTTGTGGTTTCATGTTGGTAGGGCTAGCATTTGACAACTGTCAAACTCAGCAATGTCATAGTTTTCCTTACACATAATAATTATGTTAAGTCTTTACAGCTACAAGTGCAAGTATTGCTGATGTTTCGAATGTATCGATTTTTCGACGTTTACCGGAGTTGAAAGTGTCATTATACTTCTTTTTTTTGGATTGAAGATCATAACTATTACAATATGTTGTTGCACCAAGCCGAAGAAACAAGCCAAATACAACACCATACATTCTAGCTAAATTGACTAGCATGGAAAAACTTAAATTAGGATATAATAGGACTAGCCGAAATTAGATTATTTGTACAAAATTAATTAATAACGACAACGATATCTTCTGCTATATAGGAGAAACTAAAGGACTCAATGGAATAGGATTTCTGATCAAAAAAGAAAATAATTAACTTCCGATTTCCATAATGAGAGAATATGCACTATACAGCTTAACATTCAAAACACAAAAGTGACTATAATACAAGTATATGCAGCGAGAGAAAAAGCTGATGTCGAAGAAATTATCAAATATTACGACATTCTAGAAGAAACATTCAATAACACTACAACAGAGTTATTGTACGTAATAGGTGATTTTAATGCAAAACTTGGAAAAAGATTGAATGAAGAAGAAAACCCAGCTATAGGACCTTATGAATATGGATGAAGAAATGAAAGAGGGAAGAGACTCATCAAGTGGCTATGAGAAAGGAATTTGAAATTCGGGAATTCATTCTTCAAAAAGAAAGGTAGCAGGAAATGACGGAACGAAAAGACTTAAAACCAAATAGATCTCACCCTCACAAAAAAAAATTTAAACCATCCAAGACATAACAACTGTCCTTAATAATAAACATTTTGACAGCAATCACAGACTTGTTAGAATGAAGATAAAAGTTGAACATAAGACATTGCGAAGAAATAGACAAATCTACGTCATCCATAAAAAAAAACCGGATCAAAATATAACGATAATATAAAAACTAAGACCAATCAGCTTTTAGAACAGTCAAAAACGAATAATGACCCTCAAAATAAATATGGCAGTCTAGAAAATATTATAAAGATTACAGGAAAAATTTAAATAATGAACACAAGGACTTCCAAAGAAAAAATTTCTGACGAAAACAAACCTCTTATTTTTAGAAGACAAACCTTAAGAACAAATCCACAACTTGGTACTTAATCAAAAAAAAAATAGAGCTAAGCCAACTCAGAAAAACTATATGATATAAAATAACGAAAGAATATCGCAAATTTAATAAAAACATTATTAAGGATACACTTAGACGAACAAAATCATTAAAAAAAGCAAAAAATAATAATTTTCAAGAATGGATTAAAAGTATTAAGGACTAAAACACAGCTGTTATAACAAACCGAAAAGACATCAATGAAAACGCAACTAAGAAGATACAATAGACAACATAGATTCAATACCTACACCCTTCCCTTTTTTTAGCAAAGCAATTATCAAACAAAATTACCATAGACGATCTGAGGAAAGACAAATTCACAAATGGGAAAAACTCTTTTTACAACATTTTAACAAACATATTTAACGAAATGGTACAAACAAAACAAATCCCTGACCATTGGAAAGAAAAAACGATAACATTAATACACAAAAAAGGAAAGAAGGACGATACTCATAATTTACCCATAATTTACAAGCTCTTCTCCAAAACGCTTTACAGGACCATCAAAGAAGACTTTAATAACAATCAACCAAGAGAACAACCTGGATTTAGAATAGGGTTCTCAACAGCAGACCACTTGCAGGTAATTGAAAAATGCAATGAATTTAGACTACTTGTTTATTTTCTATGTATTAACTTTAGTAAAGCTTTTGACTCCGTTGAACACGAAATGATATGGTCCTCCCTGAAAAATCCGATATACCACCAGAAATATGCGAAAAAGTTGTTAGAATTTATTCAAAAGAATGGCTTGCTGTAAATCTTTTCCAATTGGTCATTTCGATGACATTTTTTCACACTTATAATGAAAAAGTTTAAACATAATAACGAAATTACACTTTGATAAAAAAATGTTTTTTATTTGTATTTATGTATTTTCGAAACAGACAAATTAATGACCTTGTACAAAGACAACTTGATATTGATACCTTATTGAATTTCTTGAAATTATTGACAAGAAAAGAGGCTGGGATTACACACAGACATACTTTCCATTGGCAAGGATGGATCCAGACTTTAAATAAAAAAAATTTGTTCAGTGCTTAACAAATTTTAAAGGCTCTCCGAAGGAAGCTGTAGAAAGTCGCTGCCCACGAAGCCATGTTCTAAATAGTTGGAAAACTCAATGCTCATAAAAGCGTTCCAATTCTAGGAATAACTTTGAACTTTTTAATAAATTAATAGGAAGTGTAATGGGACACCATCTACATACGAGGGCGGGTCAATAAGTCCGTGACTTTTGGAATAAAACACAGATTTTTTGATAAAAAAATAATTTTATTTTTCAACGTAGTCTCCATTGAGCTCTATACACTTTGTCCAACGCTTCTCCAATTTTTGTATCCCTTCCAAAAAAAATGATTTGTTGAGGTCCTCAAAATAGGCCTTTGTTTGCGAGATGACTTCATCATTGGAGTCAAATCTTTTTCCAACAAGCCATTTCTTCAGGTTTGGGAACAAGAAGTAGTCGCTCAGAGTCAAATCTGGAGAATAGGGTGGATGAGGGAGCATAGCCCAATTCATGGATTTTTGCCATGGCAACTGCACATGTGTGCACCCTTGCGGAAAGCTTTCTCATGCCCAAGTGACCATTCAAAATTGAAACCACTGAGCCATTCGAGATCCCTACGGCTTCCACAATCTCTCGCACTTTCAATCTTCGGTCGGCCAACACCATATCGTGAATTTTTTCGACTGTTTCGGGTGTAGAGACCTCAACTGGGCGTCCAGGACGTTCGGCATCTTCAGTGCTTGTACGGCCACAACGAAATTCAGTAAACCATTATTTTTTGCGAAAAAAAACCATTACCGAGACCAAGGCTAAGCTTGATTAATGCTATGGGGACTCTGGTCTTGGTCTCGGTCTCGGTAATGCTTAATAAGCACACGAAAATCACTTTTTTCCATTTTCTCCTCAAATTAGTGAGTAGTGTGATAAAAATAGCTGTCATACACCAACTAACTGACGCAGCAAGTTTAAATTTTGACAGGAGTCAACTGACAGATGCCTATTGACAGGAGCAGTGTTGCTGTTTCAGTAAAGAGGTCATAAATTCAAAAAGTCACGATACTTATTGACCCACCCTCGTATAATTCAATGTTACAATCTTTTAAGTCAGAGTTTGTACAAGATATACTAGAGAGCGTTGTTATTAGAATGATGGTGGTTCATCTTAAACCTACCGTCAACAGAGCATGTGTTATTTCCTTTTTAATTATCCTTCGATATTAAAATGTTCCTTATCATTGAAAACGATTTTTCAATAAAAATTTAAATTATTTTGATGAATTCTATTAACTGTTTTTTTTTGAACCCAAGAAGCCGCACATTTGAATACAAAATATGGTGATATAAACTGATACCAGAGATGAAATGAAAAAGGACAGTAATGAAATTCTGCGTAACTTAATCCTGCATAACGATATCTTGCCTATGAGGATTAATATTTTTTCTTTGAAACACATACCCAGAAAAATGTCCGAGTAAAGAAATTATACAGTACAGCCGGGATTCTTCTACGATATTAGCAAGTACATTAAAAAAGAATATTCTGGAAAAATACTTCGACAGATTTTATCTTTGAAAAAATATTTTTTCCTATAGTTAATTTTGATGGACACATTTATTTGACCTTATTTTGTCTCATATTTTTAAGCTAGTTAATATGGCAAATATAAAATTAATATTTAAGCAAATTTTAAGTCAAATATAAGCTTAAATAGACCACAATTTCATGCTGAAAATTCTAGAAAGCGTAAAAGGATATCCCTAAAGAGAACCACAAAAACTCAACAAAACATTTTTAAGGCACCCGGTGAAGAAAACCAAGTTCAATTATCTTAAGGAGGTGGTTACTCCACAGATTTCTAAGAAGAACCAAAGATAATGCCGAATTAAGCATAACATATCCTTTTCAAACGACGAATTCCTGTTCTATCTGTTTTATTTTGTTGCGCACCCTTCGTTCTTGTTGATTCTCATGATTGAGAATGGGTTAGACATTTTTGGATAAAAACCAATTTAGATTACATGCAAATACTTTTGTTTCAAACAACAGTTAAAATAGGCTAGGATAGAGTAGTACCGTCAGGGAAACACTGCCATCTTGAAATAAATATTTTGTTTAGTAACAACCAGTTTAATTTTTCACAAAATTTATCAAAAATTAATGTTGAAATAAAACGTTATTAACTTCCCATAGGAAGTTATTGTAATGGATCCGATTTGTCAAATTGAAAATTTTGACATTTCTCGACGTTTCAAGGTCCCTAGAGTCGAAATAAAAGATTTTTAGAAAGATGTCTGTGCGTGCGTGTGTACGTACGTTCGTACGTCCGTATGTCCGTATGTCACTATGTCCGTATGTCCGTATGTCCGTATGTCCGTACGTCCGTACGTTCGCGACGTTTTTTCGTCGTCCATAGCTCAAGAACCAGAAGAGATATCGACTTCAAATAAATTTTGTTATACAGATAATACGGCAGAAAGATGCAGAAAGGGCTCTCAAGAAAATTGCGTGGGTGTTTTTTTTACCATAGCAGTTTAAAAAAAAGGTTAAAATTTTGGTTAACCCTAATATTTCATGAACCAATGACGCTAGAGACTTTAATTAAATTTTATATTATATATTGTAACGTGATACAAAACAAGTATATTTTTGGAAAAAAATCCAATTAACGGTTTTTTTATAAATCAAAAAAACTGAAAAAAAAAATTTGTCACCTCGACTAAAATATGATTTCATCTCCAAAACAATTTTGTGCAACGAAGAATGATGTTTTTGTCATCTGATAAAATTTTGAGAAAAATCTAATTGACAGTTTTTTTATAAAAAATAAAAACTTAAAAAAAACATTACTCAAAGTTGGTAAAAATTGAATTTCGACTCAAATATCTTTTCAAAAACTTGAGATTATGGCTTCAAACTATTTTATCTTATAAGAAATATTATTTTCAACATTAGGACATTTTGAGGAAAATCAAATTGACAGTTTTTTTACAAAAAATAAAAACCTAAAAAAAAAAAATTAATTAAACTTGGTAAAAATTGAATTTCGACTCAAATATATATTTAAACATTTGACATTATGGCTTCCAACTAATTTTAACTTATAAGAAATATTGTTTTAAACATTAGGGCAAATTTTGAGAAAAATCGAATGGACAGTTTTTTACAAAAAATAAAAACCTAAAAAAAAATTATAAAAGTTGGTAGTAACAATTTATTTTCTACTTAAATATCTTTTCAAAACTTTGAGATATTGGCTTTAAACTACTTTTATTTTTCAAAATATATTGTTTTCAACATTCAGTAAAATTTTGAAAAAAAATCGAATTGACAGTTTTTTTTACAAAAAATTAAAAACTTAAACAAAAACAATACTAAAACTTGGTAAAAATTTACTTTCGACTCAAATAGCTTTTCAAAAATGAAAAATATTAGCTTCAAACTTATTTTATTTCACAGAAAATATTATTTTCGATATTCAATAAAATAAAATCTACATAAAATAGTACGCAAATTTGGTAAAAATTGATACATATAGACAAACTTTTAAGCAAGACAAATCGACAGAGGGGATGGGAAGTTATCAGTGTGGGTCGCATCCCAGCCTCTTTTTATTTTTTTGTAAAGAATTGGATGAGCTACAAAGAGTTCCTACATTTTTTTTCCAAAAAAGCTATAGTTTTTGAGTTATTTCCAAACCCCACAAAAAATTCAAGTTTGTCGGACACTTTTTGAATATCTAACTTTCCTGGAGTTTTTGATAGTGTTAAAAAGAAGTAAAACAAATTGGTTAATTCCATATAATATCACAATCAAATCATTCTTTTGTCTTAAACTTAGTTTTATGCACTATACTGCCGAAATTTTCAAATGCAACAGACCGTTATTTTTCCAAATAAAAAAAAAACTGACAAAAATATTTATCAACTCTAATATTAAACCAACAAAACATAATAATCCTTCAAAATAATTTCATACTTTTAATCTTTAATTGATTTAACATCTCGTATATCTTGACAGAAAACAGCTTAACATTTCATTTTTGATTGCATTGTTTTTAAATAAAATATTTATGCACTCGGGTTGCAAGGGATAATTAAAATTCATTTCCCACCTGGCAAACTATATCAGAATTTTTTAGAATATTGTGTTTTGTTGGCTATTTTTATTTTAAATTTAACGATTCCGCTGCAAAAAAGCCTTATTTATTTTTATAAAAATAATATTTATGTTAAATTATAGATGTTTTTTTATGAAAATGAAATTCAAATCTTTAAATAGATTCAGAAATTCCCAAATAATTTATTTAATTATTATTATCAATCAATATGAATCCATAGCCTTATCAAATATATTTTTATCGGCATTGGCTTGGGCATTGATGATGAAATCATTTGTCCTAAAGCTACAAAGTACTTAGAAATCGTTTGAGTGTGAAATTCTGCTTGACTGAATCTTTTATCGACTATATGACGATGATGATGATGATGATGCTGATGATGCTCGCAATATGCTATAAGTACCTATATCTAATTTCCGGTTGGCTTGGTTTTTGTTACAAAGAATATCTCCGCTTGTAGGTATGTCTCCCGGAAATATGCAACAAATGTGATGTGGAATGCCTCTTCATTTAAACCAATTTCTACATAACATCCTTTGTCCGATATCCTTTGAATATATGTATATCAAAATTTAAATACCAAAAAAGCTTTAAATGAATTACACGTGAGTATCTATACAACATGAATCCAAAACCCAGTTATTTCGATGGATCCGGTCGGGACAAAAAGGTTCTCTCTCATATTTAAATGGTAATTAAAAAAAAAAAATATATCCTTTATCCAATGAACTCAATTTATTAACAGAACAAAGAACCATTACCATCTGAGCGGAGGCCATACAAAACCTCAAAAACCACGATATGGTGGCAGGTAGAGATAGTCCCTTGCATTCATTTTTCTGCGCCCTTTACCCAACCAAACCAAACCCAACTCAATCGAACCAACAGAATGCATTGCCTTTAGATTAAATCTGTGAAATCCTGTCAACAACAAACCATACGTCTCCTACCTACGCATCATAAGTTCGATATATGCAATATTCTTTTAATCTTGTTAAAAACCTCGACAATATTTTCAATAAATATATTTTTTTTTATTATGCATATATTTTTGCACACATGCAACATACATATTTATTTTGTTCGCAGATTTTAATTTCGCGGTAAAAGCAATTATTGTCGTGCCCATATTTTATATTGTAATTGGATGTGATGTGAATGGTGGCAGGATATTTTTATTTTGCTAGCTCCATACAAATTGAATGTTTTATCTTCAAATCAATTTTCGAATGTTTTATCGGAGATGAAAATAAAAAATAAAAAATAAAAACACAATTTACCAACTAAAACACACACAAAAATAATGGTGCACTCTCTGGGGATTATATTCTGTTTTGTTTGATATAAAATATGCTTTTAATATTCTTTGTCATTTTTATATAAAAATTGTCATTGGCAATGTGTGCAGATGAATAATTGTAATTAAATTCAACTTTTTTCGAATGATTTTTATTACTATCTGAATAAAATGTATCTAAAACTTTCCTTAATCGTGTGATAAGTTACAACGAATAAATTATTTTAAAGAGGCTTTTAATAGCAATTAATTATTCCGTTTGAATACATTTATTTCGAAAGCAGATAGAAAGATTAAATTGATTCAATGCCAGATTTTAATAAAATTAATTTTAATAGTAGTTAAGGAACATTCACGTAGTATGGCAAACGAAAAAATCCCTGTACTTAACAGTCCAGACGAAATTGAGCTCGTAGTTATACTGATGAGCATTCCTAGAGGTGCAAGAACTACGGTCGAATCGCTTGAGGGAAGGAATGCAACTGGTTATTTCGCTAGAGCACAATCCGCAAAAATTACGATTAAAGTACGATACAATCCCGCCGACGATTTTCAAACAACATAAATAATTAAAATTTAAATACCAATTAAAATGGTTATTGCACCTGGTTCTGTGTGAGAAAAATACTACTTCACCATGAAACTTCACAGTGAATTAACTCGAAGACTTAAAAGAAAGGAAAGGAGACAAGGATAGCGTTCTTGTTGGACATCAAACAAGCCTTAGCCTTAAGACTAGTAAAGAATATATACTTATTAACTCCCGATGTGAAGTTATTGTAATCGGTTGAAAATTTGGACATTTCTCGACGCTTCAGGGTCCATAGAATCATGTGTACGTACATTCGGGAAGCTTTTTTCATCGTCCATATCTCCAGAACCAGACTTCAAATAAATTTAGTTATACAGATAAAAAGACAGAAAGATGCAGAAAGGACTCTCAAATAATTGAACATGTCAAAATACAAATGTATTTTTGAAAAAAATCAATGAACAGTTTTCTTATGAACGAAAACAACTGAAAAAAAAAATACTTAAAAATAAATAAACTGGGTGGCGCAACAGTCCATTGAGAACTAGGGCCTAGTGACTTACAACTCTCAACCATTCCTGGTGTGCGAGTATTGTTGTCAGGGATGGAAGAGACCTACAGTTCTAAGCCGAATCCGAACGGTTTATTTGAGAAAGCACTCGCAAGAGGCAGTATCCGTGAAAAAAAGCTTTAGATGGCACAGGCAGACCATCCAAAAGAAGAAGGTCAACAGCTCCTCCAGCAACAAATAACTTGAAGTCATCATTCACAATGAATACGTTCTACTACAACACAAAAATTCAAATTGACGGAGGATAAAAGACTACATCCAAAAGAAGAACGTTTGGTCAATATTTTTGATAGCATGGTTCAATTTAATAAAACGATAGTTTCATTATTTAGTTGGACCACTTACAATATTCTCAAATGAAAAATTAAAAAATATAATTTTTGTTTTAAAGACAAAATCTGTGCTTTATTTTTAAATAATGCCTCACTTATTGTTTATACTTCGAACTTTACACTTCAAACTTTGCACTTTATACTTTAAAACTTTGCTCACACAAACATAAAAATGTTTATTTTTCTTTTTAAGTTGAAAAGTATAAAATAAAAAGTAAATTTTTACATTTTTCCAAAAAGTTTCTGAACATTTCGATTTGAGTTAAACAAATAAAAAAAAACTTCCATAAAAGTTTATCTGCCACAAGTTCATCAAATATTCTATCCAATTATATCCTCCAACTCTTACGAAACATACAAATTTCAAAAAAGAAAACAACAAACTACATTTCGATTGTGTAAAAGAGTAATTTTATTTTTTCTTCTAATGAAAAATCAAATAAATTAAATCAGTTGTCTATAACGCACATTGCACAAACCTCAAAGGTAATTAAAAGGATTTACTGTGAATTATAGTTTGGTTGGGTTTCATAATTCAAAGTATTTTTTGTATTTCAATTTGTTTTTCTCAAAGGACTTTCAGCAACGTGATTTTATATGAAATTTGCTGTATTCAAAGTCAAAGTTGTAAAAAAGTAGATGACATTCGTAATTATAATAATTATGCTTTGATGCAGTAATCATTTATGTAATAATATTAAATACAAAAAACGAAAAATAAAAGTAACTTAAATTTTAATTTAATTAAAAAAGAGAACTTTTAACTATTCAGTAGGTTTAAAGTTTTTAAAGTTTGTTTTTATTTATTTAATATTCTATGGTTATACACTTAAACTCAACTTTTCAAATTGGGTTAGGTTCTTCTTCAAAAAAATCTCTGTAATTTGTTATAAATTCATAAAACTCACATTACTTTTGCGCAGGATTATTTAATTAGAAGTTTCATTTTGATATTTTTAGAAAGTGATTATGTTTCAGATAAATTAAAGGGTGATTATTTTATTGTAAGGTGAAAAGTGTATCATTTACAATGCGAAACAATATAAACTACTATTTCAGCACAATATCCTTTTCATGAAATTTTGAATGGCCGATTCATCCATTTGCGACTGTATGTATATCCTCGATGACTCCATAAACTTTATCTTTAGGGATTTAATTAATTATGTCTCAACAAATATCAAATTCTCGGTGGCCATCTTTTCCAGAAATATCACTATCAGGAAACTTTTTTTTACAAAACTGTAAGCAGTGACTCGAAAGGTTTCACCATATTTGCAGTAGATTTAAACAATTTCCAAGCGTTGTAAAAAGTTTTTCTTTCAATTTAAGTTTTAATTGTCAAATATCAAAAGATAACATTCCCAAAAATGACAACAGTTCCAAATTCGGGCTATTCAAAATAAAACGTCTTATTGGAAAACTCTTTATTGTCTGTTATTTTTTGGTTTATTTAATTAAGTCAAATGCTTCGTGTATAGATTCCATAGAATCTAAACCTTCAATATTTTCGTTAATCGGTCACCTTCACGCGAGGTACCTCTACATATCCATAGTACGAGTAAAAGATTGTTGTCCCCAAAATTTAATTACAAAATAATTACATGGAATAACAAATTGATGTTTCTCATTGAAGTGTTAAAGCAAAATGCCCGCAAGATTATTAATCAAACTTAATTCAAAGAATTAACCATTATCATACACACATTATACAGTTTGTGTGAACATGAAATGATTACGTATACGCCCTGTGTTTGTCCTTTATACACTTCCATACATTCCATACAAATGATTATACTGTATGTAATTTATGTATACTCTTTGTAAGGATAATTTTTGTTGATTTTGTATAGTATAAATAGTATGTACTACTATCAGTGGCTTTAGTATGATCATGTGAAGCATCTTATTCAAACGTTTTGTTTCTTGAATAATAAAATAGTGGTAGAAAGTTCTGAGAAGATTTTATTAGATATGTTGGTATGTATTTGGTTGTAAATTTCTAAAAATTTACTTGTTGTGCAATTAAGTTTTTGTACGGAATTTGTATGTTATCTAAATAAAGAATCTTGAACCGGAAGCTATCATGGGTATTTGTATTTTTGGAAAAATGATTAAATAATATTGCTCCTTATAGTATAGGAGCTCGCAACGTTTTCGAGCGAGAATTTTAGGTCAGTCAATTTTTTGATATGTTGTCTTACTTGCTTTTTCGGTTAGAGTCTGGGCAGTCTGGCTGGCGGTAGCGGTTGCGTTTAGGGGGGAGGGGCAATTTAAAAAAATTATTACTTAAAATGGGAAAAAAATAGTTAAAAAATAACGGTAATACTTACAGTTAAGTTTTATACGTTGGTTTAAGGCCAACATTCTGTTCTATTAGCCACTTTTTAAATCAAGTCAAATCTATGCACAGTTTTCGAAAAACCTAATTTTAAACTCAAAATTTAAGTAAAAAAAAGTTGAAAAAAAATGTCAACTTCAATATTTCAAAACCATTTGTTAATAAATATGTTTTTAACTTCCCATAGGAAGTTATTGTAATGGGTCCGAATTGTCAAATTGAAAATTTTGACATTTCTCGACGTTTCAAGGTCCCTAGAGTCGAAATAAAAGATTTTTAGAAAGATGTCTGTGCGTGCGTGTGTACGTACGTCCGTACGTCCGTACGTCTGTACGTCCGTACGTCCGTACGTTCGCGACGTTTTTCTCGTCGTCCATAGCTCAAGAACCAGAAGAGATATCGACTTCAAATAAATTTTGTTATACAGATAATAAGGCAGAAAGATGCAGAAAGGGCTCTCAAGAAAATTGCGTGGGTGGTTTTTTTACCATAGCAGTTTAAAAAAAAGGTGAAAATTTTGGTTAACCCTAAATATCTCATGAATCAATGACGCTAGAGACTTGAATTAAATTTTATGTTATATATTGTAATGTGATACAAAACAATTATATTTTTGGAAAAAAATTCAATTAACGGTTTTTTTTATAAATCAAAAAAACTGAAAAAAAAAATGTGTCACTTCGAAAATTTTACGACTTAAATATGATTTCATCTCCAAAACAATTTTGTGCAACGAAGAATAATGTTTTTGACATCTGATAAAATTTTGAAAAAAATAGAATTGACAGTTTTTTTACAAAAAAATAAAAACCGACAAAAAAATTTAACAAAAGTTGGTAAAAATTGATTTTCGACTTAAATATCTTTCAAAAATTTGAGATTATGGCTTCTAACTAATTTTAACTTATAAGAAATATTGTTTTCAACATTAGGAAAAATTTTGAGAAAAATCGAATTGACAGTTTTCTTACAAAAAATAAAAACCTAAACAAAAAAATTAATACAAGTTGGTAAAAATTGATTTTCGGCTCAAATAGCTTTTCAAAAATTAAAAATATTGGCTTCAAACTTATTTTATTTCACAGAAAATATTGTTTTTTATATTCAGTAATTTTTTTATAAAAATCCAACAGTCCGTTTTTTTCATAAAAAAAAATGAAATCTACAAAAAATAGAACGCAAATTTGGCAAGAATTGATACATTTAGACAAACTTTTAAGCAATACAAATCGATAGACGGGATGGGAAGTTATCAGTGTGGGTCGCATCCCAGCCTCTTTTTTTTTTAATAATTTGTTGCTCTTATTAATTATTAATCAAAAACTAAAAACTAGATGATTTTATGTCTTTTAGTTTTTGAGAAAATTGAAAAATTAATTTAGCCTAGGTATGTATATCTTAATCCATATTCGATTTTTAGTAATCTTCAATTTTCTCGAGAACTAGTAGACATAAAATCATCTAGTTTTCAGTTTTTGATCACAAACAAATAAGAGCAATGAATTCTAAAAAAAAATAGTAAATAATCTTAAGGTTTTGAAAAATTACACTTTAAACCATATTTTTATATTTTTAACTTTTTTTTACCAAATTTTGAGTTTAAAACAATTTTTTTCAAAAACTATGCATAGTTTTGACTTGATTTAAAAACAAGCTAATAGAAAAAAGTGTTGGCTTTTAAAAAAGGTATAATACTTAATTGTAAGTATTACCGTTATTTTTTAACTATTTTTTCCCATTTTAAGTAATATTTTTTTTAAATTGCCCCTCCCCCCTAAACGCAACCGCTACCGCCAGCCAGACTGCCCAGACTCTAACCGAAAAATCAAGTAAGACAACATATCAAAAAATTGACTGACCTAAAATTCTTGTTTTCCAAACGTTGCTAGCTCCCGGACTATTAGGTTGAATTATAAACAAATTAAGCCTTTTAGTGACTTTGATGGTATTTATATATGTAGATTACAGCAGAGGGAGGGGCAAACTTTTTGCATCAGCGGAGGAATCTAAAAATATATCAGGGTTTTTATTGAAGATACAAATTTACATCCTATTGTATTCAAATATTGAAGTCACACTGCTTCTTATGTAGATGCGGGAACGCACGAGGAACCGTAAGGTCCTATAAGCAGAACTGTAATCTTGGAAGAACAAAGGTGCTTACTTGCAGCTCCTCGGTGAACTCCTGGTTAAACTCCCGAAAAGCAATTTAAGAAATCAGTACAAATCGATGATACTGCTAAATTATTTACAATTGATAAAGGCACTCTGATAGGTCTTTACTGAGGAAATTCTCAATCTTGTCTTCAAAAGCAAAAAGTAACGGTTTACTTCCTTTGGAAAATTATATTTTTCGAAAGATTGTAAACAAACGGACTGTTGTTAAATTAGTGAATAAAGAAATCGTTAAATTAAGTCAACTTAAGTAACTGAAGAATAAAAAAGTCAAAGAACAAGTGGTATTGAAATTAATTTATGTAAGGTATGATATATTCTGAAGATAAGGTTTGGCATGTTTTATCCCTTGAGCATGTCGATAAACCACTTCTAGGGTTATCTTACCTAGGTTTCACTTTATCAAAAACTAGCACTGTTGAAGTGATAGCATGGGATATGTCAACCCGCTGGTTAAATCCAGAGACATATAATGGGATGGCCTCATCATATGAGTATCGTGGTGGCTGTGATTATCCTATACGCATAAGGTATTGGTTTGGAATGTTTAACAAATCAATACTTAGATGGACAAAAACCAAGACCAAAGATCAAAGAAAGTAAATTTGATTATTTTGGTAGGTTAGAAAGAGGAGCTCACTTGAAACATATTGCCAAATATGAACAACTCTAAAAGTAAATATTTTAAATGTTTTTCGAAAACTAAGCGATCCTATATTCAAAGGTGTTCAGTCTTCTCGAGGCAAATAGATAATAGCATTAGGGGAAGGTAAGTCCTTCACAACGGAAGACAATGTTGAGCGTCTAATTCTTTATGGTGCTTGTTTCTCCATTGTAAAATTCTGTCAAGATCAGAATTCAATGAGCTTAAATTCTAAATCTAAAAACAAATATGGAAATATTTATTAGTTTGGTGGATTAGAAGTTTCAAACAAAAAACCATTATGAACATAGGAGTGTAATAGACCCAGAAGCACACAACTATTTATTATGTGGACACCAAATTTGAAGCCATCCAATACTAGTAGTGAACGTTCAGAAAGGTTGTTTCTAACAAAACGAAGAATAGTTTCACAATAATGTAAATAGAAGCATTTTTAATAAGATAGCTTGATGATAAACTCTATCATGCTTTTGAGGAAATATCAATAGAAATAATATTACTTTCTCCAAAACAAAAGATTTGTTCCACTATTGCTATTAAAACCATACCCCTGGTTATTAAGAAACTTTCAGTCTTCTAGATAATTTTTAAACTGAAATTAATTAGCACTTCCTTGACACTACAAAACTTAACGCTGGGACGTAAGCACCATTAGATGATAGTTATAATGGAGGAAGATTTGCATTTTTTAGGGACATACTGGACAAACGCTGTTTTCCGTCCACACGGAAAGAGACTTAAAGGTCTCTTTCCGTAAATACATATTCCGCAATACATATAGAAAAGCTCACTTAAAGGTTTTGCACATAAAAAACACCTTTTAAGAGAAATAGCAAGGATTCTATCCGGGATAATGTATACTTAAAAATTTCAAAATATTTTAGTATTCTAGAAACTCCACGATTGAAAAAAAAGAATTTATTCAATAAAATACCTTAGTCTCTCAAAAGTCATGTTTCACTCTCTGGTCTCTGGTATCGTCGAATTATAAGCAAACCGTGCTGCAATTAAATGGGCCTTATGTACACAGCTTACAAAATGAGTACCATTGAAAACAAGACGAGTTTTTGTATAAATGTAAATGTTACATGAAGTCAAATAAAATGAGATCCTTCATAATATTATTTCTTTAAGAAGTGTAAAGAATACTGAATACAAATATTTTCATTAAAATGATATTTTATATGTTCATTCATCACGCGTTCATAGCAAATTATGTTGACGACATATTTGCAATAACGGATAAAAGAAACATAGACAAAGTACTTAAAATTCTAAACAGATTTCACCCAAAAATTTAATTCACAATTGAAAATGAGTTCAACAAAACAATATCGTTCTTAGATGTAAAAATCTACCGTGAAAAAAATCGTTTGCTTTTTGACTGGTATCAAAAACCAACAGAGTCTGGAAGACTAGTTAATTTCCGATCTAACCAAGCAAGGCATGTTATCATCAATACTGCGTCCAACCTCGTGAATACAATTTTCAAAATAAGTGATGTACGATTCCACGTCGCCAACGAGAAAAAAGTCATCAAAATCTTAAGTGATAGTGGTTATCCTTCTACCATCATTCGAAGCCTCCTCTTAAAACACAAAATGCAAATTCCACGAGAAAATATTGATGAACCCGTTAGAACGCACAACAAAACCATGGTTTACGTCCCAACTTTATCTGACAACTTCAAAAAATCTATTTCCAAAAAATTGACAGAGGTTCGCCTTGCTTTTAAATCAAAAAAAAAACACTTGACCAATGTTTTACTAAACTCAAGACGAAACCTGATAAGGACAAACAGATGTGATCTACAAAATAACCTGCAATGGTAAATTAAATGAACCGTGCAACCTGTGTTATATTGGGACCACAAAACAACTTCTTAGACAACGCATCTCGAATCATAAGTCCGACATAAAACTAAAAAAATTCTGAGAAGACAGCCCTGGCCAGTCACAGCATTGTAAGCGGTCATTCTCCAAACTTTGAAGGCGTGGAAGTTCTACAGACAGAGAAACATGTTTCGAAACGATACACGTTAGAAAGATTACATATTCTCAATAACAAAAACAACATGAACCGAAAACAAGACACACAAAACATTTCTGCTGTATATTGCTCTCTTCTTTGTTCTTAAATGTAATTTGTACTTTATTCAATTAAGACTCAACTTCATTCTTCGAAGTGCTAATTATTTTTATAGTTTTGTTTTTAATTTATATTAATTAATATAATTAATATTAAAATTTTGTTTATACTTTTCTTGAGTGAGTAAACTTTATTGTATTTGAATCCCATCGATCTAACTAAGATTATTTGTATATTTTTTTGTGTTTATAAAGTTCCCCTGAAGAAGGCAGCAATCCCTGTCGAAACGTTGGTAAAGTTAATGTAACTTAATTGTTTCATTGCAAAAACTACAGCGACCAAAAAAGCTAACGTAAAGCTATATTTCCACTAATCACAATAATTACACAAATTAGTCAATAAATTAACTCAATTACTTTAATCACAAAATTGATATAACATGCAGTGAAGTAATTTGTGAAGCAATCTACACATCTGTTGCTTGCTTCTTTTCACTGAACTTAGCTTAATTTTCATTGAAATATTTCAAGAATGCATTTGATTTAATAAGCATGGATTTATTTTCAATTTTTCCATTTAACAAATATGTTAAAAAAATAACAAACTATAAACTATAAAGATTGAGTATAAATTATTGAAAAAGTTATTTCTGAATATTTGTCAAGATGCTTTTGGGAGTATTCCTATTTAATAATTTACCAGTCCACTTTTATAAAGTTTAGCCTTAAAAAATGTGCGCTTCAATTTTAATACTTGTTGTACCCCTTGGAAAAAACTTTTGTTTTCTACTTCATATTATTCTTAATGGCATATTGTAAATAATTAATAATTTCCCGTATAAGAAAATTTACACAAGGAAAGAAGAAGACAGACAAGTTCAAAAACAAAAACATCCTATATTTTTTTTTTAAATATTCTTTACTTTATTGTGAACATGAGAATTAAAACAACAACAAAAAAAAAAGCTAAAAATTCTTCATTGCTTTTTTCCCCCTGAATCTTGATTCATTAATGGGTTCCTGGATATTTAAAAAACAAAAACTTCTAAACTAAAAACAATAATCTCTGTCCTCATAATGCTGCTGTGTGTCCATTTTAAGAGTATTTTCAAACACTCATAAATCCATCCAACCTCGAATCTAAATTTCTCAGAAATCCACTTTTTTAAAAGTCCTATTCAGAGATCTCTTCCTCTTCTTCAATTATTGTGAATACAAAAGAAAATAATGCTTCCTACAATCTTGAACTCTCACCTCTTGCACTTAGTTAGAAGAATTTCAAGCTAAGCTAACGCCATTATACGAATGTCAATCTTTCTAAAAAAAAAAAACACAATTCAGGAATATGCCACTCATTTTTTTTTGTTTCTCAAGACATCGCATTTTGCCACCTCCTCTTTATTCTGAAATCAAGTCACTTAAATTCAAAAAAAAAAAAAATAAAATACTCACATATTTTCAAAAACAAACAACAACAGAAACACAAATTCCAACAAAAATTCCTTTCCTGGAATTGTGTTTTACACATACATAACAATATTGAAATAAATTTATGCGTGTCGACTGAAGACTGACGAGGCGAGACTAGACGAGAGGAACAATCATTAAAAAACAAAAAAAAAAAGGACAAAAACAGAAAACAATCCAATCAAGCATAAAAAAACACCCTCCACGTGTCCTTCGAAGGATTCAGGTGCTCGTTGTCGTTTTTCTGTTCCAAACGAACACAGCGAAAAAATTGTACGGTTTTTTATTTCTCGACTCGACTCGACTTCCGCGTGAAAATTACAAAAATAAAAGAAAATATTATGTTCTCCTGTTCCTTGAATACTCCACGACTCCTCGTCCTTGCGCGATGTTAAGGATTTCTGCAGGAGCCTGTATATATGTACATACATACATACATAACATATGTCTAAAGTAACGAGGATGTTTTTGATAAATTATTATGGAATAATTTGTTATGTTTTTCACGGAATTTATTGAAGTAAACATCCTGTAAATCGTTTTGTATTTTTTGAAATTCACATCAGATTACAACATTATTATATGAACATCATTTTTAAGAGACTGCTTGTGTTTTATTCTTGTCGAATCAAGGATGAATAAAGTTTGATTGATGACTTTGAGTTAAAAATTATACATTTAATTGGTGACAGGTGGGGGAATGAAATAATTTTCATTCATGTCGTAGCTTTTCCTCGCGCACATTTTTTTCTTGTGTAAAAAATGAAGTGTTTATTTTTGGGGGTGGACATTTTTTGTTATTTATTGTTTCGGAAAGAACTCTGTGAACTCATTAGGAATATAAAAATTAATCAGTAGATATTTTCCAGGTCATTGAAATTTAAAGTCTATTAGAAGTATTTGAAATGTTTAAATTGATAAACAAAAATTCTATAAATACTGAAATTATTCTCAAAGGCACTTGCAGTGAATTTGGCTCGACATACATGAGCTCTTTTTGTTGAAACATAATTCCCTTAGAATAAACGTAACGCAAAATGCTAATTTGACTTGGAAATATTTGAAAGTGCACTTAACTGCTTACACATGGTACGATATAATACTCTTACACGTGAACTAGAAACGGGTCGATTCGATGACCGGCTTGACTTTTAGCATCTAACCACCAGTCGTTTTCTGAGTGAGTGTTATGACATAGGAATAAAGATGGAATTCATAATGGACTCGAATGTCTTTGATTTTCATTGTTATATAAAAATAAGGAGAAGTGGTTTGCTAAGTTCAAACAAGGTGAAATGAGCACCGAGGTAATGCATGCAGTGTGGATACCCCAAAGAGGCTGTTAACTACGAAAACTACAAAAATAGAAATGGAGGAAAATAGCCTCGTTTGAAGAAAAATAAAGTGATGTTTTATCAATATCACAAGTCAATGAAATCGATGTTATAATTGCATTAATTGAGCTTTAAAGTTGTATTGCATTTAATTAATTTTTTATCAAGTACTGAATCCTGTCACGAAAGCCTAGAACTCATGCTAAATACCTATCCTACTAGCAATCATGATAATAGCGAATCAGAGCTTACACATTATTAAAAAAACGTAGTCGCAACTGTTATTTTATCAACGGATAGGATAAAATGGGCTCATAGCTTCTTTTAACCCTTTCAATCACCAGGCCCTGACGGAATCTTTCCGATGGTACTACAAAATAGTGCTGAACTCGTCATCCCATACCTTAGTGACTTATTCCTTAATTGCCTCAAAGGGGGATTTGTTCCAAGGTTGTGGCTTGAGGTCAAAGTAGTTTGTATTCCTTATAAGTTATAAATATATAAGTGTAACATCGTTTATTATATATGTACCTATTATATACCTATTCCAAAGGCAAAAGTGTGAAGACGGCCTGACATTGCGTTGTGAGAATAACAGAAAAAACACTTCACCATGAGGAGTATACACTAGTCACATTTTAAGATATTAAAGGGGCCGCCAACAACTATAGTGCAGTTAAAAAAGCATTCACATGTCTCGAAAGATAACAGAACTTATTTAAGATGGTGCTGCAGTTTTGTGGGAACTAGGGCGACACTCAACAAACTTCTACATCAAGCTTGGTCTCTAGCTATAGATACTTTTAGTTGTGCACTCCAAGTTGGGTTATGTCACTTTTCACTTTTGCGCGCGGTCTTACTCTACTGCGCTGTCCTGTTGAGGTGGATTCGAAGACTTTTCAAGCTGGAGCATTAGTTTCAATGCGCTTTACGTGATCCAGCCATCCCAGTCGTTGGACTTTTATGCTTCTGGCTTAGTCAACGTCACTTTCTGCATTCAATTCGGAGCCCAGGTAGACAAAATCCTTAACTACCTCAAAGTTTTGACCGAGACGTGCGTCGGTGTTGTAGGTCTTTTTTTGATGACAGCATGTACTCAGTATTGCCTTCATTCACCAATAACCCATTTTTGCCGGCTCTGATTTAATGCTCACAAAAGCCCTATGACATCACGCTAAATTCTAACGCTTATGCCAATGTCATCAGCAAATGCGAGCAATTGGAGAGAATCTTGAAAGACGTCTTGACGTTGGAATTCAGTTCTATTCTTTTATGGAAGATGTTATGTTTTTTTTTACATGTAACCCAAGCAACAATTTTTGGTAAAAAATCGGCTTACAAACATATTTATAACCCGAGGTTATTTACCGAAAAGTAATGAAATCGGTAAAAATCACGGCTGGGAGACGTTCCAGAACCAATAATAAGTATATAAACATAACTGTATAAAAAGAAATGTAGGTAAAATTAACTTAAATTTTTCTCAGCCTGAAACGGTCCTGTTTCAAGTACGTTTTTATGTATGCGGATACCTCCACAGCTCTAAAGTTAGGGAACCTCTTCCTGACCACCTCCACTATCACTCCAAAAATTTGCTTAAGCACATCGAACCGTTTTTTGGTAACCGTCCCGAACCACGAGTATTCGAGGAGCAAAGTGTCTTCAAACGTGCACCTGGACATTGTGCGAACAGTTTTATTCGCGCTTTCTCCTCCAAATGTGCTGAGATTCTATTTAAAAGAAAAATAAAACGAAACGAAACGAAAATTTTAGTTAAAATTTAACACATAGAGAAAAATTATATTAGTAAAAATTCATTAGTAAAAATACATTAGTAAGAAACATTAGAAAGAATACATAAGTAAAAATACGAAAGAATTTACGCATACCAAGGATCGTTTCAAAACTGGATCAGCTTCAATTTTTTCTTCCAGCTCGTCCATCTGGGTGTGATCTTTGACGGGCAAAAAGCTGTCGGGAATTTCAGCTGTATCCGTCCTCTCAACTCCAAGGCACAGTTTCTTGATAATAAGGTTCCAGCTAACCTCCATTTTAGCCATTAACTTTTCGAGGAGTTGCTTATATTCGACGGAATCTTTTAATGCCCTCAGCCCCATTTCGATCGATTGTAGACTTTCCCTAAAATCAACAAGATATTCAGGAAAAAGAACGACAATGACCTTCCGTGTCTGAAACTCCAAAGAACTGAAGAGAACAGAGACGTACTCATGACAGCGCAAATAGATCCAGAAGAAGCCATCTTTGACGATGACTTTTACATAATTGAAGATCCGAAGGAAAAAGTGGAGGCGGTGGGAGCTGCTTTCCAGCAAGTGTACAAGGTGAATGTTAGCATTCGCCCCAACCACGACCTGGAAAACAGAGCCCTACTTAATCACTTTTACCTTCGAAATGATATAACACATTGGCGATATGAGAACCGCGGTTTTATGCGGTTCGATGACGATTCCTTGGCAAATGCTATAATCGCCGAGCAAACGGGACCAAGTCCCTTGTTAGTGACGAAGGTTGAGCTTCAGCTCATCTTCAACTCAATAAAAAATAAAAAGTCAGCAGGTGTCGATGGTATATCCAACGTTGTATTAAGACATTTACCGATGGAGGCAATTGACATTTACACCACACTCTTCAATAATGCACTGAATAATACATATTATCCAGTGCATTGGAAGACCGCTGTGGTTCATCCTCTCCCGAAAAAGGGAAAGGACAACTCCAACCCGTCAAATCTTCGGTCGATAAATCTTCTTCCGAGCATCAGCAAAGTCTTCGAAAAAATCATTAATAGGGCTCTGACTAAGTGGGCTGCGGACAACAAAATAATTCCGGATAAACAGTTCGGGTTCAAGGCGGGTCATGACACAATTCATGCTGCGTCTAAACTCGTTTCTGATATCCAATGAAATAAAACAAAACAACAATGCACAGGTGCTGTTTTGGTTGATTTGGAAAAGGCCTTTGACACCGTATGGTTAGAGGGTCTTTACCTAAAACTGAGCAGGCTTGGCATAAGCAAGCCATTGTTGTATATACTTTATGATATGCTTAACGGTAGAAAGTTTGTTGTCAAAAGTGGCAATGTAACTTCTACCACAACATTCTTAATTAAAAATTGTCTTCAACATGGAGCGGTGAATTCGCCGATTCTCTTCAGCATTTACACCAGCGATCTGATAGGTAGTCCTACAAAGGCAATTGCGTACGCCGACGATCTTATTGCGTACAGAACGGCCCGAAAGGTTGAGGTTATTAGAATTCTCTTGCAGCGTGATTTCGACAAGATTCAGCGATATTGCGACGACTGGAAACTGAAGATAAATGCCCAGAAGTCAGAGACAATTCTGTTCCGGACTCCGTTGGCTGGGGCACGAGGGATACGTGCAAGAATTGGCGCAAGATGGTCATCGTTGATCTTCACGGGCAGCGATTAGCGAGCAAAAGTGTAGTGAAGTACCTCGGTATCTGGTTAGATCAATATTTATATTTCGACAGACATATAAATGCTGCTCTGACCAGGGCCAGAGGAGCCTTCGCTCTGACGAAACGGCTGTTTTTTAGCAGTCGGCTTGACCCCAGAGTGAAGGTAATTTGGTACATGGCCCTCATACGGCCGATGATCGTTTATGGTGCCCCTTCCCAGATGGAGAAGTTTCGGGTGTTCGAGCGGCAGTGTTTACGACGCTGTACCGGCTTATACAGAACAGCCGAATCTTCTTATGTGCATTACTATTCCAACGAGGTCCTATACAACGGGGCTCGAATCAACAGAATTGACAATTTCGTGATAAAACTCGTTCAAGGTCACATTGCAAGAGCTATGTCTTCGACCAACAATTTAATTTTCGGGGCGTTCTATCCGAACGACGAGTATTTTGAGAGTGCACGCTTGAGCGGCTTCATTCCACCAGAGCCATTCCTCCTTTTAGACAGATGCGGTCTGATACAGGATAGATTGGCAGTTCCGCTAATCTACCACGTCAGACGACGAAACGTGGATAGGCGACTCCTGTACAATCGGGGCGTTATGGCACTAGGCGGAGTAGAGCTCCTTCGGTTCAGTAGGGCTGTGTCCGAACGGGACCGAACTGATAGGGTGAAGCAGGAGAACCAGTTTTGGTGGCTTCAATCGGCACTTGATAGTGAGTAGTCGGGATGGGGTTTTAAGCCTTGGCTGGCTTACATGCTTGTTTTATAGTTTTAGGGTTTAGTTTTAAGTAGAATAGGCATGGTGGCACAAAAAAAAACATACAAAAAAAATACAAAAAAGAAAAATACAAAAAAATACAAAAAAAAGAAAAAATTAAAAAAAAAAAAGTCATGGAATAATCAAAAAAAAATAAAAATAAAAAAAAGACAAAAGATGAAAAACAAAAAAACGTTAGATAGTTAGAGTTTCTGCTGTGGTTGTTCTAGTTTTAAGTAGTTTATAGGTAGAATAGGTAGTTTTAGTTAGCTTTAAGTTTTATATTAAGGACCTTATTTTAAGTAGTTTTTAAGTAAAAATAAAAAAGGATATTGGCATTAGTTTTTTCTAAATTTTGTAATGAATACAAAAATAAATAAAATGAATTGAAGTTAAATAGATCTTAGGGCCGAAAGGCAATAGCATTAAGTATTATTGTTTAACTTAGAGTGTCCGTATGGGACCAGTAAGTTAGTTGTAAGTTATGGATAATTAGGCTAGTTTTATGAATTTTTGTCTAGCTTTAAGATAGTCTTAAGAATGAATTAATAAAAATGAATTTGAAAAAAAAAGAAAAAAAAAATCGATTTTAGACTTGCTCTTTGTTCAGCCTGCACATTTTGAATTGTTTGTAAATTGTAAGGCAATTTGCTGTTCAGAAGTGTTGGAATCTGAAATGTTCGATAAGATATATTTTACAACTTATTTTTAAATTGAAACATTAAACAAAAACAATAACATTTTGTATGGAATGATAAGAGTTATATACTTTTGGGCTATGATATCTGCTGCTAAGTACTCCTGGAAACTGCATAGTTTCGAATTGAGACGAAAAGTATTTTAGCTTTGTAGGTTTTAGAAAATTTAAATTAATTTAAAAAAAAATCGAAAGTACTTACCGATATTATCAAAAATGATTTTGCACGCTATTTTCTACCAGTCGTCCCATGGTTCGAGACACTGTTTCCGTCCAGGGAAAATGCTAGTAATATTTGTACTTATTTTTTATGAGAAAGTAAAAAAGAAGTGATTTGTTTACATTTTCTTTATTGGACAGTTAAAAAGAAGAGATTTTTTTATCTATTCTTTATAATAAAAGGTGAAATAGGGAAAAAACTACCCAAAATAACGTTTCACCCAATAAAAATAATTAAATTTAATATATTCCAAAATGACTTACGAAATATCCTTTTGGACACAATAATCCTGTTGACTCCAACTCCTTTAATAAACAATCCTTTTATTTTCGATAAATTACTTTTTATTATTATGAAAACTCACAACTTCACGCCACGAACAACGAAAACCAACCAACTGACGAAAACAGAGAAAGAGGGTTGATTCGTGTGTGTAATGTATAGTCTGATATTGGAAAATAGTTTGTGTGGTTGAGTGAGTTTGGTTGTGGAGAGAATACAAATGAGTTAGACTATTACTTAGGCTCTAGATAGGTAATATTTAGACTTAATATAGATAGTATGGAATTGTAGGGGTAAGGAATTTGTAGCTTGCACACACAGACTATTTTAAGATAAGAAATATTTATAAAATTTTTTCACAGCATACAAAATAATTTTTTTCTAAGTAAAAAAAATGTTATTAAAAATTAAATCGAAACGTGTCATAAGCCATTCTTATAATGTTTTTGCCAGTTAAATACTTGTCAAAAACGAGTATCTTAAAAACTTTTTGAAACTAGTTTTAAAAAAGCTTAATTTTTAACGAAAAAAATATCGTCGTGAGTAAAAAATAGTAATTTTTTAACTTTTACTAAAAAAAATTATATTTCAACTCAAAACCAAGCTTTTTTAAAACCAAATTCGCAATTCAAATAAAATTAGCAAAATAGGAAAAAATAAGACAAGTTATTTAAAAACCAATTTAACTTCCAAAATTAAATCGGTTACATAACTAAGTTAAGTTTTACATTTTTAGTAAAACTGGCAAGATTATACCCAATAAAATAATTACCAAATAATGTGTTTTTTTTAAACCTGAAAATGAGTAATTTTAAGGCTGGTTTTAAACTTGATGACTAAAACTGGTAAGAAATAAACCAGAAAATCGAAAGAAAGTAAATAATTGGTAAATATAAACCTGATTTGTGACCCAGGTTTCAAATAGGAATTTTAAAGCCAATTTTAAACCTGGGTTATTAAAATACCTAAAAAAAGGATGCAAAATTACCTGATACTAACTTGGGGTTTATTTCAGGGTTTGTTTTTACCGAATATTTTCCTCAGTTAAAAGATAACCTATTTCAAGCCATTTTAAAACCAACGTTATTCCAGTTAAATTAATAACCGCGGTAATTTTGCTACTGTGGTTACAAATTGTTGCTTGGGAAAGCTTTGGTTTAGATTTTCCTAACCAGCCTTCTCCATGGTCATCCTGCGCAAACAGACAAGTTTGACAAGAATGCCAAAGCACATTTGGCTCTATACAGTGCGTGTCTTTAGATGCTGTCATATATGCGGCCATGAAATCAATGAAAAGCTGGTGGTGGTGTCTATTTGATGTTCTTGGGTTCATAATGTGAATATTTATTTGATCAACTGTATACTTTCCTGCTTTTAAGCTACACTGATAAACACCTGTCACATATTACGGAAGAGAAAATTTTAAAAACTATTTTAAGAAGACTTGTTCTTCTGTAGTTATTGTATTTAAAAGGGTCTCCTTTTTTCAATATCGGACAAACAATGATGTTTCATTCATCGATCATGCTTTATTCCGACTATATTTTACATATACTCGTAAGTGCTCATGATTCTAACCAAATTACCTCAATCAGGTGCTTTGAAAAGCTCGGCATTTAGGTCAACTGCTCCAGCGGCTTGTAAGTGTTAGATTTCAGTTTAGATATGGAAATCTTTACTTCGACTAAGTCGGAAAAACGGAATTGTTGGCTTTTGTCACCTATTTTGAAAATATCATCATGCCTGATAGCGGAATTCCGTTCATCGTCGCTGTTATACCGTCTGTAGAAGTGGTCCTTCCATATCCTTTGGATAATTGCATTCCTTAACGTCATTTAAAAGCGTACTTCTAGGAATGCTCATTAGTTTACCCTTGATTTCAATTTCTACTGTAATGTTTAGCACAGAGATATACCTTTTTACCTTCATTACGCGAAAGTAACAAATAAAGTGGGTGGCGCAACAGTCCGTTGAGAACTAGGGCCTAGTGACTTACAATTCTCAACCATTCCTGTGTGCGAGTACTGTTGTCAGGGATGGAGGGGACCTACAGTTTTAAGATTAATCCAAACGGCAAATTTGAGAAAGCACTTTTTCATGACAAGAATTACTCTTGGAGAATTTGTTAATTCCTCGCAAGAGGCAGTACCCGTGAAAAATACTTTAGATGGCATAGGCAGGGATCGAACCCAAGGCCTCTGGCATGACAGTCCAACGCACTAACCATCATGCCACGGGTACTACTACTACTACTACTAACAAATAAGTTGCCTAAAATTCTGAAATCAGAACACATGTTATCATTTTCGTATATTATATCGTTATAGTGTGAAAATCTGATATGTGCAAACCACACATGTTTTGAAATCTATAAAACAAAAGAAGAATCTATCTTACAAGCACAACGTTCAAATTCATTTTATTTTATATGAATTAAAGTCAATAGATTTATTTTCTGGAATTCATTTACTTTTTATGTTATATTCAAAAAATCAAATTTCATGGATACGTGGTTCAGGTAAAAAGGGTACCAAAATATGCCACAGTTTTAAAAAGTAAATAAACAAAACACATGATAGAAGAAACAAATCCTCATTTAATTTCTTCAAAGAAAGACAAAATTTTGTATGTTTACTTATCTTCGCACAACTTCAAGATCACTTGTATTTTAAGTTCTACCCGATCCATCTTTTAGTTTGTATACATTTAACTTTGATTTAGTTCTTTATTAAATATTTTAAAACAAAATATTATAACATTCTCCCAAAAAATAAAAATATCTCTATTATCTGTTGGTTAATTCTAGGTACGAAGGAACAAATTACTCAGAAAAGATTTTCATTTTAAGTATCCTTTAACATCTTTTTCAACTTCATGGTAAAGAATATGAAGATACTAGGTTGGAGTATTTGTTACGTTTTATAGAACACGCAGCACACATCACAGCAAACTTAATCAGTTCAAGGTCATTTTACTCTTTTCTTATCTTCCTCGTGAAAATATAAAAAAGATAGATTCATATAAAAACTCGTAAACATGACGTATAACGATACGATGGATACGCGAAACCTTCGTCTTTGTGCTACACTTTTCTAAGAAATGAGATAAGAACACTGCGAATCATGTATTTAAGGTCCTTTCTTTTTATTTATCCTAAGTTGGCGTGTTTTTAGTCTTGAATAAAATTTTGACTAAATTTTTTGTTTTCAAAGAATTTTGTCTCATACGAGAAAGTGACTTCTTCTTCGTATTATGATTTGACATTCTTTCCCCTTTTTTATATTATGCGCACATTCAAGGGGATATGAATACCCTTATAATGATTAAACACAGTAAGAACAATTAGGAAGGGAGGATAGGAATAGAAAGAAGAAACCGATGCAGGTGGGTTTTGAATGCCTGCACATTGTAATAAGTGGAAATATTGAACCTGGTAAAGCATTCCACATTCGTGTAGTGCGAATAAAAAAAGAATCTCTGTACTTTACAGTACGTCCGAAAAGGGTAAACTGATGAGCGTTCCTAGAAGAACGGGTATTACGGTTGAATTGTTTGAGGGGAGGAGTGCAACTGGCTATTTCATTAAAACATTGCTTATGAAAGTAGCGATAAAATAATGACAGACATGAAACCTTCCGACGCGTCGCAACGGTGCTCGAGAGATACAAAAGTTTCAATTAGACAACGGTCAGCTCTCATTTTTAGAGCTTGCTTTTGAATTCTGTCCAAGAGACTTAAGTGAGTTATAGGAGCCCAGATATGGGAATATAGGCTTTATAAATTATAGCCAGATCAGAAGGGGTAAAAAAACTTCTTGCATCAATGGAGAAAACCTAAACACTTAGCAGCATTTTGAGCGATGTCGAATATGTGATCACTCCACAACAAGTGGTTTGTAATGCACATACCTAGGACTGAAAGCTGTTCAGTCTCCTCGATGGAAGTACCACTCATGGATAATGGCATTGGGGCAGGGTTACGCTTTTTGCGACAGTAGACAGGATTGAGTTTTTGAAGAACTTAATTCTACATGGTTTTTGATCAAGATCAGAATTTAATGACCTTATCATATACTGCCTTTGGTAGCCACATCCAAAGAACAAGGATAAGAATCTAAAACCGAATATGAAAAGCTGAGGGTATTGTCATCAGCGAAACAATTAAGTGGGTTAGAAATTCCGACAAAAGATCATTTATAAAATAAGGAAGAGTGTCGGAGATAAAGCGGAGCCCTGGGGTAGATTTGAACCCATCCAATACTACTTGAATTGAATGTTCCGAAAGGTAATTTCTAACTTAACAAAGAAGAGCTTCATCAATATCAAAAGCACGCATTTCCTATATAAGAGAGCTTGATGCCAAACTCTATCAAATGCCTTTGAAATATCAAAAGCAATAATCTTACTTTCTTCAAAACCATATAAAGATTTGTTCCACTGTTCGGTAGCTTACGCAGTGGCTTTTTATGTGACAGTGGATCTATTGCTACGAAAGCCAAACTGTCGGTCATTAAGAAGCTTTCGTTCTTCAAGATATTTCTAAAGCTGAGAATTAAGCAGCGTTTCCAGGACCGTGGTAAAAAAAGTGCAATTATTGAACGAAAGTTAGGGCAGGAGGAGGTTGCGCCTTTTTTAGTGACATGCTGGACAAATGCTGTTTTCCATCCACTCGTAAAAAAACCTGTAAAATAGGACAGATGGAAAAGCTTAGGCTGTGGCTTTCTATGTGACAAATTAATAAACAAAATTATAAAAACAATAGATTTCATATTCTAATCTAAAACCTTAACCAAAACTGGTGAACGATTGAAAACAAAGTATAACTACAAAAAGTACGTATACGCCAAAGTGCACCTTTCTAAAATCGTCCGTTTTTAAAGAAGATACAAGTACTTTTATTCAAAAACTCAGTTTCAATGCATGTTTCAAATGTTCACATATGGCTTACAAGTCATCTAAGTTTCTTAAACCTAGTTTAGCGATGCGGATTGTTCTGTAAGGAGTTTGCTTCTAGTAGGTTGTGCATCTCATCACTCTCGTCCTTAATACGCCGTTTCGTTCTTATTACGAACTTTTTTTTCCATTTCTTTTTCGGTAGGTGGGTTGTGATTTCCAACAACTTGCACAATCATATTTACTTTGTAATATCCAAGATGATTGAATTGAAAATATACATACGAGTATAATATAGATACAACATAATCAAAGTCAACTCTGATAATTTTATTTGCTTCCAGGTTCTCAACATTTCTTCTTTTTTTGTAAACATATCATAAAGATTATGATTGAGGGTGAACAATGTTTTTATAAGAGCTGTATTTTCATAAACCTACGTAATTTCTGGCTTTTATAAAATATAATTATAAAATTCCTAAAAATTGAATTTAATATTAAAATACAACAATTTAATTTGTGAGGTTTTTGGTTTTCGTAACTAAAATCATATACCATCAACCTCGAGACCACTAGACCCCCAGTTTCAAATATTTTGAGGTACTGTGTAAGAGAAGGGGTGCATGCAAAACTTTTCATAATTAAATGTAAGTTTTTATAGCCACACGCTATGTTAGTGCGGCATCGGTTTCGGATTTGGCTTCAGCTTCAGCTTCGGCACTCCTGAAATATCTCACCTACCTATAAAACAGTGAGAAATTACCTCGTTAAATCCATGGGCATGGGGCATGTTAACCCTCTAAATGCGAATAAAATACACACTCAAAATAGCCGTGTTGATATTCCCTTGAGTAAACCAAAATTAAAATAAAAATAAAAATAAAAAGAAAAACGTCGACGAGTGTTTTTATGGCTTAGACTAGATACTTATAAAGTCCATAATATTCGGTACTTAATATGAAACCAAAAGCACCATTTTTATAGCATCATCAACAATTGGAAATTAGAATTATTTTGATGAGTTTTTTTTGTTTTTGCATTGATGGGAATTGGAATACCTCCCTTTTCTAATTCTATTTTTATTTTTGTTTGTTTATCTTTGTCTATGTGAAATGTTTTATCCAGCTGGGGAGGAAATCAAAATCAAAATCAAGTGAATTTAATTTAATTTTGTGTTGTTTAATCATTTTATGAGCGATGGAATGAGATATAATTTTGTTTGTTATAACTTAGATATTGTTTTCATTAATATTGTTGAAAAATGAAAATTAAGAAAATTAGAAGATATAAATTATGTTAATTTGTTCCTTCTTTATTTTTCATGAGCAAGATTGGATTATGTAGTGAAGAAAAAAATGAAAAGGAAAAGATGCTACAACTTCAGAAAGTATGTATACCTACGTTATTTATAAAATTGTTATTATGAACAGCATAGTTCAAAAACAAAACTACGTTTCGAAACTTTACCGGTGAGTGATGGATTTTGATTTATGTAAACTTCATCCTTTCTCCGGAGTTGAATTTGAACAACCTTGAAAAATCTTATTTAGCTTCTATACTTAGCACGTCGGAAATCCATTAATTTACTTTATATATATACTTAGTTCTCTTAGAATACATATGTCTTCTAAATTGTGTAACGCATGCTTATGCCCTTTTCAAAAAAACATCACGCTCTTTCAGGAAATATGAATTTATGTCTTCCAAAACTGTAACACGGTACATTATGGTATATATTTTATTTAATGTGAAAATTGTGTTTTGTTATTGGTCAGAAGCATTTTTGTCAGGTAATAAAAGTTGACCTTTATTTAATTCGTGATCTGTTTTTCGAATATTTTAATAAAATTTAAAATAGCATAGACACAAATTTATTATGATATTGGGTTGAGTTTTAAGGATTTAAAATGTTAATTACTTCGATAATATTAAGTCATTTAAAAAATAAATTTTCTTTTTAATTTTGTTTTGAGTTTATATAAATGTCTGTCAATTTTTTTTTATTATTGAAACAAATTTAAATATTTCTAAAGATTTTAATGGGGAAAAACCCATTTCCCAAAATGTGTTGATAATTTTTTTTTATTATTAGATATTATTTCGGTTTTTATTCAGTTTTTATTTTAAATTAAATTTTTTAACGAAAAATAACATTGGTTAACGTTGCAAGTACATTTTTAAATTCTAAAATATCGGTTTTATTTTGGATCGTGTATCCGAACAGACACATATTCCAAAAACTTAAAAAACACTACTCAGTAGGTACTCAAGTTTACCGTGTGCGAGTAATTGCAGGGATGGAGTACTCAAGTTTACCAATCATAAAATTTCATCAACAAAAATATTCTGAACTAAAGACTTATACGAAGCTTGTAAATAAATAAAATAAATTGGGTGGCGCAACAGTCCGTTAAGAACTAGGGCCTAGTGACTTACAACTCTCAACCATTCCTGTGTGCGAGTACTATTGTCAGGGATGGAGGAGACTGTAGCAGCTATACATATATTATCATTATCATTCATTTATTTAACTGTTTAAAATTTTCATTTCATTTCACTCAGTTTCAAATCAATATTTATTTATCAATGTAGGTATTCGAATCACCCTATTTAAATTAACTATCGTAGTAACCTTTGAAATTTCATTTTGTGATTGAGAATATTACTTTTGTCATTCGTTCTTAGATTTTCATAGAATAATCTTGTTTTCTTTAAAATTAATAAATAATTTGTTTTAGTTTTCTGATACGCTTTCATCTTTTAATTTTTTAACTTGAATTTTATTGAATGGGTGTTGGTCAAGTTTGAATCAAGACCATTATCCATATTGGTGACCCCTACGTTGAAAAAAAAGTACGAATAGCAAAAAAAGATTGTTTAATTTCTCGAAAGTTCTACAGAAAATAATTGAAAATGCCGGATGATGACCAGGTCAGACAAAACGTTAGCGGCGAATTGCATCGTGTTTCTATCAAGCCACCACCATTTTTGCAAGACCAACCCGACCTATTTTTTATTCAGATGGAGGCGCAGTTCAACATTGCTAACATCAAATGCGACATAACAAAATATCACTACGTCGTTGCTTCATTAGATCAGAATGTTTCTTCACGTGTCAGTGATACACTTAGAAATCCACAAGAAACAAATAAATATGAAGAACTGAAAAAAGTGATAATAGCAGAATTTACTGACTCTGATCAAAAGAAGTTGCGTAAATTGATAAACAGTGTTGAGCTTGGTGACTTGGATCCATCTAAGCTTCTGAAAAAAATGAAAGAACTTGCGAAAAACCAACTTTCCGATGATGTGCTCAAAACATTGTGGTTGGAAAGACTTCCGGACAACATTAGAGCTGTTATTTGCATTGGTTCAGGCGATTTAACGACGCTTTCAAAGCAAGCTGACACGATGGCCGAAATGCAGAGCATCTCAAACATATCAGCAGTTGGAAGCCAATCTGAAATTTTATCAAGAATCGATGCGCTTCAAAAACAAGTCGAAGAACTAAGAACATCAAGACCAGGTGGAAGCAGAAAGCATGACAAGAGAGATTTAAGCAAAAGTCGCAGTAAGTCTAAACCACGTCTTCCACTTTGTCGCTATCATTTCAGGTTCGGCAAGGATGCAAAAAAATGCGTTGAACCTTGCCAATTCAAAAAATTCGACCTCTCGGAAAACTAAAGGAGGCTCTGTCATCGGAAGCGACACTGCACAGAGCTGACACAAATGAAAGCCGTCGCTTCTTTATCCGAGATCGAAAAACAAACCAAGGATATCTCGTAGACACAGGTGCAGACTTTTCCGTCTTACCTCCCACCAAACATGACAAACCAGACAACAGATATTCCTTATTTGCTGCCAATGGAACTCCAATCAAAACATACGGGACAAAAATCATTCAAATCGACTTCGGACTTAGAAGAAAAATGGATTGGATGTTTATTGTTGCGGATGTCACTCGACCAATAATCGGAGCAGATTTCATTCACGAATTTGGACTGCTAGTTGATCTACGAAGAAAAAAGCTCATCGACACAACAACAAGACTTGGGGTAAGTGCAATTGCATGTAATAAAAAAATCGAACAAATTTTTACCTTTGCACAAAATTTGCCACGAAATATCAAGTCGTTGTTAGAACAATACAAAGAGTTAACACAACCATTCAAAGCATCAATTTCTCCGTCAGAAACAACAGTAAGGCATCACATAATAACAACAGGTCCACCAATTTTTTCGAAACCTCGCCGATTAAATCCTGAAATGTACAATATAGCGAAAACCGAATTCGATTACATGTTGAAACAAAACATCTGCCAACCAAGTAGTAGTCAATGGGCTACACCCCTTCACATGGCTCCCAAAAAAGAAAAAGGTAAATGGCGACCATGTGGTGATTATCGCCGCCTTAACGCAGTTCCCATACCTGACCGTTATCCTATTCCACATATTCAGGATTACACCCATTTTTTCAATAATCGATCTAGAACGTGCATATAATCAGATACCAATCGCCAAAGAAGATCGCGAAAAAACGGCCATTACAACCCCATTTGGTCTGTTTGAATTTAATGTCATGGTTTTTGGACTACGTAACGCTAGTCAAACCTTTCAAAGATTCATGAATCAAATTTTTCAAGACTTAGATTTCGTAATTGTCTACATTGATGACATTTGCATCGCTTCATCGACTCCAGAAGACCATTTGGAACATATTCGTATTGTTCTCCAGCGCTTACGCGAAAATAATTTGAGAATTAATATATCAAAATGCAAATTCGCCCAATCTGAAGTAAACTTTTTGGGACATAGAGTCTCAAAAGATGGTATTGCCCCTACAAAAGAAAAAATCGAAGCTTTGTCATCGTTCAAAAAACCTACTTTAGCTTTTGAACTCAAAAGATTTATCGCAATGTTGAATTTCTATCGTAGATCTCTTCCACATGCAGCTTTTGTTCAGGGAAAATTGCAAAAACTCATTAAGGGCAACAAGAAAAACGACAAATCCGTCATTCAATGGAACGCAGAAGCTGAACAAGCATTCGAAAAATGCAAACATGATTTGGCAAACGCAGTTCTCTTAGCCCATCCTAGCTCAAACGCAAAACTCGTGCTTCATGTCGATGCAAGTAATTATTGCATTGGCGCTGCAATTCACGAACTGGTAAATGATGAACTTAGACCATTAGGATTCTATTCGAAGAAAATGACTGAGTCCCAAAAAGTCAAAAGCACATACGATAGAGAGTTACTTGCAGCGTACAAAGCTGTCCAATATTTCCATCATCTTATTGAAGGCAGAAGTTGTACAATCTTAACAGACCACAAACCGTTAACTTTTGCCTTTACACAAAAACCAGATGTCAAAATTCCTCAGCGAATCAATCAATTGAATTACATCAGCCTTTTCACCACAGATTTTCGTCATATTAAAGGCACAGATAATATTGTAGCTGATTTGCTATCTCGAGTCGAATCGATTTTCAATGGCGAACAAATTGATTTTGAAAAATTAGCTGATGATCAAAAAATCGACGAAGACCTCGCAAGTTTGAAGGATGACACTTCATTGCAACTTAAACGAATCGAAATACCTGGTACAAATGTTACACTATTATGCGATGTTTCAACGTCTCGTGCTCGTCCATATATTATTAAAAACTACCGCAAGCAAGCATTCGACTCGACCCATAACATCGCTCATCCAGGCATAAGATCCACGGTCAAATTGATGACCGAACGATTTGTCTGGCCAAATATGAAAAGTAATATCAAGCAGATGGTAGAAAAATGCGTTAACTGTCAAAAAGCCAAGATAAATCAACACAATCGAGCAGCGTTAAAAGAATTCAAAGTACCAAGTCGTAGATTCAAGCACATCAATATTGATCTCATCGGGCCATTACCATTTTCAAGAGAATGCAAATACTGTTTGACATGTATCGACTGATATTCAAGATGGCCAGCTGCAATTCCGATTCCAGACATAGCAGCAGAAACTGTTGCAAGAGCTCTTGTTAGTGGATGGATAGCTTATTTTGGTGTACCTCAAGCAATTACAACCGATCAGGGTAAGCAATTTGAGTCTAAGTTATTTAAAGAATTGTCAAAGCGCAAAGCATTTTCGAACAACCGCATACCACCCGCAAGCAAATGGTATGATTGAGCGCATGCATCGAACTTTGAAAACTGCTATTAAATGCCACACAGACAGCAATTGGACTGAAAGCTTACCTATCGTACTTCTCGGACTCCGTACAACTTTCAAAGAAGACCTGAAAGCAACACCTGCTGAAATGGTTTACGGCGAAACACTCGCATTACCAGGAGAGTTCTTCAATAATCCGACAGATGAATACATTGAAAGCGACTTTGTTCAGAATCTTCGAAAAGCAATTCAAAATATTAAACCTGTTCCAGCTTCTAGTCATTCTTCGAAAAACTCCTTCATTCAACATGATCTCAAATCTTGTACCCATGTTTTTGTTAGAAATGATACAGTCAAACCACCTTTAAAGACACCTTACGATGGTCCTTTCAGAGTCATAAATCGCAATGATAAAAATTTTGATGTTGAAATGGGCAAGAGGGTGGTGAAAATCAGCATAGATAGACTAAAAGCAGCAAACTTATCCAAACAAGACGAACAATCTATACCAAAGTTATCTTCATCATCAAAAGTAAATTTTCCTCAACAAAAATCGTCGATCATGCAAAAAAACACTAAGTCGTCGGTCGGAGGTCAAAATCAAAACCCATGCACAAGTCGCATCGGAAGACATGTGCATTTTCCAAAAAAATACACCGACTTCATCTAACGATCATTCTGGAGGGGGAGTGAATGTAGCAGCTATACATATATTATCATTATCATTCATTTATTTAACTGTTTAAAATTTTCATTTCATTTCACTCAGTTTCAAATCAATATTTATTTATCAATGTAGGTATTCGAATCACCCTATTTAAATTAACTATCGTAGTAACCTTTGAAATTTCATTTTGTGATTGAGAATATTACTTTTGTCATTCGTTCTTAGATTTTCATAGAATAATCTTGTTTTCTTTAAAATTAATAAATAATTTGTTTTAGTTTTCTGATACGCTTTCATCTTTTAATTTTTTAACTTGAATTTTATTGAATGGGTGTTGGTCAAGTTTGAATCAAGACCATTATCCATATTGGTGACCCCTACGTTGAAAAAAAAGTACGAATAGCAAAAAAAGATTGTTTAATTTCTCGAAAGTTCTACAGAAAATAATTGAAAATGCCGGATGATGACCAGGTCAGACAAAACGTTAGCGGCGAATTGCATCGTGTTTCTATCAAGCCACCACCATTTTTGCAAGACCAACCCGACCTATTTTTTATTCAGATGGAGGCGCAGTTCAACATTGCTAACATCAAATGCGACATAACAAAATATCACTACGTCGTTGCTTCATTAGATCAGAATGTTTCTTCACGTGTCAGTGATACACTTAGAAATCCACAAGAAACAAATAAATATGAAGAACTGAAAAAAGTGATAATAGCAGAATTTACTGACTCTGATCAAAAGAAGTTGCGTAAATTGATAAACAGTGTTGAGCTTGGTGACTTGGATCCATCTAAGCTTCTGAAAAAAATGAAAGAACTTGCGAAAAACCAACTTTCCGATGATGTGCTCAAAACATTGTGGTTGGAAAGACTTCCGGACAACATTAGAGCTGTTATTTGCATTGGTTCAGGCGATTTAACGACGCTTTCAAAGCAAGCTGACACGATGGCCGAAATGCAGAGCATCTCAAACATATCAGCAGTTGGAAGCCAATCTGAAATTTTATCAAGAATCGATGCGCTTCAAAAACAAGTCGAAGAACTAAGAACATCAAGACCAGGTGGAAGCAGAAAGCATGACAAGAGAGATTTAAGCAAAAGTCGCAGTAAGTCTAAACCACGTCTTCCACTTTGTCGCTATCATTTCAGGTTCGGCAAGGATGCAAAAAAATGCGTTGAACCTTGCCAATTCAAAAAATTCGACCTCTCGGAAAACTAAAGGAGGCTCTGTCATCGGAAGCGACACTGCACAGAGCTGACACAAATGAAAGCCGTCGCTTCTTTATCCGAGATCGAAAAACAAACCAAGGATATCTCGTAGACACAGGTGCAGACTTTTCCGTCTTACCTCCCACCAAACATGACAAACCAGACAACAGATATTCCTTATTTGCTGCCAATGGAACTCCAATCAAAACATACGGGACAAAAATCATTCAAATCGACTTCGGACTTAGAAGAAAAATGGATTGGATGTTTATTGTTGCGGATGTCACTCGACCAATAATCGGAGCAGATTTCATTCACGAATTTGGACTGCTAGTTGATCTACGAAGAAAAAAGCTCATCGACACAACAACAAGACTTGGGGTAAGTGCAATTGCATGTAATAAAAAAATCGAACAAATTTTTACCTTTGCACAAAATTTGCCACGAAATATCAAGTCGTTGTTAGAACAATACAAAGAGTTAACACAACCATTCAAAGCATCAATTTCTCCGTCAGAAACAACAGTAAGGCATCACATAATAACAACAGGTCCACCAATTTTTTCGAAACCTCGCCGATTAAATCCTGAAATGTACAATATAGCGAAAACCGAATTCGATTACATGTTGAAACAAAACATCTGCCAACCAAGTAGTAGTCAATGGGCTACACCCCTTCACATGGCTCCCAAAAAAGAAAAAGGTAAATGGCGACCATGTGGTGATTATCGCCGCCTTAACGCAGTTACCATACCTGACCGTTATCCTATTCCACATATTCAGGATTACACCCATAAAATGTGCGGCAAGTCCATTTTTTCAATAATCGATCTAGAACGTGCATATAATCAGATACCAATCGCCAAAGAAGATCGCGAAAAAACGGCCATTACAACCCCATTTGGTCTGTTTGAATTTAATGTCATGGTTTTTGGACTACGTAACGCTAGTCAAACCTTTCAAAGATTCATGAATCAAATTTTTCAAGACTTAGATTTCGTAATTGTCTACATTGATGACATTTGCATCGCTTCATCGACTCCAGAAGACCATTTGGAACATATTCGTATTGTTCTCCAGCGCTTACGCGAAAATAATTTGAGAATTAATATATCAAAATGCAAATTCGCCCAATCTGAAGTAAACTTTTTGGGACATAGAGTCTCAAAAGATGGTATTGCCCCTACAAAAGAAAAAATCGAAGCTTTGTCATCGTTCAAAAAACCTACTTTAGCTTTTGAACTCAAAAGATTTATCGCAATGTTGAATTTCTATCGTAGATCTCTTCCACATGCAGCTTTTGTTCAGGGAAAATTGCAAAAACTCATTAAGGGCAACAAGAAAAACGACAAATCCGTCATTCAATGGAACGCAGAAGCTGAACAAGCATTCGAAAAATGCAAACATGATTTGGCAAACGCAGTTCTCTTAGCCCATCCTAGCTCAAACGCAAAACTCGTGCTTCATGTCGATGCAAGTAATTATTGCATTGGCGCTGCAATTCACGAACTGGTAAATGATGAACTTAGACCATTAGGATTCTATTCGAAGAAAATGACTGAGTCCCAAAAAGTCAAAAGCACATACGATAGAGAGTTACTTGCAGCGTACAAAGCTGTCCAATATTTCCATCATCTTATTGAAGGCAGAAGTTGTACAATCTTAACAGACCACAAACCGTTAACTTTTGCCTTTACACAAAAACCAGATGTCAAAATTCCTCAGCGAATCAATCAATTGAATTACATCAGCCTTTTCACCACAGATTTTCGTCATATTAAAGGCACAGATAATATTGTAGCTGATTTGCTATCTCGAGTCGAATCGATTTTCAATGGCGAACAAATTGATTTTGAAAAATTAGCTGATGATCAAAAAATCGACGAAGACCTCGCAAGTTTGAAGGATGACACTTCATTGCAACTTAAACGAATCGAAATACCTGGTACAAATGTTACACTATTATGCGATGTTTCAACGTCTCGTGCTCGTCCATATATTATTAAAAACTACCGCAAGCAAGCATTCGACTCGACCCATAACATCGCTCATCCAGGCATAAGATCCACGGTCAAATTGATGACCGAACGATTTGTCTGGCCAAATATGAAAAGTAATATCAAGCAGATGGTAGAAAAATGCGTTAACTGTCAAAAAGCCAAGATAAATCAACACAATCGAGCAGCGTTAAAAGAATTCAAAGTACCAAGTCGTAGATTCAAGCACATCAATATTGATCTCATCGGGCCATTACCATTTTCAAGAGAATGCAAATACTGTTTGACATGTATCGACTGATATTCAAGATGGCCAGCTGCAATTCCGATTCCAGACATAGCAGCAGAAACTGTTGCAAGAGCTCTTGTTAGTGGATGGATAGCTTATTTTGGTGTACCTCAAGCAATTACAACCGATCAGGGTAAGCAATTTGAGTCTAAGTTATTTAAAGAATTGTCAAAGCGCAAAGCATTTTCGAACAACCGCATACCACCCGCAAGCAAATGGTATGATTGAGCGCATGCATCGAACTTTGAAAACTGCTATTAAATGCCACACAGACAGCAATTGGACTGAAAGCTTACCTATCGTACTTCTCGGACTCCGTACAACTTTCAAAGAAGACCTGAAAGCAACACCTGCTGAAATGGTTTACGGCGAAACACTCGCATTACCAGGAGAGTTCTTCAATAATCCGACAGATGAATACATTGAAAGCGACTTTGTTCAGAATCTTCGAAAAGCAATTCAAAATATTAAACCTGTTCCAGCTTCTAGTCATTCTTCGAAAAACTCCTTCATTCAACATGATCTCAAATCTTGTACCCATGTTTTTGTTAGAAATGATACAGTCAAACCACCTTTAAAGACACCTTACGATGGTCCTTTCAGAGTCATAAATCGCAATGATAAAAATTTTGATGTTGAAATGGGCAAGAGGGTGGTGAAAATCAGCATAGATAGACTAAAAGCAGCAAACTTATCCAAACAAGACGAACAATCTATACCAAAGTTATCTTCATCATCAAAAGTAAATTTTCCTCAACAAAAATCGTCGATCATGCAAAAAAACACTAAGTCGTCGGTCGGAGGTCAAAATCAAAACCCATGCACAAGTCGCATCGGAAGACATGTGCATTTTCCAAAAAAATACACCGACTTCATCTAACGATCATTCTGGAGGGGGAGTGAATGTAGCAGCTATACATATATTATCATTATCATTCATTTATTTAACTGTTTAAAATTTTCATTTCATTTCACTCAGTTTCAAATCAATATTTATTTATCAATGTAGGTATTCGAATCACCCTATTTAAATTAACTATCGTAGTAACCTTTGAAATTTCATTTTGTGATTGAGAATATTACTTTTGTCATTCGTTCTTAGATTTTCATAGAATAATCTTGTTTTCTTTAAAATTAATAAATAATTTGTTTTAGTTTTCTGATACGCTTTCATCTTTTAATTTTTTAACTTGAATTTTATTGAATGGGTGTTGGTCAAGTTTGAATCAAGACCATTATCCATAGGACTTACAGTTTTTAAGCCGAATCCGAACGGCAAACTTGAGAGAGCACTTTTCATGACAAGAGTTACTCTTGGAGAATTTGTCAATTCCTCGCAAGAGGCAGTACCCGTGAAAAAAACTTTAGATGGCATAGGCAGGGATCGAACCCAAGACCTCTCGCATGACAGTCCAACGCACTTTTTTTTTTTTTTTTTTTTCCAAATTCATTTTTATTAATTCATTCTTAAGACTATCTTAAAGCTAGACAAAAATTCATAAAACTAGCCTAATTATCCATAACTTACAACTAACTTACTGGTCCCATACGGACACTCTAAGTTAAACAATAATACTTAATGCTATTGCCTTTCGGCCCTAAGATCTATTTAACTTCAATTCATTTTATTTATTTTTGTATTCATTACAAAATTTAGAAAAAACTAATGCCAATATCCTTTTTTATTTTTACTTAAAAACTACTTAAAATAAGGTCCTTAATATAAAACTTAAAGCTAACTAAAACTACCTATTCTACCTATAAACTACTTAAAACTAGAACAACCACAGCAGCAAATCTAACTATCTAACGTTTTTTGTTTTTCATATTTTGTCTTTTTTTTATTTTTAACTTCCCATAGGAAGTTATTGTAATGGGTCCGATTTGACAAATTGAAAATTTTGACATTTCTCGACGTTTCAAGGTCCCTAGAGTCGAAATAAAAGATTTTTAGAAAGATGTCTGTGCGTGCGTGTGTACGTACGTCCGTACGTCCGTACGTCTGTACGTCCGTACGTCCGTACGTCCGTACGTCCGTACGTTCGCGACGTTTTTTTCGTCGTCCATAGCTCAAGAACCAGAAGAGATATCGACTTCAAATAAATTTTGTTATACAGATAATAAGGCAGAAAGATGCAGAAAGGGCTCTCAAGAAAATTGCGTGGGTGGTTTTTTTACCATAGCAGTTTAAAAAAAAGGTGAACATTCTGGTTAAACCTAAATATCTCATGAACCAATGACGCTAGAGACTTGAATTAAATTTTATATTATATATTGTAACGTGATACAAAACAATTATATTTTTGGAAAAAAATCCAATTAACGGTTTTTTTTATAAATCAAAAAAACTGAAAAAAAAAAATTTGTCACCTCGAAAATTTTACGACTAAAATATGATTTCATCTCCAAAACAATTTTGTGCAACGAAGAATAATGTTTTTGACATCTGATAAAATTTTGAGAAAAATCGAATTGACAGTTTTTTTACAAAAAATAATAACCTAAAAAAAAAAAAAAAAAGTTGGTAAAAATTGAGTTTTGACTCAAATATCTTTTTAAGACTTTGAGATATTGGCTTTAAACTACTTTTATCTTTCAAAAAATATTGTTTTCAACATTCAGTAAAATTTTGAAAAAAATAGAATTTACAGTTTTTTTACAAAAAATTAAAAACCGAAAAAAAAAATTAACAAAAGTTGGTAAAAATTGATTTTCGACTTAAATATCTTTTCAAAACTTTGAGATTATGGCTTCTAACTAATTTTAACTTATAAGAAATATTGTTTTCAACATTAGGAAAAATTTTGAGAAAAATCGAATTGACAGTTTTTTTTTACAAAAAATAAAAACCTAAACAAAAAAATTAATAAAAGTTGGTAAAAATTGATTTTCGGCTCAAATAGCTTTTCAAAAATTAAAAATATTGGCTTCAAACTTATTTTATTTCACAGAAAATATTGTTTTTTATATTCAGTAATTTTTTTATAAAAATCCAACAGTCCGTTTTTTTTCATAAAAAAAATAAAATCTACAAAAAATAGAACGCAAATTTGGCAAGAATTGATACATTTAGACAAACTTTTAAGCAAGACAAATCGATAGACGGGATTGGAAGTTATCAGTGTGGGTCGCATCCCAGCCTCTTTTTTTTTTTTTTATTATTCCATGTTTTTTTTTTTTTTTAATTTTTTTTTGTTTTTTGTTTTTTTGTATTTTTCCTGTTTTGTATTTTTTTTGTATGTTTTTTTTTGTGCCACCATGCCTATTCTACTTAAAACTAAACCCTAAAACTATAAAACAAGTATGTAAGCCGGCCAAGGCTTAAAACCCCATCCCGACTACTCACTATCAAGTGCCGATTGAAGCCACCAAAACTGGCTCTCCTGCTTCACCCTATCAGTTCGGTCCCTTTCGGACACAGCCCTACTGAACCGAAGGAGCTCTGCTCCGCCTTGTGCCATGACGTCCCGATTGTACAGGAGTCGCCTATCCACGGTTCGTCGTCTGACGTGGTAGATTAACGGAACTGCCAATCTATCCTGTATCAGACCGCATCTATCTAAAAAGAGGAATGCCTCTGGTGGAATGAAGCCGCTCAAGCGTGCACTTTCAAAATACTCGTCGTTCGGATAGAACGCCCCGAAAATTAAATTGTTGGTCGAAGACATAGCTCTTGCAATGTGACCTCGAACGAGTTTTATCACGAAATTGTCAATTCTGTTGATTCGAGCCCCGTTGTATAGGACCTCGTTGGAATAGTAATGCACGTAAGAAGATTCGGCTGTTCGATATAAGCCGGTACAGCGTCGTAAACACTGCCGCTCGAACACCCGAAACTTTTCCATCTGGGAAGGGGCAACGTTGAACCACACAGGACAACCATAAACAATCATCGGCCGTATGAGGGCCATGTAGCAAATTACCTTCACTCTGGGGTCAAGCCGACTGCTAAAAAACAGACGTTTCGTCAGAGCGAAGGCTCCTCTGGCCCTGGTCAGAGCAGCATTTATATGTCTGTCGAAATATAAATACCGATCTAACCAGATACCGAGGTACTTCACTACAATTTTGCTCGCTAATGGCTGCCCGTAAAGATCAACGATGACCATCTTGCGCCAATTCTTGCACGTATCCCTCGTGGCCCTAGCCAACGGAGTCCGGAACAGAATTGTCTCCGACTTCTGGACATTTATTTTCAGTTTCCAGTCGTCGCAATATCGCTGAATCTTGTCGAAATCACGCTGCAAGAGAATTCTAATAACCTCAACCTTTCGGGCCGTTCTGTACGCAATTAGATCGTCGGCATACGCAATTGCCTTTGTAAGACTACCTATCAGATCGCTGGTGTAAATGCTGAAGAGAATCGGCGAATTCACCGCTCCCTGTTGAAGACCATTTTTAATTAAGAATGTTGTGGTAGAAGTTACATTGCCACTTTTGACAACAAACTTTCTACCGTTAAGCATATCATAAAGTATATACAACAATGCCTTGCTTATGCCAAGCCTGCTCAGTTTTAGGTAAAGACCCTCTAACCATACGGTGTCAAAGGCCTTTTCCAAATCAACCAGAACAGCACCTGTGCATTGTTGTTTTGTTTTATTCCATTGGATATCAGAAACGAGTTTAGACGCAGCATGAATTGTGTCATGACCCGCCTTGAACCCGAACTGTTTATCCGGAATTATTTTGTTGTCCGCAGCCCACTTAGTCAGAGCCCTATTAATGATTTTTTCGAAAACTTTGCTGATGCTCGGAAGAAGACTTATCGACCGAAGATTTGACGGGTTGGAGTTGTCCTTTCCCTTTTTCGGGAGAGGATGAACCACAGCGGTCTTCCAATGCACTGGATAATATGCATTATTCAGTGCATTATTGAAGAGTGTGGTGTAAATGTCAATTGCCTCCATCGGTAAATGTCTTAGTACAACGTTGGATATACCATCGACACCTGCTGACTTTTTATTTTTTATTGAGTTGAAGATGAGCTGAAGCTCAATCTTCGTCACTAACAAGGGAATTGGTCCCGTTTGCTCGGCGATTATGGCATTTGCCAAGGAATCGTCATCGAACCGCATAAAACCGCGGTTCTCAGATCGCCAATGTGTTATATCATTTCGAAGGTAAAATGATTAAGTAGGGCTCTGTTTTCCAGGTCGTGGTTGGGGCGAATGCTAACATTCACCTTGTACACTTGCTGGAAAGCAGCTCCCACCGCCTCCACTTTTTCCTTCGGATCTTCAATTATATAAAAGTCATCGTCAAAGATGGCTTCTTCTGGATCTATTTGCGCTGTCATGAGTACGTCTCTGTTCTCTTCAGTTCTTTGGAGTTTCAGACACGGAAGGTCATTGTCGTTCTTTTTCCTGAATATCTTGTTGATTTTCGGGAACATACTAGGGTCACTGGAATTAACTGACCGGATCTTGCGGTCCCAGTACTTGTTAATTGATAACCTGTAGTTCTCCTTAATCAACAGATTGACATTTTTTATTGACGACTTCAGTGTCCTAACCTCCAAGTCGTGTGGGTCTGTAAGTCGTCTGTACAAGTTTTTGAGTCTTGTCAGTAAGCCACTCTTGTGCTTACGTAGTGCGTCAATAGTCGCGTGTCTGTAAGCGTCCATTTGGTCCCGTTCTTTGTACTTTGGTATTGTCCGTTCCATTGTTCGTTTTATTGTTTCGTCCATCTGTTGTAAATGTTGGTCAATTTCTGTATTTGTCAGGTTTCTGTTGTTTGGTGGGGCTATGTCACTCGAACGAAGTTCTCTCGCTAGGGCGTTGGTGAAACGAGGCCAGCGCATCTTACTGTAATTGTAAGAATGCGTTGCAACGTATTCCTCCAACTCCACGCGTTCGTTCGGGATCTGCATTACAGCAGCCAGTCCGCAGTGATCACTGTCGTACTCGATTGTCTGTAAGCAGTTTCGAGGGTGATTACCCACTTTGTCTGTAACTGTCAGTCTTGTGTCGTACAGCAAAAGATCCAGAAAGGAGTCGCTTCTTGGATACGATGGCTTTTCAGTAGCCAGCAGGTCGACGCCATATTCAACGCTGTAAAGATTCATCAAATTAAAAAGATGGTTACCTCTGGGATTACTATATTGATTTCCCCAATCTTCATGTTTTGCGTTCAAATCACCGGCCAAGATGAAATAGTTTTCTTCCAAGCTCAGTTTCAGTTCCCTAAAAAGAATCTCGAGTTCTGAAGCAAAGTAAGTAACCTGCGGAGCTCCAGCCGCATAAGAGTCCAACGCACTAACCATCATGCCACGGGTACTACGGAAGCTTGTAAAAGAATGCAATATTTTGAGAATTCAATTTTTTATGAGAATCCAATAATTGCATTCCCCTTAAGATTGAGACTTAAAATTTTTCAATCTACGATCATTTGAACTTAAAAAGACTGCAATAATTTTTATTTTTCAATCATTTAACTGCAATCAATTGATTGCAATCTTTTGATACTGCATGTATTCTTTGAATTCATTGATTTTAACTCATACCCACAGTATGGCTTTCGTAGCAATAGGTCCACTGGTGATCTCATGGTTCATCTCACCAAACAGTGGAACAAATTTTTACATCGTTTTGGAGAAAGTTGATTATTGCACTACTTGATATTTCAAAGGCATTTGATAAAGTTTGGCATCAAGCTCTCTTATCGAAAATGCGTGCCTTTGATATTGATGAATCTCTTCTTTGTTGGGTTAGAAATTACCTTTCGGAACATTCAATTCAAGTAGTATTGGATGGGTTCAAATCTGATAACCACAAAATAATCGCTGGTGTACCCCAGGGCTCTGTTTTATCTCCGACACTCTTCCTTATTTTTATATCAACGGCAGCATATGATAAGCCTATTGTCCAATGGGGAATAAACAATCGTGTAGAATTTAATGCTTCGAAAACTCATTACTGTCTACCGTCACAAAAGCGTAACTCCTTAAAATGCCACTATGCATGGGTGGTACTTGCATCAAGGAGACTGATAAACTTTCAGTTTGCATCTCAAACCACTTGTTGTGATCACTTATTCAACATCGCTAAAAATGGTGCTAAGCGTTTAGGTTTTCTCAGAGGATGCAAGAAATGTTTAACTCCTTTGATATAGCTCTAATTTGCAAAACTTTTATTCGTCAAAAACTCGAGTATAATTCTCATATTTGGGCTGGTGCTCCAAAAACGTACTTGATTCTTTTAGATGGAATTGAAAAAAGAGCTTTTTTTAAATGATAAGCGATTGTTCTATTACTGAGACATTTGGTACTCTTGTACCCATCATTGTTTTAACTATATTTTCACAAACAATCCTCGAATGAAATAGCCAGTTGCATTCCTCTCCGCAAACAGTTCAACACTAATGATGTCAAAAATTCGGAAATATCATCAAAAATAAAACAAAATAAAGAAGAATAACTCATTATTGGACAAAAATCAAAATATCAACATTTGAGAAACAAAATTTTGAATTCAAAAGGAACTTAAGACTTCATGATGATATAAAACAATTAGATATGTCTCATTAAGTTTTTAAAATCCTTTTTACTGATAATTTTATAAATACGATCGTCAAACAATCGAACTTGAAATTTCTTCAAGAGGATATCAATCAGAACGATAAACGAAATCGAACAATTGATTGGTATTTTTATGGCTTGTTGGAGGTAGGAAAGTCTCAAATTTATCAAACCATGACATGCATCATCAAATATGAGGCAAAATGGAAAAACTTGCAATTCAATAAAAATCAAAAGTTCAAGCCTTTTTAATATCAGACCTCTTCTAGACAAAATGCGAGAATGTTTGGTCGTGGTGCCCAAGAAAATTCCAAACGAACTTTAAAAATACAACCCCGCAAAGCCTCACCAATGGGGCTACGTAAATCAAGTCTTAAATTTCATTTCAGGCTTCAGCAATTTTGGCTTTGATCGTTTTTGCGGGAAGTCTAAGCAATTGCTTTTTATTAGATGTACCTGATTTTAGTGTCTGTTCGAACGTTGTAACAAGACTTCAAAACTATAAAATTCATTTTGAGAATTGGTTCAATAGCTCAATGCTTAAAATTTATTTCTTTAAAAAATGATTCATTACCATTGCGAACAATTAGACTTAACAATATGCTGAATTCAAAAATGCCTTCAGAGAAAGAATTTGGAAAAGGAGTCTGCGGAAGAATGGTCAACAAAAACAATAATAGAAGGTGTTCAGCTAGGTCAAGTGTATATCATACAATGGTGTGATAACAAATTGATTAATATGCTCTCAACGCTTACATTTAAAGTAATCCTTAGACCACCAACAAACAATATGCTTGTCGAGAAAAACAGCAAATGGACGTAACATCTCCAAAAGCTGAAGATATTTACAACAAGCATTTGGGTATTGTAAAATTTAACTGCATTCCCGCCAATGCAATGGTACAAACGTGTAACTTGGCACCGAGTCCACAAACATAATTACATGCCATTGATTACGTTCAAACTTGTAGTTTTCAAAAATTTGCGTAAATCAGGAAATGGTTAAATTATGGCCCAAGAACGTGGTCGTTAAACCGGAACACCGTCCTTCAGTACTTCAATACTCGAACAGCTAATTAAAAAAGCTTGTCAAGTTCACTTTTACCCAGTAAAATAAAAAGAAAAACTCTTTACAGACCTCAGACTTGCCACTTGATACGGAACGCTGTGACACTAATTCCCGTAATGGAAGACAAAAAAAAGTTCAAGTATTCCAAAATTATAGTAAATATATATACAATGTCTTAAAATTTAAAGTATTCCGTTCTTTTTTCTATTTTTTTTTTGAATTTCTTAATTGTACTTAGGTAAAATTTATTGTAATTTTTTAACTAATTTTAGATCTTCTTGAAATGTTCTCTGTCTAGAAAAAAAAATAGCTTAGATATACAGAAAACAAAGGTATCGTTATTTATGTAGGGTTATCTATTTTGCGGTTTAAAAAATAAATGTAAATAAAACACATGTAAAATATTTTTGTACCCGTGGCATGATGGTTAGTGCGTTGGACTGTCATGCTAGAGGTCTTGGGTTCGATTACTGCCTGTGCCATTAAATTTTTTTTACGTATACTGCCTCTTGCGAGAAATTGAAAAATTCTCCAAGAGTAGTTCTTGTCATGAAAATTGCTTTCTCAAATTAGCCGTTCGGATTCGGCTTAAAACTGTAGGTCCCCTCCATTCCTGACAAAATTACTCACACACAGTAATAGTTGAGAGTTATAAGTCACTAGGCCCTAGTTCTCACCGGACTGTTGCGCCACCTAATTTAATCATTTATTTTATTAAAATGATTTTGTTTATGATATTTCTTTTTATTATAAAGTTGGAATGTTGACATTATGCGTGAAACACTACATCAATTAAATGACCACCACGCGAATTGTTGCAAGCATCTATTCTTTTGAGGTAATTGCTTACCACTTTTTGACACATATGGGGCGGTATCTCAGTCATAGTTTGAAGAATGTTGGTTTTTAAGTGCTAAAGAGTTTAAAGTTTATCTGCACAAACACGGTCTTTCAGGCAGCCCCACAAAAAAAAACATCCAGCGTTGTCAAATCACACCGCCTGCTGTTCATGCCCCTATTCGACGTATCTACGATGTTGTGAATGGTCAGCTGGCTTCAGTTGTTGTGTGAGCTGGAAAACAAAACTTAAAGTAGTTTTTAAAAGCATATTTTAAGTCCTTCTTAAGAAACGTTGAGTGAGAATTTGCCAAACAAAAATCTAACTAGTAATCCAGTTTATACATTTTAAAGTTGCATTTGTCAGAATAATTTGAAAAACAAAATGGAAACCAAATTCAGACCACAAATATTTTTAACTTAATAAAATTGACATATTTCAAATAAAAATTGTCAACAAATATCAGGAATGTGTTACATATAATTAATTTTTTTACATTTTTACTTTCATGTTTTCCATTTTCCAAATTGAATTCAAATAAAATAAAAATTGAAGGAAAAAGGTTTGTTCATAGATTATGGTCTAAAAAAGTGGTGTGTAGATCTTCACGTGCAAAGAATAGCGCTATCGTTTAATGCAGTTTAAGGAAGGAGGTCATAAAAATTACTTAAAATATATACATAACTGCAAATTTATTGCCTTTAAAAAAAAACCGAGCAGTCCGCGATCACTAACATGTGTTGTGGTTCTTTTTCCATTCGCAAAAAAGTTTATTTTATAAAAATAAAATTGATTCAGAATAAGAAACAGTTGAAATCTGTACACATTAATTTGACAGTTGAAATTAATAAGAAAGCAATGAGTTTTACAATAAATTAGTTCTTACAGAACACAGAACATTCAGAACATGTACGGGCTGTTTTCAGAGCTCAGTTCTTATATAAAAAAGAGAAACTTCTAATACCAAACAAAACTTAAAAGAAAAAACTGACATGAATCACCTTAACGATGACACTCTATTGAAAATCACTGTCAAACTGAAAACAGCCTTGAAATGATTCTACTGTAATTTATCTAGTTCAGTTTTAAATTGTAAGTTTATTCATTATATATCTTTTGTTAACAATCATACAATTCTTTAGCAATGACTTAAAGCCGTCTGCCTTAGTGAACAATATTTTTTATTATAAATTTAATAAGAAAAAAAAAAGTTTGAGTAGTTAGAACTATTTGATTATTAAAAATTCGCAAAATTAAAATTGATATCTACTTAAGTAATTAGAAAAGTTCGTTGATGATTCTTTTGCGATAATTTAGCAGCTCCTTACAGAACTCGAATAATTTCATCCAGTCCTTCCCGTTTAAAATTTCCAGCACCTCGTACCTGTTGAGATAATTGACTCTCCAATATACCCTTCTTATTTCCCTCAAAATCGCACATTCGCCTAGAAAATGGATTGTATTTTCTCTCACTCCAGCATTACAGAGATTACAAATCAGTGGCAGGTTTTCTCGATGTGGAACAAAGTTCAGACGCAGCAGCTCTCCCCTTGCTTAAAAAAAAGTGGAGATGACCTTTGTATTGTATCGGTTACTAAAATAGGAGTTTTCTCCGAGTAAATAGTTAAGTGCTGAACAAAATTCTCGATGCACTGATTGTCTCGCCTTTTCTATACATCTTTGCATCATATCTTCATCAATAGCAGCAATAATATCATAGAAAATCTCTCTACATTCTTCTACGTTTGCAAAATTTAGTTCAAAAGTTCCCACACTGAATCGCCCACTCCTTCCAATCATTAAACCACAGTTTTCCTTTTGAAATTTCAATTTTTGTGATTCTTTTGGGCATTCGACCTTCGTCCATACCAATTGTTCTACAGCTTCTTCATAGTTTGTATGTACAACGGTGATAGCCCAGTCTTCAAGTGAAGCATATGTGGGGGAGTTGTCATCGGTAGTTAAAAGTTCTTTTAAGGTAATATGATAAAAGTCTTTCAACAGTATCACTCTCTTTGTGTCCCCAGTACTGTGCTCCGTAGAATAAAATTGACTTTGAAATTGCTTCGAAAATTCTGTGTTTGACTGCGTTTGGTACTGAATCGTTACTAAAGCAATTTGTCCACGTCATGTTTATAGCTACCTTGGACTTCATAAGTTTTTTGGCAAGATGTTTCTCCAAGCTAAGTGAAGGTGTTAAGTTGAAACCCAGATAAACGTATTCTTTTACCACTTCCATACTTTCTCCACCATAATGCCAACACTCATTCCTTGCACGCATTCCCCCTCCTTTTTTGAAGATCATGACCTTAGATTTGCCTAGGTTTACTGACAAGTTCCATAACATACAGTAGTCACGAAAACGATTTATCATTAATTGTAGCGTTTCTGGAGACTCTGCTAGTAAAACCAAATCATCTGCGTACATTAAAACTTTTAAGTTCCATTCATTCAAATGAATACCGCCAGGTAAAATGTTCGGCAGATCATCTATGTACAGTGAAAATAGAGTGGGCTTAGCGCGCAACCTTGTTTTAATCCAAGTTCAGTTCCGAAGTAGGCTGAAAGCATTTCTCCATTCCATATCGCTGCACTTCTTTCCGTATACATGGCTTCGATAAATTTGAGTAACTTGCACCACAGTCCTTTGTTTGCCAACTTGTAGAGAAGAGATCTAGTTTCAATTAAATCAAACGCTGCTTTAAGATCAACAAAACACGCATACACCTTATTACGTTTATTCATATACAGCTCAACAGCATTTGCCAGCACATAAATGTGATCCACTGTAGAAAAGCCCTTACGGAAACCGGCTTGGAATTCCGACAAAATTGAGTTCTCATTCAGCCATGAGTTCAGTCTCTGCTGTATAACGCTTGTGAGAATTTTTAAGCCTGAGTTCAGAAAAGAGATTGCATTATAATTTCCAACTTCACTTTTATCCCCTTTTTTAAATATTGGAAAAATAATCGATTTCAAATATTCGTTCGGAAGTGTTCCAGTATTGAAGATATGGTTAAGTGCCTTTGTAAAAAGAGTTTGGAAATTCAGGTTACTGTATTTATAGAATTCCATAGAAATTTGGTTGGAGCCGGGAGCTTTATTGTCTTTGCTTGTTTTCAACGCTTCTAAAACTTCGAACAATTCAATATCACGGTCAATGTTGGGGATGTAGTTGTATGGTAGTGCATAGCTATAACTTGGCTGACTTATTTCCGGATTCATTATATTTTTAAAGTAGTAGAGAAGTTCATCCAAATTTGGTTCAACTCTGTTTGAACTTATATTTCCGTTAATAACGCGTACTTGTCTCCAAAAATCCTTACTATTTTGTATAACTCCCAAGATTGCAGCTTGTTGATTATCATATTCCATTTTTTTCTTGCGGCATAGCTCTTTGTACTTCTTCTGCGCTTCACGATATTGTTGTCGAAAAAAATCGGTACCAAGACGTTTAAATGTTTTCAGCAGCCCAAAAGCTTTTTTCCTTGCTTTTAAACATTCAAAATCAAACCATTTTTGAACGAAATTTTTTTGGAATGTGCCGTGATGTTTTTTTGGAGCTGCCTGCCACACTATTTGGTCAAGTACAGATGCATCTAAGTGATTGAAACCCATAGTTTCTTGTTGCGCAAGTAATTGGTCAAGTGCCTGGATATAATTAAAGTCCACTTCAGTTTAGGCAGTGAGGTATTATTTACTGATCTATTTTCTCTTATCCGATCTAAACCAGCTGTTACTACAAGGGGTAGATGGTCAGAAAAAGGTGTATCCGCAACCATCATGTCATACAGTAAGGTGCACCAGTCACCTTTGATGAGGCAGTAATCTATTGTTGAGCTTGTCCCTTGTCCACTGATAAATGTCAACTCTCCATTGCAATCACCTTTGCTTTTACTATTAACCACACAAAAACCAAAAGAAATACATAGGTCGAGTAGTGCTCTTCCATTAGTATTGATGACGTTATCTTTCGCCGATCGTATTCCTTCAGAAAATTTTTCAAATGTGTCTTCTTGGCCTATGCGTGTATTAAAGTCTCCAATCAACAAAACATTTTCATGATTAATATTTAGTAAATTTATTTATTTATCTATTTAACTTTAGTTTCAAAAAATCCTAAATTAAAATAGTATCTATGAGTGAATATGCTTTAAACAATTTCAAAGACAATAAAAGAGGAATGTTACATTTTTGCCAGAAAAAAATGCATTATCACATAAACTGCTCACTCACCTAAAGTATTGGCCTTCATTTTGTTTATAATTCGCATTTGACTTAATTTATATCTACGAATATACGTTTAAACAAATTCAGGTTCACCAGAAAAACTGGTTCAACTACCTAATTACCCCTTTAATTTATTCCATCTTTAGTCTTAACGTTTGACAATAAATAAAAGTAAAGTAATTTAAAAATCATCCATCACAACAAAAAAAGAAGAAAAATCTTAAAAAAAATATAAAATATAAAATTTTAAATATGGGGCATAAGGTTTTTTAAAAACCGTCGACAACAACGCCGCCGCTGAGTGACATCTTTGACTGATTTACTTTTGGTCTTCATTTTGTTTATACTTTTTAACACTTCTTAACAAAAAATAAAAATAAAATCAAAGTTGCAAGACTTTAGTCACATTATAAATCTTAATACGGCGGCGGCGGCGTATCTATACGAACAACAAAAGTTTCTTCACCCCCTTAAACAAAGTTGTAGGTTTTAGTTAAACGATCCATTTTCGTAAATATTAGACTTTCAACTGAAAAAAAAAAAATGTTTAACAACTTAGTTTGACAGAATGTCAGATTCCAGCCCTATACTTTTGAAACCGCAAAATGGATAACCCGTTATAATTGAAAAACAGCAATAAACATAAATAGCCTAAGCATTTTGAAAGATTTTCTAATAGTTTCTAAGATAAATATAAATTTGAAGCTATTTTTCAAAGATAATAATCCTTACGAGCTCCCTCATTATACTTTTTCCTAGCCTTATAATCTGTGTGTTTTATAAATATCTGTTCGTCGGTATGTCACTTGTCGCATTTACTAATTACATGTAATTAATTTAAAATTCCCGCATGTGGAAAATATTTTTTTATTTTCATACAAATCTAGGCACACATCACTCATTTCTCGATAAAAAGGAAAACAAGAGATACAATTTTTTGATTTTACTCAATGTCAGTTTATTTCATTATACAAAAATGTACCATCAGCCGCCAGTGTTTGGTATTTTAAAATATGTGAATTTAATTAATGTGAACGGATTATAATCCTACACACAATAATAAATTCATACGGGAATCCGTATGAAGTCCTCTCTAGCATCATCGCGAAGCACACTAATTATCATTATTATTCAATTCGAGGAAAATGTAAGTTTTTCACATCATCATTATTATCATCAGTAAAGAGTATCACCATACGACTCGTCATATTGTCATGATGATTTATCTTAATTTGCAACTGCAGTGGCAACTTTTTAGACAGACAGACAGACAGTCAGTCAGTGCAGCGCGAAGATGACTCAATTAGATGCGACATTGTGGTAAATGCTTTTGCTTGCTTAAATTCCAAAGTCTTATGATGTGTCATTGTTGTGACTTGTGTAACAACTCAGTGAGGCAAAACATTTAATTGCTTTCTGTGAAATGTGACAGTTGATGACAGAGTGACGGAGAAGACAGAGCAACACAAAAGCGAAGAATTAGCAGAAAATGAGTTCACGCGAAAATGTACAACATATTAAACCACCTTGCACCCACCTCCCACCACCCACACGCGTATGAGAGTAAGGCGTGACTTATGGATGTACTTAAAATATCGTAAAATTCATTTTCATGCATTTGTGTAGCGTTGCGTTGCGTTCGTTCATATATGTATAAGTGTTTGACCTTTTTAGAGGCGCGTATACTGCGCCGTACAGTACGCGTACTGAATGAGTTCAACACACTTAACAGAAAAAAGGAGGCTATGTAGGTATGAATAAGAAGCGTGAGTATGACTTTGTGACAGCAAACGTGATGCACCACATGTGAGGTTTTGATGCTTATGCGGTTGATTGTTTTGCACTCAATAATGTCGTCAACTATTTTTAGTTCTGATGTTGGCATTCAGGGGGAAAAATAAAGGGACACTGCGAATTGCATATTATTGTTATCTGTAATGCGTGGCACGTGTTGCATGCGGTGGTTTTTTAATTAAATTCAATGAGTCTGCAGTATTCAAACATAAAGTTCAAACTGAATTCAACAAAAAAAAAGATGAAAGGACGAATAAGTGCAAATTGAATTATTAAAAAACAGGTGAAGAGAAGTAAAAGTAATTTTTTTGTGACTCAAGTTTTTCAAGCTTATAAATTATTGTAAAATTTAAACGTGATAACAGGAAAAAAGGATTAATTCTTGTCATAAAAACTACTTTCTTTAATAAGCCGTTTGGATTAGACATATATTTATAGCTGTCACTTTTGAAACTCTCATCTTTTGAAGTTCGAGAAATAAAAATTATACCAGTAGGTATTACAAATCTCTCTCTATTGAATTTTTTTAAAAATTTGCTAGAAAAATGAATACAAATTTTTAGATACAGTTCACAAAACTGAATCGCTTTTGGGTCATGTCGTGAAATACCATCTGGGTTGTCGAAATTAAAACTAATGGAAATATTTTAGCATTTGGAACAAATTAGTGATATAAGCGGGGAATATTGCTGCTTTTACAGTGTTAATAAAATCCCAGGTCTATATGAGGTTTCCATTAAAGGCGAATCGATTTGAAAATTGAATGAAATAAGTTTTATACATATGACACATCGAAAAGATTTTAACTTATTAATGAAATTATGTGTGAAATATACGAGTAACATCGTTTAAATGGCTCCAAGGCCTCACTAGGTGGCGTGCATTCGAAAGGTCCAGTTTTCGATGACTTTAGCGCATAAATCAGTCAATTTTGGTTTATCAGTTTTCTTTGAGGGTCGCAGTCGTTTGTGACTTATTTGCATAGACCTCTGACTTAAGAAAACCTCAAAAGAAAAAGTCCAAACATGCGAGATTACATGAAACCGCTCGCACAGAATATCGATTCGATTGTATTTTGAGTTGTGTGGCACGTAGAGCATTACTATTGAAATTATATGTCTTTGGTATCCATATCATCCTTTTCAGGATACAAGAAGTTCGTGACCATCGACCTATAGCGATCACTGTTGACGGTGATGGCCTGGGCAGCATCATTTTCAAAGAAGTACGGACCGATGACACCTGCAGCTCAAAATCCACACCAAACAGTAATTTTATTTGTATACATTGGTACTTCTTGAATACCACGTGGATTAGTCTCGTTCCAAACCGGCAAATTCGCTTTTTCACGTACCCATTATCCAAAAAGAGGCTGGGATGCGACCCACACTGATAACTTCCCATCCCGTCTGTCGATTTGTCGTGCTTAAAAGTTTGTCTATATGTATCAATTTTTACCAAATTTGCATAGGTACTATTTTTTGCAGATTTTATTTTTTTATGAAAAAAAGGACTGTTGGATTTTTATAAAAAAAATTACTGAATATCGAAAACAGTATTTTCTGTGAAATAAAATAAGTTTGAAGCCAATATTTTTAATTTTTGAAAAGCTATTTGAGTCGAAAGTAAATGTTAACAAGTTTTAGTATAGTTTTTTTCTTAGGTTTTTATTTTTTGTAAAAAAAACTGTCTATTCGATTTGTCTCAAAATTTTATAGAATGTTGAAAACAATATTTCTTATAAGCTAAAATTAAATTGAAGCCATTATCTCAAATTTTTGAAAAAATATTTGAGTCGAAATTAATTTTTAACAACTTATGTTAAATTTTTTTTTTGCTTTTTAATTTTTTGTACAAAAACTGTTAATTCGATTTTTTTCAAAATTTTACTGAATGTTGACAACAATATTTGTTGAAAGATAAAAGCAGTTTAAAGCCAATATCTCAAAGTTTTGAAAAAATATTTGGTCGAAAATCAATTTTTAAAAACTTTTATTAATTTTTTTTTTAGGTTTTTATTTTTTGTAAAAAAAAACTATCAATTCGATTTTTCTCAAAATTTTATCAAATATTAAAAACAATATTTCTTATAAGTTAAAATTAGTTAGAAGCCATTATCTAAAAGTTTTGAAAAGATATTTGAGTCGAAAATCAATTTTTACCACCTTTAATAATTTTTTTTTAAGATTTTATTTTTTATAAAAAAACTGTCAATTAGATTTTTCTCAAAATTTTATCAGATGTCAAAAACATTATTCTTCGTTGCACACAATTGCTTTGGAGATGAAATCATATTTTAGTCGTAAAATTTTCGAGGTGACAAATTTTTTTTCAGTTTTTTTTTTGATTTATAAAAAAAACCGTTAATTGTATTTTTTTCCAAAAATATACTTGGTTTGCATCACGTTACAATATATAATATAAAATTTAATTCAAGTCTCTAGCGTCATTGGTTCATGAGATATTTAGGGTTAACCAAAATGTTCACCTTTTTTTTTAAACTGCTATTGTAAAAAAAGCTACCACTCAATTTTCTTGAGAGCCCTTTCTGTATCTTTCTGCCTTTTTATCTGTATAACAAAATTTATTTGAAGTCGATATCTCTTCTGGTTCTTGAGCTATGGACGACGAAAAAAACGTCGCGAACGTACGGACGTACGGACGTACGGACGTACGTACACACGCACGCACAGACATCTTTCTAAAAATCTTTTATTTCGACTCTAGGGACCTTGAAACGTCGAGAAATGTCAACATTTTCAATTTGACAAATTGGAACCATTACAATAACTTCCTATGGGAAGTTAACAATATGGCTGCCTCGAGCTGTCAAAATCAACCCAAGCCAATATGCGGAATTGTAGTATTTATGCTAAGGAAAATCCAAAAATTATTATGTTGAAAATCTTCTTAATATTCAACGTGTCATTATTTGGACCGGTTTTTAAAATTAATATAACTAAACTAAATCTTAATCACATATTCGTTTGTCGACAAAAGGGTGTTATTTTCGATAACACTATTTCCCAAGTATTATGTAGGTTGTTTTATATCGAACGTCACTTCGCTTGCAAGGAATATGTCACTCGTCTCACAATTTCTTACAATTATTTTAACCGATTAAGCCCTAACAAAATAGAAAGTTTAACTCCGTTCCAGAAAAAAATGTAAGCGTTAACCTAGGCCCCCAGCATACCCTCGAGCACAAATTGTAGTACTTTCAAGTTCATTCCTTCTTTAACCGTACTGCGAGAATGTGTTATACCTTAGGCTAGGTTAGGTTAGGTAAATAAGCTGGTGATTGATATAATTATCGCTACTTTTAGATCAAAGTAAATCAATTGTGTTACCTTAAAAGTTTTAGAACTTCCTAAAAAGTGATTTTATAACCTATGCTTTCAAGGTTACTAAAAAAGTATTATCACAAGAATTTGTATCTTGAATGTTACAATACCAGGCAGTGCTTCCTCATAGTTACACCCTTTACATATGTAGTCGTCAACGGGCCGTTTTTTCTTCCCAAAAGGTTATTATGCTCAAAAGCAATCGTAGACAATTTTTATGGAGGTGCATAGTCGAACTGGATTTTTTTTTTTGTCAAATTTGGGCCTTAGTTTTCTGGACATTTTGAATGTTTTAAGGCTTTTCCATCTTTCAATGGTGGTCTTGGAGTATTTTGTTACCAGTAATCTATTTTAATTCACTTAAGATGGTATTTATAATACCGTCTTCAAAAAATTACAATATTCAGAAATATTCCGAAACCAGTGTGCACCAAATCCTTCTTTGAAAACTTCTCTTCCTTCCATAATGCCCGTACTGTATCTGTGCATCATAAGTGTAACAGCCTGCGATTATTACAAACAATAACTCAATTTTTCACATAACACTTCGAGGAGTAACTCTCAGCGAAAAATTTATAAACAAATGTGTTTTAACCTCAGGTAAAAATAATCGTTTGAATACAAAAATCATGATTTTAAAATTTTCTTTTTATGACTTACCACCACCGAAAATCTCTACGATTTTTTTCTTTATCATTAAATTTTTGTTAGGTAAAATCAAATAACTACAAAAACATGACGAGAGATATTATAACCTAATCTTAATCTCCAGCATTAGAACTTTTATCTTACATAAAAACGAAAAACACCGAAAACAATCAAAAATATTAAATAGCCTTTAGGTTTACCCAAAGTCTCAGGACTTATTTTATTATATGTCATCTTGCTTTCACCAATTTTAATTTATCATCACCCTAAAGCACTTTGAAATTTGTAACTTTTTATGATACCTTTCAGCCTTAATTTTACTTTAGTGATTAATTTTATAGGTACCTTGTGTATAGTATAGTATACCTCCCTCATCATCAGCATCATCATGGATACAAAATACGTTAACTTTACCAACAAAAATCAAATAAAATAACCTTTAGTAAAAGTTTTAGTCTTCAATTAATTGATTTATATTGCTTCTCAAGATCCAATATTCCTTTTAATTATTTATTTGTGGCTATGTTACGCCGCCGACGCTCCGCCAACAAAAAGACCAATATACAATACAATATCCCTATAAACCATCAGCTCTGCCCTTAATCAACAAAACAGCACTAGAATCGTTAATGAACACTTTTGATTTCGAAACAACGAAACCAACCCAAAAATATAAAACTTCTAAAAAAAAAATAAGTTAAATAGGAAATTAATTTAAGGTTAAGACAAACAAAAATAAAGGAACCACAAATTCACCTGAAGTGTTGTCCTTTATGTCTATGAAACCATCGTTTTAAGGTCCTTGAATCTACTTTTTATACTAATTATGTATTCGTTTGGATTTTAGGCATTGATTTTTATCTATATATATAAAAATCAATGCCATTTTTCGTTGTAATGTTATAACTCAACAATGCCTTTACCGATTTGGCTAATTTTGGTCTTGAATTATTCGTGAAAGTCCAGAGAAGGTTTGTACGTAGATAAAATTAAAAAAAAATCTTTCTATACTCCCATATACAAACAATTTGTACTAATACTTAAAAGCCAATTTCAAATGCTACGTGCTGCTTTTAATTACAATAGTCAGATTGATTATAGTATGTACGGATACATTGGAATAATGGACGCAATATGTCCACATTGTGATCCGGCTAACTTTCCAGGTGAAACGCCCGGCATGTATTGTGCTAATGGTAAAGTGAGATTGCCAACATTAGAAACTCCACCCGAACCATTGTATTCATTTATTTTTGGGATACTCAAACGTCGAAGCAGTTTTTTCGTGAGCTACAAAGGTTTTTCCATCAGCATAACGCATTAGTTCAATTGTTCAAAATTGCTCTTGATCGTATGCCATCTGATAATCACAAAATTGTAATAGCACCAAATTGAAAATTGAACAAAAACATGTATATGACACAATCATGCAAGACGTTTCCAATAATGCAGGTGGATTCTATTTCTTGGATGCACCTGGTGGTACAGGCAAAACTTTGTATCATTGATTTTAGCGACTATTCGATCGGAACAGAAAATTGCATTGGCACTTGCATCGTCGGGAATTGCTGCTTCATTATTAGAAGGTGGTCGGACTGCACACTCTGCATTAAAATTGCCATTGAATGTACAGGTGATTGAAACTCCAACTTGCAATATTTCGAGAAATTCTGCTATGGCAAAAGTTCTGCGATTAATGTCAATTATTTTTTGGGATGAGTGCACAATGGCGAATAAAAAATCAATAGAAGAATTTAATCGAACAATACAAGATTTACGCGGTAATCAACAGCTTTTTGGTGGTGGTCTGATATTGCTGCAGGGGACTTTCGTCAAACATTGCCTTTCATTCCTCGATAAACTCCTGCTGATGAAATAAACGCCTGATTGAAGTCATCAGTTCTTTGGAGATATGTATGAAAATTGACACTGAACATTAATATGCGTATATTCACCTACATAATGATGCAACTGCCCATGAGTTTTCAAAACAATTATTAGAAATTGGTGATGGCAATGACAGTACCAACGGATTGATCACTTTACCGAACAATTTTTGTACAATTGCGCAATCTGTAGATGAGTTGATTGAATGTCTTTTTCCAAATATTCTTCAGAATTACAGAAATCATGATTGGTTGAGCGAACGCGCCATTTTAGCACCGAAGAACATTCATATCAATGCCATTAATTTTCAAACTCAAGTGAAACTGCAAGGTTTAGTCACGACATACATATAAATCAATTGACAGTGTTATGAATCAAGATGAGGCAATGAATTATCCAATTGAATTTTTAAATTCATTGGAACCTGCATTGCTTGAATCTGAAAATTGGTTCTTTGATTATATTATTGCGAAATATTAATTCACCAAAACTGTGTAATGGCACCAGATTGGCAGTGAAAAAGTTTTTGCCAAATTTGATTAAAGCGACAATCTTAACTGGTAAATCAAAAGGGGAAGTGTGTTTGATATGATTCCAACTGATATGCCATTTGAATTCAAAAGATTACAATATCCTGTACGTTTATCATTTACGATGTCCATAAATAAGGCCCAAGGGAAAACACTTCACGTTTGTGGTGTCAATTTGGAGGAATCATGTTTTTCACATGGCCAACTTTATGTTGCCTGTTCCAGAGTCGCAGTCGGTACCCCCCCTGTTTATTTATTCATGCTCAAAATGGAAAAACAAAAAATATTGTTTATCCAACTGTTTTAGACTAACCCATATAGACCCACCATAGTAAGAGTACTCAATTCTTTTTTATTTTTTAGTTTTTACTCTTGCTGATAAATATAAAATAAACAACTAGCTTTTACCCGCGACTTCGTCCGCATTATATAGTGTTTTTGGATAGTATGATGAAAAAACCTGATCTGTACTTTTTTGTACGTCATAGGTTCGGTTAGGTGACAAACTGAGTAAAGTTAAGTATTAAAGAAACAATAAAATTTACACGACAATTAAAATATGTGCAGGATTTCTCTGTAATTTGCATGCGTCAACAACGGCGTGTGCCCTCACGTGTGTGCCCGTTCGGGTAAACCCACTCAGTGATGTCCTCCCCCCCCGCCACCACCTGCCTAGTCTATCGCGTTCGACCCCCGCCCTCGCACTCGCCCGCGCCCTAACCGAAACAGAATTATCGAAGTAGAACGTAGAAGACAGACCCAGTGAATTATTTGTTGTACCTACATGGAATTTCGTTTCCGATTCTTTATTTGAATAAAAAGATATATTTTTGTGATCGCAGAAGATCACAATCAACAATTAAATAAAACGCATTCATGTATTTTAAACTTAATATTATTTATTAAATCAAAGCTTCAGATCCCTTTCCACTGGTGGGGGGAAATCTTATGCTATACGTAGAATGACAAACTGTGAACTGAGCTTGAATTGATCGATGAAACCCTTTTTATACTTATAAAATGTTTACTAAGCAAATCTATCTTCGACTGAAGATCGTTTGCTTTCCTTTGTCTTTTAAAATTGCTGACACAAGAATTCTTTTAGAATTATTTAAGATGCTTTGGGCACACAAGTTACTGAAGGCAAAAAGTGCTGATATGATATTTATAATATCGGATATCATCATCCGCTATGAGATGAAATTATGAATCAATGTGTGAGCATTACATTTTGTTTATATAAAGATACTTTGTATCTTTCTTCATTATTATAGGGTGTTTGATAATTTTACAAAGTTCTGTGAGGGTGTTCTGATAATGTAACCATGGCTCGTGTTTGGCGATGAAAGGTTGAGTATAGCAAAGTTTAGGTTTAAAATTATTATTTATGGAACTTGGTAGGAGCCACAGTTTGCGTCTAACGTTGAGGGCTTGAGGCACGTGACGCGCGAAGCCCACGTTAATATACGTGTATGATATAAGTTTAACATGTTCGACAACTTATTTTATAAGGGTTAGGAATGCGCTGTCTTCCCGTAATAAGAATTTTATCCAAATATTATTCAAGTCTTTGGTAATTTAGGAGTAAAAGCAATCAGATTCCCCGGAAAGTAATTTTTCCCATGGGAACGCGTTATTTTCCCGAGGTCTTAAGTCTTAAACTATCTCCTTACCAAATTTCATTTAAATCTGTTCAGTAGTTTAGGCGTAAAAGCGATCGGCCCACCTGAATTTTCCCATGAGAATGCGTCATTTTCCCGGGGTAAAAAGTAGCCTATGTCCTTTCTCGTGTATCAATATATATCCATACCAAATTTCATGCAAATTGGTCTAGTAGTTTAGGCGTGATTGAGTAACAGACAGACAGACAGAGTTACTTTCGTATTTATAATATTATAAGTATAAGTATAAGTATATAAGTATAAGTATATAAGTATATTATAAGTATAAGTATATAAGTATATAAGTATATAAGTATAGAAGTATAGATATATCATTTGGACTTTTAAATAGCTAACAATTTAAAATATTTTTTTGTTTGAATAAATGAACATAATAATCTTTTTTTTATTACTATGCCTTTTACGTAGCGAAGCACGTACCGGGCCGCTAGTATTGAATAAAATAAAAAACAAAAGATAAGTTGAAATGAAATAAATTATAACATTCAGATGAGAAACCAATTGCAGGTCACCGCATTTAGGGGAGGTTAAGTTTTGTGCAGATCCTGAACTTAATTAATGGGATTAATATTTTAAAATAATGGTATTCATTATTTTTTGTGTAATTTTAATTGAAGGAAGGAAATAATCAAATCTCAGATATCAATTAAACATGAATTCTCTATAGGCGACAGATATTATAGCCAAGAATGTGATTTAAATTTTGTCAAATATTGATCTTAGAGACACAATGCTTTAAAATTGCAATGCCAATTAGTAATTATTAAGCAATTGTTGAATCCGTTGAAGTAAGATTGGAATACACAAGTATTGATTTAAATTGAAAATTAATTAAACGAACGTTGCATAGACGGAAAACATTAAATACACATATGTACCTCAAGTTAACTTTATTAGTTTGTCAATATTGGATAAGGTGCTAAAAGTGACATAAATATGTATACATCAATGTAACATCCATAATAGGTAGGGGAATAGTAAGAGTCCAATTGCATTTCATTTAATTTTTAAATATGCATATAAATAAAAAAAAACTGAAAAAAAATTTGTCACCTCGAAAATTTTACGATTTTATGATTTCATTTCCAAAACAATGATGTTTTTGACATATGATAAAATTTTGCAAAAAATTCAATTGATAGTTTTTTTTATAAAAAATAAAAACCTAAAACCATTACTCAAAATTGGTAAAAAATGAATTTCGACTCAAATAACTTTTCAAACATTTGAGATTAAGTATTCAAACTTATTTTATCTTATAAGAAATATTGTTTTCAACATTAGGAAAAATTTTGAAAAAAATCGAATTGACAGTTTTTTTAGAAAAAATAAAAATCTAAACAAAAAAATTACTAAAAGTTTTTAAAAATTGATTTTCGACTCAAATATCTTTTCAAAACTTTGAGATATTGGCTTCAAACTACTTTTATCTTTTAAAAAAATATTGTTGTCAATATTCAGTTAAATTTTAAGAAAAATCGAACTGACAGTTATTTTTTACAAAAAATAAAAACTTAAAAGAAAATTTAACAAAAGTTTGTAAAAATTGATTTTCGACTCAAATATGTTTTCAAAACTTTGAGCTTATGGCTTCCAACTAATTTTTGCTTATAAGAAATATTGTTTTCAACATTCTGAAAAATTTTGAGCAAAATCGAATTTACAGTTTTTTTACAAAAAATAAAAATCTAAACAAAAAATTTAATAAAACTTGGTAAAAAATGGTTTTCGACTCAAATATCTTTTTAAAACTTTGAGATATTAGCTTTAAACTACTTTTATCTTTTAAAAAATTATGTTTTCAACCTTCAGTTAAATTTTGAGAAAAATCGAATTAACAGTTTTCTTACAAAACATAAAAACTTAAAAGAAAACAATACTAAAACTTGGTAAAAATTTACTTACGGTTCAAAAAGCTTTTAAAAATTAAAAATATTGTCTTCAAACTCTTTTTATTTCACAGAAAATATTGTTTTCGATATTCAGTAGTAGTTTTTTTTTTATTGTAAGAATAATTCAACTAACAATTTTTTTAACCCAACACGAAAACCTACAAACTTTTAAGCAAGGCAAATAGACAGACGGGGTGGGAAGTTATTAGTGTGGGTCGCATCCCAGCCTCTTTTTTTATTTTCATTTTAGCAATGCTTTCATTTAACTTGGAATGCACAAATTTAGATATCTATGTAGCTAGGGACCAAGCTTAATGGATAAGTTTGTTTGGTGAGGCCCTTGTTCTCACAGAACTGTAGCTCCACCTTAAGTAAGCCACTAGGAATGCTTTTCTTTTAGATACTATTCGCGAACTATCGTCTTACCGTTTTTTCATTCCTAAAATTTTTAAGAGTTAACATACAACTTAAGCGGAGGGAAAAATTTGCGTTACATTTACATTTTTATAAAAATCATGCATCATGAGTTAAAAAAAGTCTTTCAAAAAAATGTCCTTAAATTTGTAAAATTCGAGTTTATTTAATTTGCTTAAGGCGAAGTGTGTGTTTTGTCTGCCAAAAACAAATAATTCCTCTTTGAAATTTATTTATAGACTTTATTTAATGCATCAATAAATCATATAAAATAAAAGACCATTTGTGTTCTTGATCTTTGAAACACAACACTCGTAGCGCACGTAAATAGAATAAATTTAATATTGATATAAGGATCCTTCGTCCTTCCTATAAATCCAAAATGTATCTTTACTAAATAATTGAAATACAAAATGTGCTAAAGACAAGTTCAATAAGCATTCTACATACGTACGAGTAACTAAAGCAGACAGATTTTTGACAAGGATATATTCCAAATAGAAGTACATATCTCATAGGCATACCTACTGAAGGTATATTTTTAGTATATTAAGATATTATGCATGAGATGAAAGTTCAATTTATTATATTATGTATTTATTAGGTTGTTAACAAGTTAACAATTCAAGCATATCAAATCGAAATAATATGCACAAATTCGTGTACCTAATTCTATCAGGGTAAATTAGTAAACAATTTTGATCCAAAGTTAATTTTGGTTAAAGGTCAAATTTTGATATGATTGTGAATTTCAAGTAAATTTACAAAGTAACAAAGTTCACAAAAATTATATGGAATAGAAATTGTATTAAGAATGTATTTTTGGAATATTAAAATGGATTATATGTATGAATATTCTCAGGTCTTATGTTTTTTATGATTTGTTTTTTTTTTTGGGTTTAAAATAAAGCCCTTAAAAGAGGGACTCCCAAATTCCCCAATCAAATTATTTTCTGCGTATTCATCATATGCATGTAAGGGATATCCCAAAATAAAAGCAATATCCATAGGCGTCCATATGAGGCCAACAATAAGAAAGGCTTGAAAGCGACCCACATTGATAATTTTACATTGGGGCCTGTTCAAAATGTTGAAATGATATTTTTAGCAACAATTCCATTTATTTTATTTAAAGATCAAAAAGAGTTTAAGTTTATGTTTCTGAAGAGTTTAATTTCTATAAAGTAGTAAATTTGGTGACATTTTTTGATTCATGTAAGAAGCACTTTCTTTGAGTGTTACAAATATTAACAGAAATATTTCTACTGGATGAAATAACTTTGATGTCAGCTTGTTTGCAATATATTGAATTCAAAATTAAATTTTATATGAACTCTATGGTTAATTTTGTCAAAAACTGCTGGATGGATTTTTATGAAATGTTCTCTAATGCTTTGTTTACCTTAGCATCTTTCAGTATAAGAAGAACATATATATTTTAATATTGCTCCATAAAGGTACCCCGCAGTAGAACAGTTATTTTGTTTTAAAATATTCTCCGATTTAAATTGTTCCTTTTTTGAAAATTCCTTTATACTGTTTAAATAATAAAGTCAATGATTAAAAATGTCTTATTTTATATTTCTAAGTACTAAATAATTGCATTCCAGAAATGTTTCTAAAAATGATGCTAGGATGCAACCAATATTTCGCATCTGTGTCTGACTGTCGATTTTTCTAAAATTTAAACAAAATATTAATAACAATATTTTGTGTGAGATAAGAAAATTAAAAGTCAATATCTTTCTTTCATCTCATAATACTTGAGTCGAAAGCCATTTCTTATCAGATTTTTGTTGTTTTTGTAGGTTTACGTGTTTTGAAAAAAAAAATCAATTTAATTTTTCTAAATAAAATAAATAAATAAATTAGGTGGCGCAACAGTCCATGAAGAACCAGGGCCTAGTGACTTACAACTCTCAACCATTCCTGTGTGCGAGTAATTGCAGTGATGGAGGGGACCTACAGTTTATATGCCGATTCCGAACGGCTAATTCGAGAAAGCACTTTTCATGACAAGAATTACTCTTGGAGAATTTGTCAATTCCTCGCAAGAGACAGTACCCGTGAAAAAAACTTTAGGTGGCACAATCAGGGATCGAACCCAAGACCTCTCGCATGATAGTCCAACGCACTAACCATCATGCCACGGGTATTTTTATAAATAAAATATCTAAAACTTAGAACAATATTTTGCATTTAGAAGCATTAAGAAAGGTCGCTTGAGGTTTAAATTGTGGGGCATTTACATTAAGTTTTTAAAGACATTATTAGAGAAATTGAGAAATAAATCCATTTTGAAGGTCAAGTTCCGGTTTGATTTTGGTGTGCAGTTTGTTATGGTATTTGTTGCTGCAGGTCTTCTAGGCGCTTAAGCCTTCTGAGTGGAATGAGATGTACCATGGGGTGAGTTTTCTATCAATTTACCTATGCAATCATAGGTACTTGGAATCGATACCTTGAATTTTCTCAGCAGAAATCGATGACATTCTACATTCGGGATGGAGTAATTCTTCATAAAGAATTATTGTTTATCTAATCTTGGGTTCCATTATTTCGTAGACCACGAGGTACCAAATTTTTTGAAGCGTGTTTCGTAGGGGTTAGAGTAGGACGGACGGCCGGCGGTTTATTTATAGGAATAGCGGATTTTAGATTAACGGTGGAAGGTATTAGATTAACGGCGCGGCGGCAGGTTGAATAGGAGGAGTCGCATCGGCAGATAAAATCTTTAACTTCTTAAGCAAAAGACATAAGACCCACGGAAACTCCCGAAACGTCTTCATTCATATTTTTGAGTTCCCTTAGGATTTCAGGAGAGGGAGGGGATATGCAAGACGAGGGCTTTTTAGGTAAAGATCAATGCCGGATTTGATTTAGTCTAAATTCGATACCAAATTTTTGTGTATTTCTTTCTCGGAATTGCTTAAAGAATTAAGTGTGCAGTCTATGTCCAAACGAATTAGGTTAAAGACATTAGAGGACACGGACGCATTATTACGAAAAGAATTACGAGATTTATAAGCACTGAATTGTTTTTCAATCGAACACAATTCGGACAAACCTTGTGTATCAGCTTGTTGCCATAAGAAATTCGATTCCTCAACATTTTAGAAAAGTAGATCGAATTTTTTTGACAGGGATTGGGTATTTTTTAGCTTCGTAGCGTTGTTATTTGAAATAGTTTCATAAAGGCATTTTATTGCGAGCAATTTATCAGATATTGAAATAGAACCACATTCCTCGCAATTAAATATAAAATTGTTAAAATAATCATTCAAGTACTGAGACTGACGCATGAAGGATGGAAAGATCTTCCAAAAAGTTCACTGACTTTACGATGGCAGAAAACTCGAAAAAAGTGGGTCCACCGATTCCGTCCGTCTGTCTGCCTGTCTGTCTGTCTTAGACCCTTCAGCCCAAACCATTGTGTCAATTGACTTAAAGTTTAGAAATTAAGGTTTTGAGCCATTTCGCTCAAGGCATTTTTTTCGTTTTTTTAAAGATTTAAAATAACAGTAGTCCCCATACAAATTTTTGGCTAAAAATCAAAATTCGAATTTTCTCAAAAACGCACCGATAGATTTTTTTAAATTTTATCAAAAATGTTGTTTCTTAATTTATAAAAAATTGTTAAATTTATAAAAAAAAAAAACATTTTTAAATTCAAATTTAAAAAATGTATATTTATATAAAATTAATTAATAAAAAAACGCTCTAACGATTTTCAAATCAAAATTTTAAAAAATGAAGGTCTTTTTGAGAAATCAAATGGCATATAAGATTTTGAAAACAAACCCAGTCATGCACTTTTTTTAAAAAGTCATTTCTCTATCTTTTGATGTTATTATCATTTAATTAAACTATTAATATAACAATTTAATTAAATTATTAATATAACAATATTAATTTGAAGTCAAAGTCTCCATTGGTTGTTGAGATTATGGACGACGAAAAATAGTTTCCCGAACGTACGGACTTATACCAGCATACAAACAGGTCATCGATCTAAGAACGATTGATTTAGTTTTTAGAGTATTTCAAAAGTGGAGAAATGTTAACTATTTTAATTTTAACAATCGTAAAAATACGAATAATTTAATCTATGAAGTTAAAAATATTCTACAAATGGCAGAACGGTTGCCTATAAAGAAATACTATAATTTCTCAGTAAATTACTGGCAACCCTAAGAAACAAAAATGTTCAGCTTTCAGTTTAAAATGATTTATTATATTTGAGATATTATCTCTGCCTAACTAAAGATCAAACCAATATTTCAAATATATGGATACGCCTTATCCTTTCAGTCAATGCTCCATTCGTATAAAAATCTTAAACTGTCAGCTGTCATTTTTATTTATTAAGATTGCTATGTAAATAGTCTCTAATATTTATTTAAATTCATATATGTGTATGTTCCAATTAATATTTAAAACAAAAAAAAGTCTTCTAATAATTTCTTAAATTAATTTTTTTATTGTAAAAAAATACTTACTTGTAGTTTTATTTTATAAAAGGTACAAAATCTCACCAAAGTTTTGAGATTCAAATACAAACAATCTCCTCTTTATCAACGATGTTCTTCTCTCAATTGTTTTGTATTTATTTATATTTTTTTTTGTTGTAATCTTTATTTATTTTAAAATTCATTTGAAGATTCATAAATTTTGTTTCTTTTTTTTTCATATTTTACAACAGCAAACTGTTCATTTTTTTTAATTATTTTTAATATTTAAAATTTTTTATTCATATTTTATTAAATTAAAATTTCTTACATAACTAAAAATTTCTATCTACATTGAATCTGTGTGCTCACAACATTTTTTTATAATTTAATTTTTGTATTTCAAATTTTCCCTTGTTTTTAATTTATTTTAAAAAATAATTAATAATTAATTTTTTTTCCAAATATCATGTAAAAAAATTATTTTATTATTTTTTTATTTATTTATTTTTAGTTTTAAAATATTCGTATCTAAACTTAAAAAAGAACTAAGCAACGATTATATATTTTAATTTTTATAAATTGTATACAAAAATCAAACTTATCTCCCCTTATTTTTCTTAAGTTTTTTGTTTTATTTTGTTTTTAAGTATTATTAAAATTACCCTTTTTTATTTAAAAAAATAAGAATAATTATTTGAATTTACAAATCAGTATGCAAAACTGGCGGCTTCCCACCCGTGCTAGTCATTGTGGTGGAGAGCGTCTGCTCGCCGTTTCCGGTATTTGTCGTCGATGAATTCCCACTGTTGCTTAAAATCGTGACACTCAATCGTCCCCTATGACCGCCACCACCGCCGCAACCACCCCCATCATCGGTATAAGCGACAGTTCCCGTATCGCCGACAATTGTAGCCGTGGTGACAGTTGTATTCATATTGTTATTTCGAGCCGCTTTCGCTTTTGCCTTGGAGCTGAGGAGACGTTCCTTTTGCTTACTCTTTCCGAATTTCGGGAAGAAACTATTTTCCAGCTGTAATTGGGCGTTGATGTCATTGCGGGCGGCACAGGAACACGCCTTCATGAAACTCTTCTTAAAGTTGTCACTCAAAAACGCATACAATATCGGATTCATGGCTGAATTGGAATAGCCCAGACAACCAACCAAGAGGAAAACCGTTATCTCCAGACGCGACCTACACGCATCGGGCTTGGAATTTATCAAGGCCACTTGAGATATCCAATAGGGTAGCCAACATAGAACATATACTGTAATCACTGTTAGGACGAGTTTAGTAACTTTGCGATGCGACCGTTTCTTTTCTTTGGACTTATTCTTTGGCCCGACGGTATGCAGCTTCCGTATGACCAGATAGTAGAAGCACAAGATAAAAGATAACGGTGTAGCAAAACCTAGAATCAGTGTGTACAGTATAAATGTGGTACCCGATTGTGTATTGTGACTTTCGGGCCATTTGATGTTGCAGGACAAGTGGTCCTCGTGTAGAACAACAGTGTTGGCGAATAGAATCACGGGCAGCATGAGGACTGCCGAGGCGATCCAAGCGATTCCGGAGACAATCTTGGAGCCCAAAGGTGTCCGATAGCGTGGCGATGAGATGGGATGACACACCGCGATGTAGCGATCCGCTGACATGATGAGCAGGAATATGGACGACGTGAATTGGGTGATGGAAGTGCTTACCATGTACGCCTTGCATGCGTACTCCCCGAACTTCCAGCTGCCGATTTGCATGGTGAAGAGAAGGAATGGAATTCCAATCAGGAAACATTCGTCAGCAATGGCAAGATTCAAAATGTAGATGTTCGTGACGGTTTGCATCTTCGAGAAACGCAGGACCACATAGATGACCAGAGTGTTGCCAAAGAGTCCAACAATGCAAACTGTGGCGTAGAGGACCATTGTGATGAAAGTGCCAATGGCATTCTGAGAGTATGGACACATGCCTTCGTCATCGAAGAAGGATGTGTTCGAAGAGGTTTGATTTGGACCAAAGCCTAATGAATTGTTCCAGAAATTCTGTTGTGACTCAAAGTTGTTCGGAATGAAAATACTCGAAGGATATTCATCAAGATACAAAGATGAAGAATGTCCAGAAGTTGACGGAATTGTTGAGAGATGATGTGAAGAGGCGGATTTTCTTTCTCCAATGGTCATTGAAATTGATCCCATCAGGAGTAAAATAATGGTCAGACTGATAGATGGACCGGTTCTAGCGGTGGATTTTGTTCTTGATAATGGCATTTTTCCAAGCTTATTATCGTCACATTAAAAAATTTTAAGAAAGTTCATCAGATGACATTGTTTTCTGAAAAGAGAAAGAAGGGAGAAATATAAGTAAAAGCGACATTTGTGGTAAATATTTTTGTAAATATAAGATTCTAAAACAGACAATAACTTTTTCGTTTTAGTCTGGAAATTGTCTAGAGTTTCTTTAATAAGAAATGAGCGGGGTATAATATTCGACATTCTCGATGTGTGGCTTCAAACCCATTCTCTATGGATTACAGAATATATAGGTTATTTAATAATCTGTAATGTATATATCGTTCATTCCTTAGATCAACGTTTGTAAGGCCAAGAGAAAAATTCGCTTTTACAATTATATACTCGTATACCATATGAGATCGAAAATTTAGCTCTTTATCACATATTAACCCAAGATCAGTAAAAGAGGACACAACACAACACATACACAACATTACGAAAATGACAGTTTCGAGGAAATGGAGGTAAACTTTTACGGGAGAAGGTCATACTCGTAGATTGGCATTTTTTTATATTAATTTCCAAAATGTTTTTTTGCACTAGGTAAAAACAGTATGCAGGTCATGTTGAAGAAAAGAAGAGTCTTCAGAAGAAACGATTGCTTTGATTATTTTGATGTCGTCAACAATAATAGGATTGGACCAAGATGGCTACCCTAAGGAACCCCTGAGGATGCGAAGGTTGGATCGGACACCGCGTTTCTAGAAGCAACTCAATATTTGCAATTTTCTAGTTAAAAGTCTAGTACCTTTAGCGTGATGATTAGTGCGTTGCAAGGGGTCTTGGGTTCAATCCCTGCCTGTGCCACCTATTTATTTTTCACGGGTACTGCCTTTTGCGAGGAACAAATCCTCCAAGAGTAATTTTTGTCATGAAAAGTGCTTTCTCAAATTAGCCGTTCGGATTCGGCATATAAACTGTAGGTCCCTTCCATCTCTGACAACATTACTCGCACACAGGAATGGTTGAGAGTTGTAAGTCACTAGGCCCTGGTTCTTCATGGACTGTTGCGCCACCTAGTTTTTTTTTTTTTTTTTAGTTAAAATTTAATCCACTCAATAAACAATGCTGGAAAATTAAAAGCTTTTAGTTTTAAATTGATAATTTGGTGACTGTCAAAGGCCTTACCAAAATCAGTGGCAATGACATCAACTTCGAGACATTATGGGTAAGATTAGTCGTGTTGGACTTGCTCTTTAATGCTTTCAAAGATCTTGTGTAGTGCAGAAAGTTAAGCAATCGGGAGGTACTTAGAAATATCATTCTTACAACCCATTCTGAAAATGGGGAATATAAAGGATTCTTTCCACACGGAGTAGAACACAGCTTGCAAAAGTGGATGTTGGAAGAGTTTAGTAAGGTGTTCACAAAATAAATTAGAGCATTTTTTAAAAAAAATATCAGGGATTCCATCTGGTTCAGGAGAAAAATCATCCTTTAGTGAGTTTAACTTATCGCAGACGGAGGAGGAAGTAATAGAAAAAGAAACAAGAGATTTTTATGGTAAATTAGACATAGATGTGTGAAAATCTAGACCGGGTTTATCTGAACCATTACTATAAGTCTGTCTGAAAATAGTAGCAAAGAAATTAACTTGTATTTTTGGATTAGATAAAGATGTGCCAAGGAAGTTGAGCGTTGTGAGATGAGGAAAGTCTGCATCTTATGATACAACAGGTAAAGGAATTGGCATAACGTAATTTAGAGGCATCTAGACTTTTAGATAAGTTTTATGGAAAACCTTTTCCTGGCAATACGGATGCTGCACAGTTCTTCTGTATACCAGGGAGGAGATGAAAGACAGTTCTTTTGTATAATGAAAGGAACGCATTGGACAAGAAAAGCGAAAAAAGAGATGTAGACGAAGGAAAGAGCTTCGTCGATAGGCGTAGACGGGTAGATAAAGTGATGAAAATCAGCTTTACAAAAGTTGAAGGTGACTCAATAGCTGAAGTATTATCATCAAGACAAAAAAAGAAATATAAAGGAGGATGATACTGATCGAGGACGGCGGGAAGATGAGAGTTTCCAAATACGATAGAATAAATGGATCAGTGGAGAAGGTGACCTAACTTATTGAGGATCCTATTAATTTTGAAGAAGCCAAATTCGAGTAATCAATTTCTTTTTCAGAATTGTAATCCTTGATGCCCTGATTCATTTAGAAAAGGGTCTCTTCGCTGAAGATGATATTGTGATAAGTGTTTATCTTCAACCCCAGATTCAATTGAATTTGATGCAGACCCTCGACTGCTTCAGAAGTCGAAATTCTCTACCTGTTGCACTATTACGTATAAGTTGATATTTTCGTCATGTTGTCTACATAAAACACTTAGTAAGGAAATATTCCAAACATTGTTTGTGTATATATTAAATCAATCTACAATGTTTGTTAAACAAGAATTACACCAGTCAAATTCTAACAAACTTTGATTCAAAACTCTTACGACCAATTTCTTCGACATAAATTTACGCATTAAAGGTAACTCTATTTCTTCTATTCCACTATTAAGACTATAAAAACTATAAAGTTTATTTAAAACTCTGAAGAAATGTCTCAAAAAACGCAATTTTATAAACGTTTTCAAAACCACCAAATTAAAATCTTCAAAAATATGGTCTACCCTCAAATTATTAAAAAAGCAACTGGTTTATTGCTTTCACTAACTGGAAAATGAGAAGCCCATGTTTCATGTTCTTCTCGAATTTTCCATTTTATATACAATACTTATGATTTCACATTCACTTCAACTTGGTTTATTTTTCACTCAACTCGTAATTTAAAACATAATGCCGCACATTCAGTTCCAGCTTCCTGCTTCTTGTGCTCTTCAGCAATTTCATTTTATTTATTAAAAGCAATTTTTCCTGACGCGAATTTCGCAGTGTTTCAAAAACAATTATTCATCGACGGCGGCGGCGGCGTTGAAACTCGTTATGCTGATGTGAAATGTGAAAGATAAAACTTTCTCATTATGTGTCTTTTGATATTCTTCAGCGTCCTGCATCTTCTATCTTAAAACATCTTTCAGTTTCACATTTTCCTCGGACTGGATATAATGGTGTTTTTAATTAAGTTTGATAAAATAAAAGGCCTCCATTTCAGAGAATCCGACTCTGGGTTATAAGTTTGTGTATTCTTAATACAGGAAAGAAAACACACACAAACAGAAAAGATATAAAGAGGTAAAGGAATTATATTTACTTCCGTCATTCGTTAATGGGAAGGATATTATTTCAGAGGACATTCTTGAGCTCTTGAGTTTAATCAAAAGTGAGAGAAATTGAAACGACCAGAGGATTATTTTTGCACACAATATAGGGTCAAGTGATATAAGTAGATTTATGACAGAATCCTTCAACTTGAATGGGAATTTTATTTTTTGTGCAAAATAGAGTTTGTATAGTTATAAAATACTTAAGTTTTGATAAGGATCTGTAAGTATGATGTCGCAATATTCTGATAAGAATTTAAAGACACAACTTGAAAGTAACTTAAGTATTTCTCTAACAATTTTGATTGGGTTTGAATTATGAGTGCTTGAAAATCTTAAATTAAGGAATTTTTAATTCCTGATCTTGATTTCTCAATTGGTCCTTTTAACAAATGAATGTACTTAAACTAATTTGAGGGAAAACTGAATAATTTAATTATGGAAGCGGATGTTGTCCCATAATAATATTCGCTGAGTTTTTGAATATTAACACTGTTGCGGTAAAATTTACCACAACAAGTTTCACTCGCCTATTGTATATCCTTTTCCCTTTTTAACCTTCCGTTCTTCGTTGTGGCTCCAAAATATTCTAAGAGTTCAGTTGAATCCTGTCTTCCATCAGTCAGTGTCCTGCTCTTATTATATACTGGAAAAGCAACCAAAAACAGGTGTGGACAACATGGTACATTTGTGTGACGGGCGGTCCACAAAATGACTCTTAGTACGACAGATGGTCTGCACGAATACCAATCATGGTGACAGACAGGTGGTCTGGTCACCAAAACAAACAAAAAAAGCACGAGCGACACTTGGTCCTCGATTGCTGATGTTACTCAGATGAGAATGGCTGCATGCCCAACATAAATCAATTTCATTATGTAAAAGATGGAACGTTAACACGAGTCCCTAATCCCCTAGTCTGCGCGAAAGTCCAACGACGAATAGAGTAGAATCGCGAAATCAAAAACCACTGCCAACTTCACCCTCCGACAGTTAAAACAAAGAAAATAAAGCTTTCATCAATTTTTACAGAATTGTAATTTTGTACGAGGGGAAAAATGAACGCGTTAAACACTTGAGTTTCACGCAACTTATCAAAGTTTCTTCAAAATTATGGGGGTGTGAATAGGGTGGCTGAATGCACCCATTGAATTCCCGCTCACTGGAAGAAGTACCAGAGGTCGGCGAATCCAATGACGGTGGTAGTGCATAAAGCTGGGGTGAAACGTGCGAGTAGGAAAAGTAGTGGTGTCTCAACTGCGTTCGCTCACTCTTGCAAATATGCTAGGTGTAGCTGAATTAAAACGCGAACGAGACCCACACTTTCTGATTGGCCGAAAGCATGTGGGAATGGAAAACAAAGAAGAGGTCATCAAGGCAAGGTGAAAGCCTGGAAGATCACTTCTTTGCGATATAGAAACTGAGCCGGAGGTTCAAAAAAAAAAAAAAGTGAAAACAAAAATTGAGAAAGGAAATTTTGAAAAGTTGGAAAGAAATTGGAGTGTTTTAAATCATAACGTAGTAGAAAAGGTGAAGATTTTTTTGGAGAAGAAAATAAAGTGAAAATTGGAGGAAGGAAGAAGAAAAAAAAAGGATTGCAAAACAACTAGGAGAGGGAAGTTGGCAGGACATCAGGAAAAGCTAAGTATCTTATTTGGCATTTGAAGAGTAGATTTTTTTTTATTTGTGCGTGATAATTAATATTGAGAATTGTGTAAGAATCGTTGGACTTTCGTTTCGAAAAAGAAAAAAAAGGTAATTCCGAAAAAGCGGAACTCGCGACCCGTATTTAAAAATTGTCTTTGTCCAGTCGGGACAAAAGGTTAACGGTCCATCTTCGGTGTTATACACCATTTCTTTGTCTTTCAAAATTCTTAAAAGATCTTGGGTTTTAATCCTACTTGTAAGGTTTCCCAAGCAAAATTTAAAATAATTAAAAATACTTATACTTGTTTAAAACATCTTCTTTTTTTTATTTTGTTCATAAATTGTTTTGTTCGGTTCTGCTCCAAAAGGTTTGTGATTTCCTTTTACAAAAAAAATTACTGGCGCCCATTTTGATTCTTTTATTTTTTTTTCCATATATTTCAAGAACACCCTATATTCATCGTCTTCAATCAAATTAAATTGATAAGATTAAATCGTTTCGATTAATAAAAATTACCTTGTACCCAATTAATCAAACCCACCCCAAAACTGAGCTATCGGGCGACAGCACTGCTTTTGCTGTCTGTGCGGAAATTAACGAACAAACCTATTCGCGTCTGACAGTTGTTTATTATTTCAATTAATCACAAATAGGTACTACTCGTGCGCGCCGGCTGCCTATTTTACGAAATTATAATTCGATTGCGATTTTGATAATTATTATTGAGTTTGCGGACAATCACTCCGCCATCGTATTATTCGTACATTCATCATAAATTCGGTTCGTTAATTTTTGTAACAATTGGCGTCCAAACGTGGGGCTTGTCTGTTTCATTTTTGTGGATAGAAGTGTTTGAATTGCACTTCATAATTTGTGTTTGTTAATCCCTAGGGAAGTGTTAAGTGTTCATATTTATAATAATTATACCTATAAGACTTTTTACTTGGTGTTTTGTTTTTCTTTTCTATAGGTACATATCTGCATTGTATGAATAGTGTTCTGTTCGTGTCGTAAAGGAATTCTAAAAACATCAAAAATTGCTAGTGGAGTAAATAGCCTGGGCTAAAGGATTTGTTTACGTCACGAAGACAAAAACAAGGAAATTGAGGATTTTCTATCGAATAAGGTTTTTATCTATATTTTCATTTTCATTTTTCTATAGTTATCGTGCTGATTGATATTTACTTCTTTAATATTTACATTTCATTATACATATATACTTTTATATTTGTTTTCTAATTTATTCGGGGCATCCATTTTGTGTTGATAGAATATATTTTTGACAGGTGTGGGCAATTAATTTTCAGTGTGGTGAATTATCGATCGGAGTTGCCGTATCGATATAGTACCTTTTTCTGGGTTGCAACTTTGAAAATATTTTAAGTACTTTTTGTAAATTTTATTTTCGATTTGTTTTTTGTTCAAATTAATTTAGTTTGGAATTGGATATCAATAATCGGACCGATTCTAACTTTAATTTTTTTTTCTTTTGGGACAGTACATTTCAGTGGTAAATTTAGTAACGATTTTTTCTTTTAAGTTTGAAAGTCTTTTGGATAAATTAGGTTTTACTTTGGAGGAATCATTTTAGGGTTGTTTAATTGATTTTATTTAACTTTTTAATTCTTTTTTTAACTTAAAATGGAGAGTAGTCAGGTAAATAGATTACGCAAGACGAGATAATCTACGAAATACAATGTCGTGGATTGACAGTAGGGACGGTAGAAGGGATGCGCAAGACGCTCAGAGCAGCGTTGAAATTAGAACGTAGGAATTCGTTTACACTTCCCGGTTATCCTTTCAAATTCGAAAAGGATTCCCAGGCTGTGGAAAAGAAGCTAGGAGAAATAGGGAAACTTTTGGAAAATCCTTCTAAAGAATATTTAAAGATTCTAACAAAGATAGAATGGGGTTTACGCAGGATTGATAGGGCCTTACCAGAAAACGAAACACAGGAGAAGAGTAGGGCAGCATTGAAAAATAGTTTGATAATGGCTATGGCAGAATTGGAAGGGGATGAAGAGACCGATAAAGATGAGGAGAAAATCAATGAAGGAAAATGTGTAAAGGATGCGATGAAGACCAATACAACGATGGGATTAGGAAATGTCATTAGTAGCGAAGGGAATAACAGCAACAGTATTAGTCAGGATAATCCGATTTTAGAACAGGTCATAGAGAGTAGGGACAAATTTCAGAATATTTCCAAGTGGGATGTGAAGTTCACTGGAGAGCGCTGTGGTGCCTCAGTGAACTCGTTTTTAGAAAGAGTTCAGGAAATACGTTCAGCTAGGGGGGTTTCAGAAACCCAACTTTTTAAGGCAGCAGTTGAGCTTTTTGTGGGTAAAGCTCTTATTTGGTATAGAGCTATTAGGTTGTCGGTTAATTCGTGGCCAGAATTAGTCAGGGAGTTGAAGCTGGAATTCTTGCCACCGAATTACGATGATTCACTCTTAGATGAGATTAGGCGTCGCACACAAGGCAAAGATGAATCCATCGGAGTCTATGTGGCGACAATGCAAAATCTGTTTGGTAGGCTAACTGAACCAATATCGGAAAGTAGGAAGTTGTCAATGATCCAAAGGAACTTGACACCTTTCTACCAAACTCAGCTTGGTTTGGCTAAACCAAGTTGTGTGTCCGACTTGGTTGCATTAGGTAGAAACCTAGAGGCGGTTAGGGCAAACGTGGAATCGTATCTTCCACCACCTAGTGTTAGGGATAATAAGAATCTGCTAGAACCGGATCTAGCGTATGTAGGTATAGAAACTCCAATGGTTTCGGTTGTTGTGGGGAATGACCAAACCAAAAATCAGGCCAGTTCTTCAAGTCAAAACTCGTTGATGAGATGTTACAATTGCAATGGATCAGGCCATTTTGCAAATAGGTGTTCCGCTCCTAGGCGTTGTTTTGGTTGTGGGCAATTAGGGGTGAAGAGACAGAATTGTCGTCGCTGCTCGGGAAACGGGCAACGGGCTCTTGCGCCAGCAGGGCGGGAAGTCCGCAGGAATTGAATAGGTTGCCTGCTGGGAACCAGCCGGCAGATCAAATTCATTTAGGCTTTACTTTGGAGGCAAACGGGAGTGATAGGAGACCATTTTTGAGTGTCAGAATTTATGGTACTAGATTTTTAGGTTTATTAGATTCAGGAGCTTCTAGAACCATAATAGGTAGGGATTCTTGGGAAATATTACAGAATTTAGGTCTTTCAGTAAAGACAGATAGGGTCCGCAGCGTACGTTTAGCTGACGGAAAAGGTGTTGAGGTTTTAGGGACAATTTCTCTTCCAATCGTAGTAGAAGACAAGGCAGTATTTATGGACTGTCTCGTAATACCAACTCTACCACTCACGTTGATTTTGGGTGCCGATTTTTGGGCCTTGTCGGGAATCGTCCCGGATTTAAGATCGCGTGAATGGAATTTTTCGGAACAGCCGGTTTCGATTTGTTCTATTACAGAACGTTCTGAATTGAGTGATAGGGAAATTAAATTGTTAGACGATCTTATTGAAGAATCATTTAGGAAAATGCCAGAAGGCTTAGGGTGTACAACAATGGTTGAACACAAAATTAGGACGTCGGCGGAACCGATTAAACAACGGTATTATCCGGTTTCTCCGGCAATGCAGGGACACATAGATAGGGAATTAAACGAGATGTTAGAAGCAGGAGTTATTGAGAGATCGACAAGTGCGTGGTCATCTCCAATACTTTTAGTTAAAAAGAAAGACGGCTCCTATAGGTTCTGTGTGGACTATAGGAAGCTGAATAAAAATACAGATAGGGATGCTTATCCACTTCCATACATTAATTCAATTTTAGATAGGCTTCGAGGGGCTAGGTTCTTGTCTTCGCTAGACATTAAATCAGCATATTGGCAGATTCCTATGGAAGAGGAATCAAAGCCATATACTGCCTTCACGGTACCTGGTAGGGGTCTTTTTCAGTTTAGGAGAATGCCTTTCGGTCTTCACAATTCGCCTGCGACTTGGCAGAGGTTTATCGACACAGTTTTGGGTGCCGACCTCGAACCATACGTTTTCGTCTATTTAGACGACATCATCATCATTGCAGATAATTTCGAAAAACATCTTGAAATTCTGAATGAGGTGATGAAAAGGTTAAGTGAAGCCGGATTAAAGGTCAGTAGGGAAAAAATGCAATTTTTGCATGCCATCTTTAAAATTTTTAGGGTATATAGTGGATCGAAATGGTTTACACGTAGATCCAGAGAAAGTGGAAAGCATGGTTAGGATTCCAGCACCGAGGAATGTTAAAGAGGTTAGGAGTTTTATAGGGACAGTTTCATGGTACCGTCGTTTTGTACCAAATTTCGCCGAATTACTCCGGCCTTTAGCAGACTTATTAAAGAAAAATAAAAAGTTTATTTGGAGTCAGGAATGTGAGGATAGTTTCAGGAAGGCAAAAGAGTGTTTGGTGACAGCACCTATACTCACTTGCCCAGATTTTAAACGACCTTTTGTCGTTCAAACAGACGCGTCAGATTTTGGTATCGGTGCAGTTCTTTCACAGAACTTCGATGAGGGAGAAAAGGTTGTCTGTTACCTTAGTAGGTCTTTAAATAGGAACGAGAAAAACTATAGTACAACGGAGAAAGAATGCTTGGCTGTACTTTGGGCTGTTGAGAAGTTGCGACCGTACATTGAAGGAGTTCGATTTACGGTTGTGACAGATCATTACTCCTTGGTATGGTTAAGCAATCTTAAAGATCCGCAGGGTAGGTTGGCCCGATGGGCAATTAGGCTTCAACAATTCGACTTTGAAATCATTCACCGTAAGGGCAAGGAGCATGTAGTTCCGGATATGCTCTCTCGAGGAGTACCACAGTTGGGTGGTATCTCAGATGAGGATTCAGACCCTTGGGTGAAGAAAATGATTTCAGCAGTAAATACAAATCCCCTTAGATACCCAGCCTGGCGAGTTGAACAAGGTCAGTTGTTCAAACTCGTGAAGGCAAATCATGTAGTAGTACACGAAAACAATCAAGAATGGAAGAGAGTGATAGGGAAAAATGATAGGTTAGCTATTTTACAGGAAAACCATGATAGTCCATTAGCAGGACACATGGGCGTTAGGAAAACTTTTGCCAGAATTGGGGCGAAGTTTTATTGGCCAAAGATGAGGGCCGATATAACTAAATATGTTAGGAGTTGCAAAGTTTGCCAACAAGTAAAGCCGGTGAATGAGAAACGAGCTGGATTAATGACGGAGAGGATAGGTATCAAGGCACCGTGGGAAATGATTTGTGTTGATTTGGTAGGGCCGCTTCCTAAATCGAGTAGGGGTTTTATCTATATTCTGACGGTGGTAGATTACTTCACTAAATTTCCACTTTTGTTCGCTTTGAGGTCGGCCACTGCAAAGGCCATAGTTAGGGAATTGGAAGACAACGTATTTCTTTTATTTGGCATCCCTAAGGTGATCGTGAGTGACAACGGTCCTCAGTTCCGATCAAAGGAACTGAAAACGCTTTGCCAGGCGTACGCGTCACAGTTAAAATTTACAGCCCATTACCACCCGCAGGCGAATCCTGCGGAGAGGATCAATCAGATCCTAAAGACGACGTTAAGGGCATACGTCGCAGAAAACCACAGAGTGTGGGATTTACAGCTCAGCAAGGTGGCGTGTGCTATTCGCACGTCACAACATGAGGTTTTAGGTGTTTCACCTTATTACGCGAATTTTGGGAGGGATATGGTGACTTCAGGTCGAGAAGTACCATTAGTCGGGGATGGTTCGGGGAATGTCCAGAATCTGGGTGAGATCGCTGAACGTTTCAAAGAACTTAGGTTAGATATTGGTAAAAAACTCGAAGTAGCATCTAAGAGAGCTGCTCAAGCCTACAATCTTCGACGGCGTGATGTTAAATATCACCCCGGCGACCTTGTATGGCGTAGAAACTTTACGTTGTCGGATGCCGCGAATTACTATGCTGCCAAATTAGCACCGAAGTTTGTCGGTCCGTTTGAAATTAAAAACCGTGTGTCACCTTGGACGTACGTGTTAAAAGATATTAATGGTAAAGAACGCGGAACATGGCACGTTAAAGATTTGAAACCGTATACCGATGCATCCGAAAAAAGTAGTTTAAAGTAGTTTCTTTTTTGTTTTCATTTTTGAATTAGATCCAATATAACGTTTTTGCCTTTTGATTTTTTTTTTTGATGGAAAATCCTTAATCTTGTTTTCCATTACCTTGGCATCTTTTAGAAAATGTGTTACAGAATTGTAAGCACATTTCCTAGGAGGTAAGGGTGGGATTTGTTGCGGTAAAATTTACCACAACAAGTTTCACTCGCCTATTGTATATCCTTTTCCCTTTTTAACCTTCCGTTCTTCGTTGTGGCTCCAAAATATTCTAAGAGTTCAGTTGAATCCTGTCTTCCATCAGTCAGTGTCCTGCTCTTATTATATACTAGAAAAGCAACCAAAAACAGGTGTGGACAACATGGTACATTTGTGTGACGGGCGGTCCACAAAATGACTCTTAGTACGACAGATGGTCTGCACGAATACCAATCATGGTGACAGACAGGTGGTCTGGTCACCAAAACAAACAAAAAAAGCACGAGCGACACTTGGTCCTCGATTGCTGATGTTACTCAGATGAGAATGGCTGCATGCCCAACATAAATCAATTTCATTATGTAAAAGATGGAACGTTAACACGAGTCCCTAATCCCCTAGTCTGCGCGAAAGTCCAACGACGAATAGAGTAGAATCGCGAAATCAAAAACCACTGCCAACTTCACCCTCCGACAGTTAAAACAAAGAAAATAAAGCTTTCATCAATTTTTACAGAATTGTAATTTTGTACGAGGGGAAAAATGAACGCGTTAAACACTTGAGTTTCACGCAACTTATCAAAGTTTCTTCAAAATTATGGGGGTGTGAATAGGGTGGCTGAATGCACCCATTGAATTCCCGCTCACTGGAAGAAGTACCAGAGGTCGGCGAATCCAATGACGGTGGTAGTGCATAAAGCTGGGGTGAAACGTGCGAGTAGGAAAAGTAGTGGTGTCTCAACTGCGTTCGCTCACTCTTGCAAATATGCTAGGTGTAGCTGAATTAAAACGCGAACGAGACCCACACTTTCTGATTGGCCGAAAGCATGTGGGAATGGAAAACAAAGAAGAGGTCATCAAGGCAAGGTGAAAGCCTGGAAGATCACTTCTTTGCGATATAGAAACTGAGCCGGAGGTTCAAAAAAAAAAAAAAGTGAAAACAAAAATTGAGAAAGGAAATTTTGAAAAGTTGGAAAGAAATTGGAGTGTTTTAAATCATAACGTAGTAGAAAAGGTGAAGATTTTTTTGGAGAAGAAAATAAAGTGAAAATTGGAGGAAGGAAGAAGAAAAAAAAAGGATTGCAAAACAACTAGGAGAGGGAAGTTGGCAGGACATCAGGAAAAGCTAAGTATCTTATTTGGCATTTGAAGAGTAGATTTTTTTTTATTTGTGCGTGATAATTAATATTGAGAATTGTGTAAGAATCGTTGGACTTTCGTTTCGAAAAAGAAAAAAAAGGTAATTCCGAAAAAGCGGAACTCGCGACCCGTATTTAAAAATTGTCTTTGTCCAGTCGGGACAAAAGGTTAACGGTCCATCTTCGGTGTTATACACCATTTCTTTGTCTTTCAAAATTCTTAAAAGATCTTGGGTTTTAATCCTACTTGTAAGGTTTCCCAAGCAAAATTTAAAATAATTAAAAATACTTATACTTGTTTAAAACATCTTCTTTTTTTTATTTTGTTCATAAATTGTTTTGTTCGGTTCTGCTCCAAAAGGTTTGTGATTTCCTTTTACAAAAAAAATTACTGGCGCCCATTTTGATTCTTTTATTTTTTTTTTCCATATATTTCAAGAACACCCTATATTCATCGTCTTCAATCAAATTAAATTGATAAGATTAAATCGTTTCGATTAATAAAAATTACCTTGTACCCAATTAATCAAACCCACCCCAAAACTGAGCTATCGGGCGACAGCACTGCTTTTGCTGTCTGTGCGGAAATTAACGAACAAACCTATTCGCGTCTGACAGTTGTTTATTATTTCAATTAATCACAAATAGGTACTACTCGTGCGCGCCGGCTGCCTATTTTACGAAATTATAATTCGATTGCGATTTTGATAATTATTATTGAGTTTGCGGACAATCACTCCGCCATCGTATTATTCGTACATTCATCATAAATTCGGTTCGTTAATTTTTGTAACAACACCATGATTTTTAACGTTGTATTATTGAATTTAAATTGTTTGTATCAGTGCAATATACGAGTACTTGCCAAAAATAAACATACATATTACATATAAAAATATATATGTCGTAAGTAAAAGTCGACAAAATTTGGTTGATATCATTAATTTAGTATATTTCGAACCAGTATTAAATTATTTACTATGCATGATAGCAAATTACAATAAACTCAAAAAATTGCATAGGTACCCTCAAATATTTACAAAAATATGAAAACTGGTAAAAAATTGAATGTTGAATTAAATATCTTGAAGAAATAAATTATTGCTTATTATAAAAAATATTGTCGTTTATATTTGAAAAAAAATTAAGAAACAAAACAACTGACAGCTTTGTTAAACAAAAAAAGAGGCTAGGATGCGACCCACACTGATAACTTTTCATCCTGTTTTGTTAAAAAAGTTTTCAGTTGAATTATTCTTAAAAATTTAAAAACTACCAATAATATTTTGCATATAATGAAATAGTTTGCTTTCGAAATTATGTTTTTGTTAAGTAACGAGATTTTTAGTCGAAAACCAATTTTTACCAATTTTAGTAGCATTTCTTAAAAAAAATATAATAATTATAAACAAATACAAATTGGATGAATGAAATTAATTTGAAGTCAATGTCTTCTATTGTTCACGAGATATCGAAAACCGAAAATCAATTTTTAATAATTTTGAGTAGATTGTAGATATTTTTTATGAAAAAACTGACTGTTGGATTTTTATAAAAAATGTACTGAACGTCGAAAACAATATTTTCTGTGACCTAAAATAAGTTTGAAGCCAATATTTTTAATTTTTGAAAAGATATTTGAATCGAAAGTAAATTTTTACTAAGTTTTAGTATTGTTTTTTTTTAGGTTTTAATTTTTTGTAAATAAACTGTCAATTCGATTTTTGTCAAAATTTAGCGAATATTAAAAACAATATTGCTTATAACAAAAACTTAATTTAATTTAAAGCCAATATCTTAAAGTCTTGAAAAGATATTTGAGTCGAAAATCAATTTTTACCAACTTTTATTAATTTTTGTTTAGTTTTTATCTTTTTTGTAAAAAAAACTGTCAATTCGAGTTTTCTCAAAATTTTACCAGATGTTAGAAGCATTATTCTTCGTTGCACAAAATTGCTTTGTAGATAAAATCGATTTTAGTTCGTAAATTTTTCGAGGTAAATAATATTTTTTTTCAGCTTTTTTGATTTATAAAAAACACGGATTTTTTTCCAAAAATATATTTGTTTGGTATCACGTTACAATATATAATATAAAATTTAATTCAAGTCTCTAGCGTTATTGGTTCGTGAGATATTTAGGGTTAACCAAAATTGTCACCTTTTTTTTAAACTGCTATGGTAAACAAAAACCACCCACGCAATTTTTTTGCCCTTTCTGCATCTTTCTGCTTTATTATCTGCATAACAAATTTTTTAAGTCGATACCTCTTCTGATTCTTGAGCTATGGACGACGAAAAAAACGTCGCGAACGTACGGACGTTCGTTTTCAAAACTACCAACAATAGTTTTCAAATAATGAAATAGTATGATTTCAAAATCTATTTTTGTTAACGAGACTTTTAGCCGAAAACCAATATTTACAAAATTTTAGTAGCTTTTCTTGAAAGTTTTTATTTCTTATATAAACAATTACAGATTGAAATTTTGTTAGAAAATTAAGCACAGAATAAAATTATTTTTAAGTCAATACCTTTATTTATTCAAGAAATATCGAGAACCTAACAACAATTTTTACCATTTTTGCGTACTATTTTTCTAAGATTTTATAAAAAAAACTGACTGTGGAATTCTTATAAAAAATATACCGAATTTCGAAAACAATATTTTCTATGAGACGAAATTAGTTTAAAGCCAATGTTTTTAAATGTTGATCAAAACATTTTAGTCCAAATCAATTTTCTCAACTTTAAGTAATGTTTTTTGTTAGGTTTATGTTTAAAAAAAACTGTCAATTCGATTTTTCTCAAAATTATAAAAAAAAAATTCGAAAACAAAATCATTTTTTTTTCGGAAAATATTCGAGGCGACAATTATTTCTTTTTTCAGTTTTTTAATTTATAAAACAACCGTTAGTTGATTTTTTTCTAAATTTTATTGGTTTATTTTCAAGTTGTAAGTTCGTTAGATATTTTCTGCATTATAAAACATTGTATAACAAAATTTATTTGAAGTCGATATCTACACTGGTTCTTGAGATATGGACGACAAAAAAAGCTTCCCGAACGCAAGAACCTATGTACGTACACACGCACGCACAGACGTCTCTCTAAAAATCTTTTATTTAGGTTCTAGGGATCTTAAAACGTCAAGAAATGTCAAAATTTTCAATTCGACAAATTGGATCGATTACAATAACTTCATATGGGAAATTAAAAATATAAAAAGTGCTACTGATAATTGATTTTCAACTGAAATGTCTTGAGAAAGAATACATTGGGTCTTGTAAAAGACCAAAGCTTATTTATAAGTCAAATCTAAGTTTTGTGTGATTAAAAACAAGCTTTAGCTAGAAACTAAAAGATGTCTTGTAGAAAGAGCTATTTTAACATAGTTAAACCTGGATTCATGTGGTTTTAACTTATTTTTTCAGCTAATAGGTTAAGCTAGCATATCATAATTAAAGCTATAAAAATATTCCTCAACCCCTGACTAAAAAGATTTCACTAGTTCTTATTTTAAAATTTATCTTCATTTGCAGTGTGAATATTACCGAATTTTAACGCGTGCGACAGTCAAATTATTATAGAATACGATCAGAAATTAGTGATGACAGCTTTCATAGTTTATTTCGATCTTCAAAATAACATTTGCCATGGCTCCCTGATTATACTTTTAAGGGGAATCAAAAGAGTGAAGAGAAGGTGAACGTGATGCGAATATTTTTGAGATATCTTAAAGAACCGGACAAGATGTTGGAGTTTAGCGCACTTCTCTACAAAGCCATTAAGAACGTGGCCAAACACATTATGGTAATGGCTCGTATTCACATAAGATTTTCATCGAGTCGTAGGGAAATCGAATGAGAAAATCCAAAACGGGCAGGAAAATACAAGTTTTCTGGTGTTTTTTGAACTATCGATTGTATCTATAATCGTATCTCCAAACCTTTAATATTTCCTCATTAATACATCAACTAGAAGTGTTTAGTAGGCAAGCTCAGTTTGTGACACGGGTCTAAGATCATCAATGTATTCTTTAATTAACGAGAATATTCAGAAAATGATATCATCCTTTGAGATTCAACATACGGTATTGCACCTTGGCTTTAAACGCTTTACATACCAAACAGATGCAGAAAAAATATTTATATCAATTTTTTGCCAATAACGAGTTATTAAAGAGATGTTTTTGGCCAACTAAAGCAAAGGTTATCGTTTAATTAAATTCATAAAAATGTATTAGCCAAAAATAGACCAATTTTCTCAAAGAAAAGTTAAACCTCTATTACCAATTTTGGATTTCTTTGAAAAAAAAAACTCTCACAAGCAGTGTTTTTAAAACTGCTCTACACATACGCAGTTTAAAAAACATGTTATATTGGGACTACCCTTCCTAGAAAAGCTAGTATACAACAGTAGAATCTCAATTAAATGACATTAAAATGCTTAACGGTCCATCCGATAGTCATTAGCTCGATGATCAGTAGACATGCGAACATAGCCGAAAGATGATATAGCAAAAACTTTCTTGGAACTATATATCAATCATAGGTTGAAAGCTCGAAATGTTCTTTTTATATGAAAACAATGTTTACCATTACACACTATAGGTTAGGATAAAGTGGCTGTCCGTGATGAAGTGGGACATACTAAGGCCAGTTAAATGGCCCATTGTGATAAAACATGAATCTTGAGGCTTTCTTCTTACGAAACGTGAGAGACTGATTATGTTAATATGATTAAGATCGTTAAGACCGTTAAAGAAGAATTGTCCTAGGTAATTCTTGCTATTTTGAGCTAGAGCAGGGGATGTACAGGTTCTACAAAAGTCATTTGAGAATACGCGTGCTTTTCTATTAGACAGTGCCGGTTATGCCACTTATGTACATAAATGTGATCTACTTAGAGATAGCAAGCACCTTGAGCGCTTTAAATCACATGTTTTTTGTGACCTGACACGTGGTGATGTTATTCCACCTTATGTTTGCCTACTTCATAGCGTCTTGCGTTAGCAATAGTTTACATGTAGCGATGGATATGCCAGCATTAGCCAAACGTGGTAGAATGAGTTGCACTGTACCATTTCTGATGAGTTCATCTGCCTTACAATTTTTGGAAATGTCTCTTTGGCCCGGCCGCAGCACCCAGCAAAGGTGAATATTAAACTGTTGTGCCATCTCCATTTCAGATGATCGACTGTTATTGACTGTTATAGTTTTGTAGAGACAGAGTGCAGAGATTAGATAGCGGCCTGACTATCTGAGATTGAGTTGATACCAAGTTTTCTTTTAGCAAGAACAAGACTTTTTTAACGCCAAAAGTTCCGCTTGGAACACGCTACAATGATTGGGAAGGTGGTATGTGAGACTTAATTTCAGTTATCCAGAGTACACACATCCAACAACCCCTTCATTTGTTTTTGATCCATCTACATAAAAGTGTACTGACTTATCTTCCAGGAATGCCCAATCTTCGCAGAAAGATCTGAAAGGTATAGAAATCTGGAAGTTTATGTCGAATTGCAGATGGAGGATGGTGTAGTTTGTGCGCTTTGGAATTGATTCTAAGTACTTAAGAATTACCATACACACTAAGTCAACAGACTTGAAATCATCAAAATCCTTGCTTTTCCCTTTCGGTAATGAAAACGGCAGTCTTAGCTTGAGCTCCTAAGCTAAGACATGTGAAAAAACAAACGAAAGCTAGAAATATTAAGCTCAATGTAGAGTTTTCTACTTTAAAAAGTTGTTTAAATGAAAATTAGCCTTTAATAAAACAAATATCAATTAAACATTTCAAATCGGAAGTTATCAGTGTTCGCACATACTCCCACCTCATTTTTAACTTGGACCCTACAATTATCATCCGGCCTATAATTAAAAAAGGAAAATTCAAAGTAAGAACCACTCTAAAAAGAAATATATATTACCTTTTCTTTTTAAAATAATTTCCAACATTATTTTTACAAGAAATCCGATACATCAATGGCTTGAGTTTTGAAAGGCCCCCTTTAACCTATGTTTCAAATTTGACCCTTCAAAGATCTTAACACCTTATTTATAATGTTATACATATTGCCATTGCCACTCGTATACTCGTACTTGTATCAACTCCCACATCGTTTTTCACATCGCATGACAAAACCCAGAAGAAAGCTATTAAGAAATTGACTTTTGGCTTCATGTTTTCTTATTTCGAGTCCTTATGCAAACAAAACGCTGGACTCTCAATTTCTCATCTTGAATTTCTAAGTTTTTGGCCATAAGCCAAAAAGACTATTGCTCTTCTTCTCCGTTGTCGTCCAGTTTATTTGTTTACTATACAAACCGCCCTCGTTATTTTTCAAAGTGAGTGATAGAAAAAAAGAAAAAAAAAACGTGAAAACAAATATTTGCTTTTGACCACTTTTTCTTTCAATTACGAACCAAAGAAAAATAAAATAAAAACAAACATATTTTCAGAACTACGAGTATAGAGAAATAAATTTAAAAAAATTAAAATTAAATTTTCTTTAATAGGGGAAAAAAAGGATATTGTCCTTAATTCAAGATGGATGTGCGGACATATGTATGTATGCAAGAGTGAACAGTGGAAAAGTTTATTTTATTATTTTTTTTTTAACAATGTCCTTTTTTTAATTAAAAAATTCCAGTAAGGCATCCTTTAACATATGTAGAGACAAAAAAAGTGGTACATACATAATTACAGAGTTACGAACATCAAACAAACTGAAATTGTTCCTGAAAATATATATATTTTTTCTCAGCAAAGAAAAACTGAAATTTCACGTAATTTATATGAATCCAAAAAGGTAGATATTTTTTAAATTATAAAATCCCGATTGCAATATTTCATATGAATTTTATTTGCGGTTATACTCGTTTTATTTTTAAATTTACTGTTTTCCTAGAAATACCGATGAAAGGAAATCGTATTAAAGTATGATTTGGACGTTGAAAAGACATTGTCCCCAAACAAATAAAGGATACTATGATACTAGAAATAAGACTTACACATCGATAGTAATCTTTTAAGTTTGGGATTCATTTTGTAAGGAATTCCCCAATTCAAAATAACAATAAATGAAAAGTGTCCATTTTCCCACAAGAACTCACAGATGTATCAAATTTTGGACCAGAAAAATGGAACTAGATATGTTGAAGATTATTTAAACATACAAACGTTAATAGCTTAATAGTCCTCTTTTTACGTACTAAGAAATGTCTGATACGTTTCGCTTTCATACTTATTAAGTTTGTTTAATAACTTTTAGAGAGCTGTCTGTGAGTGTATCTGTATATTTAATTATTTAAATTCGTTAAATACTAACGGGAACAATACTTATACATAAAACTTATAACCTAAATTAATTATTCTAAGCTGTTAAAGAACATAGTTTTAAATTTAATGCATTTTAGATTATCGTTTATATAGACTGTATACGAAAGAAAGGTTTATTAAATATTGAAATCAATTGATTAAGCGGGCTGTTTGGACCATAGTTTGATCTACTAATTATTTGGCACAATTTTTGCTGTAATTGTATACTTGTACGACTAAAACTAAAATTTAACAAACTTAGAACTGGTGGAGATGACATTGACCGATTATTAATTCCAACTATAAAGCAAAATTGCAAGTAATTTCTATGACTTGTGGAAGGTTTATAAGAGCGAGCCTTTGAGAATTAAGGGGGAGTGTATGTTCAAGTGGCCATGGAAGAAAACGAAGCCAAAAACGCATAAATCTTCTCTGAATTGCTTCAAGCCTTGTTATATGAACTGAGTAGTAACGTGACCACACTACACAACTATATTCAAGTATAGGTCTTACAAATGAAATAAAGAGAAGCTTAAGAACGTAAGGGTCACGGAAATTGCGACCGAATCTCTTTATGAATCCTAGGATAAAATTTGTATTGCACAATTCTCTAAATACTTATAAGCCTTTTTGCTAAACTAAACAGTCAAAAGACGATTAATACTTTTCAACAGCTTAATGTCATGACCATGAGCATAAATAAGGACGAATTTTTATGATCGAAACCAAGTAATTTATGAATAAAATTGGATCTAAATGGTTTCCCAGAGGGACGCCAGAATTAACAACAAATTGATCCGAATACTCATTACGAAATACAACACTATAAATTTTATTGTTTTAAATACGATGAGATCCAATTGCAGAAGTTGATTTTAAAATCTTGATTTTTAAGTTTAAAGATTAATGTTTTCTAGTTGAATACTTCATTTTTAGGACCTTTCTTATGCATCATTAAAGAGAAAACATAACGGATATGAAAAATAAGCAACACATTTTCTTAAGATGGAAGATGGAATACCAACTGGGCCTCGACTAATACACTTCGTTTATTTCAATGTTAATTGAATTTAAATGAGGAAAATTTACTTTAGAAGAAGAGGATTAAGGACTGTTGTCATCGTTTGTATCTGTCAATACTTCTTTGCAGAAGTTTGCAAACATGTTTGCGATAACCTTAAGCTCATGACTAGTTGACCATGAATTTGACAAAAAATTAGGATAGCCACTCGTTTTCTTTTTACAATTTAAGAATTTCCAGAAACTAACTGGATTAGAATTAAGGTTATTTTCTATTTAAGAAAATTAACTTTCATACATAGAGTTAGAATACTCTGTAAATAATCGTTTTAGAATTAAAAAAGTTTCATAATCTTCATCAGCTCTTGTCCTATTATATTTTTTTTTCCAGGTTTTGTTTCTTTTATTTTGTATGTTTTTGAAATCTGAATCAAACCATGGTTGTACATTGGAGTTACGAAGAGCCTTTTTTAGAGGAATTTTTTTGTAAAAACAGCTAAAGAGTTTATTATAAGAAACGTTACACATATCGTTTATATTGCAACTGAAAAATAATTGATTCCAGTCAATGATACATAACAAATAAAAAAGTTCTGTAAAATTACACTAACTAAAAATAAAATCAAGTTTATTAATAGCGTTATAATATCGAGAAGATACGTTTAAGTTAAGCGCTATATGTAATACGGGATGATATCTATCTTCATACCTATATAAGCCAATACTGCAGTTTCAGCGCTCACGGTATCGGAGAAGAATACTAGAACCAGTGTTCGGCCTAAACGATTTTTCACTACTTGAAATGGCTTAATCCACATGAAGACATACCATCAATTAATTAAAGCTCAATACTGCTTGTCGCATTAACAGAAAGAAGAAGTTATCGCCATCAATTTTAAAACAATGATAGTTTAAAGACACCTACGTTCAAAATTGTACAGGGTGGGCCGTAAATAAGTGCACTTAAAAAAAAATTATATTAATACAACTGTAGCGCTTTTAAATGAAATATTTATTTTAAATTATACAAAACAAAATGAATTTTTATTTTTTAAAAATTAAATCATCCAAATATTGTCCATTTCGCCTACAGCACTCTTCCAATCTGACTCTGAGATTTTGGAACACTTTTGTCAAAAGTTGCGGAGTGATTAAGCGGATTTCTTCTTTAATGTTCGCTTTTAATTCAGCCGTCGTTGAAGGATTATTAGAGTACACCTTACTCTTGAGGTAGCCCCATAAAAAGATATCCGGTGGCGTTAAGTCAGGGCTCCTGGGTGGCCGAGCAATATCACCCCTCCTCGATATCAACCTTCGAGGAAACATTTCTCTAACGACCTCCAGAGAGTCGTTACTTGTATGGCAGGTAGCGCCATCTTGCTGGAACCAGGTGTGAATAGTGTAACCACTCGATTCTTGCAGTTTTGGAGCTAAAAAATCTCTAAGCATCGAAACATAACGCTCTGAATTAACAGTAACATTACGCCCGTATCGATCTTCATAAAAATACGGCCCTATGATCCCCCACTTGGCTATTCCGGCCCAAACGGTCACTTTCGGAGAGTTTAACGGTCGTCCATGTTTTAAGCGTGGATTTTCTGTTCCCTAGTATCGACAATTTTGTCGATTTACAAATCCGTTGACATGAAAATGAGCTTCGTCTGAGAAGATAATGTTACCTATTGAAGTGAGGGAATCTCCGTAACATTTCTGTTGCGAAATTGAACCGTGAAACAAAATCGGATTTTTTCAAATCTTGGACAATCTGAACTTTGTAAGGGTATAACTTCAAATCATCCCGTAAAATGCGACGTAAAGTCGTTCTGGGTACTCCCAGGGCCGCAGCGCGTTTCCGTGTAGAGCTTCTTGGATCCTCGCGCACAGAAGCTTGTACGCGTTCAATTGTTTCTGCAGTCCGCCTGGAACGTGGGCGTCCTGTAGGTCGAAGTTTTTGCGTTGATCCTGTTGCCTCGAATGTTACGATCCATTTTTTGATTACATTCGTACTTGGACACTCGGTGATGTTGCGTAATCCAAACTTTACCCGAAAAAGCCGACGAACAGTCACGTATGAGCGATTGTTTTCATAAAAGGCGCGAACGCAGAAAGCGCGCTGCTCTCCCGTGAACGGACTCATTGCGACTAAAAATTTAGATCTCGAGCTGCAAGGAGATACCATCCCCGCGCGTCTCGGTTATTTCGTTCGGGAGTTAGAGCGAGACAAAAAGTGCACTTATTAAGGGCCCACCCTGTATCTTGAGTTTCCAAAAGAACATAAATATTTCCTATACAGTCCTTCAATTTTTCTTAAACGTCGTTATTAGAACTCGGAGGTATCTTCATGCATAGCACTTCAATATCGGTGGACATAAAGTCATCGATCAGGTAGAAAATAATAATGTTTTTTATTACTAAAAGAATTCCACCTGCTACAGTGTTGGAGTTATCAATGTGGTTACGATCACGTCAAGATTAAGATTGCTTGCATTTTTATAGACCATACTAGTCTGTCTAAAGTCCATTTACATTTTAATAATATATTAATATCTTATTAAGTTTGAAGTCAATACCTGCATTTATTCTAACGATCTTAAATATCAGTTTCTCCCCATTTCTTAAAGTGTTTTTTGTAGATACCTATTTTTTTTTTTAAAGAAATGACAATTTATATAAAATTAATTTGACAGCAATCAAGTTTTACGAGATGTCAAAGTATTGTTTCTATATATATTCGGATTTAAAAAATTCAATTCAACCAAATTTACACTTTTTTTAAATTGATATTAGTTAAAAAAAGACCACATTTATTTCAAGTTAATACCTCTGAAGGTTCTTGAGATAATGTTTTACGATTTCTCTCTTAAAACGGTTGGTTTTCATTCTATTTAATAAAAACTGTCAAGAATTGTCAACATTTTCAAATCAACAAATCGAACCGATTTTTATGACTTTCTATGAGATTTTAATGTACGGTGCGGCAGTATGGTGCACTGCTTAAAAAAAAGCTATTAACCGTGACAAAATAAATAAAGGCCAACGTTCAGCTTGCCTATGCATAAGCGGATCGCTTCGCACGACCCCATATGCGGCACTGGACAGTGGACACCCTACTCTACCTAACACCTCTTGATATATTTAGCAAACAAATAGCTGCATTCGCCTCAAAGCTTCGTCGCAGTGGATTAACAACAACACTCCATAATTCTGTTGACGTGAAATAACGCCAAATGAAATAAAGCCAAATTCAAAAAAATTGGCATTATTTCGTTTTTGAAAACGAAATAAGGCCAAATTTTCAATTTGGGTTCATTTCGCTTTAGAAAACGAAATAATAGCAATTTGGCATTGTTTCGATTTAAAACTTTGCAGAATTAGAAAAAACATAAAGTAAAATTATCTTTTGTTTGCTCTCTATGCTAAATTAAATTCTTTATTCAATTTTGGGTATTACAAAATTCAGTAATTGTCTAGAATAGCTACTTTTGCTAAGAACATAGAAAAAAAATTCGTAAAATAACCAAATCGGTGTATTTTTTCGTAAACTTTAATAAAAAATCGGGGGAAGTGCAATTTTGCAACATTTTTTTTTGTTATTAATTAAAAAAGTTGAAAAATGACAGATACTTGTTGCTCGATTGAAATTTTTGGAATTGGAGCCTAAAACAAGTTTTTTTGCATTGATAGCACGGCGGCGTACTAACAGCTAGGTATGTAAGGGGGGTATGCTGCCCCTGCAACCCCCCTGCTTGGGGTCACTATAGGATTTGGGGTGGGTGCGAATTTGGGTATATGCAAAGAACACGAATGCGTTGTGATTCTTTCATAATTGTGAGCCATACTTGCTTTTTAAATTTGGGAATTTCTTTGATTTTAGTGCTCAAATGCAAAAGTTCTTTGCATATACCCAAACTCGCACCACCCACCCCAAATCCTATAGTGATCCCAAGCATACCTAGCTGTTAGTACCTACGCCGTGCCGTGCTATCAATTCAAAAAAACTTTTTAGCAAAAGTAGCTATTCTAGACAATAAATCAACCACTTTTGCGTGTTTTGTATGTAAAAAAGTGAACTTTAAAAATTTTGTATTAACTTTTGAATTTTAAAATATTCGGCGTTGTTTCCATTATTTTTTTGGCCTTATTTCTTTTTATAAATCGAAATAAATCCAAATTGGTTTTATTTCGTTTTGAACAACGAAATAAGGCCAAATTTGAAATTTAATGTTATTTCATTTGGCACTATTTCACGTCACCCATAATTTTTAAGTATTTATAATCAATTCCAAAGCACACAGACTACACCATTCCTCAATTACAATCGGACTGAAACCTTCAAATGTCTATACCTTCCAGATCTTTCTTGGAGGATAGGGCATTTCTGAAAGACCAGTCAATCCTCCTTTACAAAGATGGATAAAAAACAAATAAAGGGGTTGGTGGAGGCTTAAAGAAAACGTGATATCTGATATTCATATTTTCTCAGATAGTCGGGCCGCTGTCAAATCTCTGGACTTTGTCTCTACAGACTCTATAAAAGCCCATAATTATTGTAGATCATCTCTAATGGAGATGGCACAACAGTTTAATATTCACCTTGTTTTGGTGCCGGGCCATAGAGATATTTTAAAAAATTGTAAGGCAGATGAACTCGACAGAAATAGTACAGTACAACGCATTCTATTAGGTTTATCTAATGCTGACATACCAATCGCTACATGTAAACTATTGCTAATGCAGGACGCTATGAACAAATCACCACGTGTCAAGTCACAAAATACATCTGGTCTACACCTTCTCTGTACATGGGCTTCTCTAGCTCAAAAATGCAAGAATTACCTAGGAGAAAAAATTTGGCCTATATCAATGGGAAGTTATCTGAGTGAGTCGTACCCCAACCTCCTTTCTTAGTCTATAAATTAAAAAAGGAAACTTTTCACCTTCATATATTTTCATTTTTAATATTATATTTGACAAATTATATAACGGAAAACTTTTTTGTAAGATATTTAGTAATAAAAACATTAAACTTTATTGCATAAATCGCTGAAAACTATTAAAAACCATCAAACACCAATATGAAAAAGTCATACCACGCCTTCAAGTTTTAAACGACAAAGAAAATTATATATTTCTTCACATCAACACTTTGATCGAGTTCTAATCTTACAAATCCGCATAACTTGTCTATACAGTTTTTTCTCCGAAGTTTGAAAGTCTGCTAGAATCGCCTTAAGTCTATACAAACATCAACTTAGTAATAAAAATACTAAACACTCAAAAAGATTTAAAAACTCTCAAAGTATATTTCCTTTACAAGATTATTTATGATTATCCTTTTCTCATAAAAACAAACTCTCGCATAGAACTCAATATTTTTTCCAAAAATGCTTTAAACTAGAACAAAAAACTTAAAAAATATGCTTAACTTTTTAAAATAATCAAATTTTCAACTTTAACTACACAAAATAAAACAAAAACAAATAATAAAAAAAAATAACTTTTAAAAATTCTTCCGCAACAAACATCACCGTCATGATAACTAACACTTAAAAACCACTTTTACGAGGAAATCCTTATCTCCTTAAAAAACTTTTACAAAAAGATCCATCATCATCTCCATCTTCATCATACTCACCCTCATCATGATTGTATCTAGATATAAAGCTTGCCCTTGTAAATGTATAATATCGGTTATCCTTTCCTCCAAAAAAAGAAGAAAGAAGGGAAACAGAGAAAGTGCCAAACTTTTTTACTTTTTACAAACTTATTGCACCCATCGCATCGCTTTTGCCATCAAATCGCACATTGTAATAATTCTTCCTCACTCTTCACTCTCTTATAACATGAGTGAGGGGGTACTTTATAAAGCTACAAGCAGACAAATTTCTCACAAATTGAACGGGTTTCCATCGTTTGAACTCATTTATCGCAAGGATACATCCCCCAAAAAAACACCAGTACCAATACCAACCCCAGCAGCATCAGCACTCAGAACTTAGAACTGAGAACCAGCAGCAGAATCAGTTTCGCAGCCATTTGCTTTTTGGTTATAAAATTTTATTGAATTATAGTTACATAGTTTTTTTTTAAATTTTGTTGGACAAGTTCAAATTTTTAATCCGATCCCGGTTGAATATTGCTTAAGGGCATAGAAACGAAAAAAAGGAAAATCTACAAGGACATGTCTGATGTTAAAACAAACAAAGATTATAGATGTCGAAGTTGGCGGGAAAGTTGTTTCAGATTTTTGTTTCGATTTTCTTTTTTTGTTGTTGTTGGTTTTATGGTGAAAACCTTTTATGAGTTCATTCGTGAGGACATGCTGCTGATGGTGGCTGGCAGTGGCGCTATTCAATTGTGGCTAAAAGAGCAAACATCAAAGAACACAGCGAATGGTGCGAGCGATGGTCGCCATCACCGCCGCCGCCGCTGCCGGAAGCAAAGAAAATTTCAAAAGAAAAACGACACGATTATATGAATGGAAAATGATTTCATTATTTGTCTGTGTTTTCTTTTGGTTTCACATTTCCCTTCCAAGACAGTATCGAGTGCAAAAGAGGGAACTTCCTTAATTTAGATCGACGAAATTTAGTTACATAGGTATTTTTATAAATTAAATTAAATTTGATAAATTCGAATGGAACTACAGTTTTTATGACTTATTGAGAAGCGCTTTTCATGACAAGAATTATTCTTGGAGGATTTCGGAGTTAATACAAAAACTTGCAGGTGGCACAAGCAAGGATTTAACCTAGGCCACTGGCATCATAGTCCTACTTACTACCAATCAGGCCACAAAAATACCATGAAAACTTTTGAAAAACTTTCAATCTCAAAATAGACCTTTATTAGAACGGGTGTTTTTTTTAGAGATATGAAACTTTAATCTAGCAAATAGTGATTTTTTTAAAAGTTTCTTCCAAATTGTGCAAATTTATTTTAAAGCTCAATAAACAAAACAACCATATTTGGAGGGATGATTATGCTCAAGATCAAGTACATATGTTGAGACTTATTCACAAAAACTGACTATTTGGCGTGCTTAATAGGTGAAAAAATTGGTATGTACTTTTTAAAAAACAATGCTGGCCACAACATGATTACTGACTTTTTCGTTCATTAATTGAACAACCATGTTGTAATGAAGCTGTAATTTCAACAAGGCGGCTCAACCTTCTTACAGGTAACAGAATTGTTCCACATTACGGACCTGTGAATTGGTCTGATTTAACTTCTTGACTATTTTCTTTGGGAATACGTGAAGTCGATATAAAGCCGATAAGCCCAAAACGGTTGATTTTTTCGAAGAAAATATTCACCTCGTTATTGCCAATATTGGCCTAATAATGGAAACATTGTTTGAAAATTGAACTGGAGAATTTCAAGTCTTTGAGATGCACCTGCTTTGCAGTATTTAAAGTAATTAAGGTGTAAGATCATAGATAGTTTTGTTCACTATTGTTCTTACTTTATTTATGAAACACCTATCATCAAATCGACATATACGAGTATTTTATGGGAAGGTAGATTTTGTCTTATGCTATACGGCCCAATCTTTAACTTACTTAAAAGTATCAAGCTTGTTTATTATAAAACTTGAGTAATGTTTGTTCTAACTTCATTATATGAAAGTATTTGCTATATACTTGAAAATATTAGTCATTATTTTACCCTAAACTTTAAATTTCGGAGAAAGCAGTTAAAAAAGTTGGAAACGACATTTTATAAAAAACAATACTCTTTTTTTTGTAGTACCCGTGGCATGATGGTTAGTGCGTTGGACTGTCATGCAAGGGGTCTTGGGTTCGAGCCCTGCCTGTGCCACCTAAAGTTTTTTTCACGGGTACTGCCTCTTGACAAATTCTCCAAGAGTAATTCATGACAAGAAAAAGTGCTTTCTCAAATTAGCCGATCGGATTCGGCATATAAACTGTAGGTCCCTTCCATCCCTGCAATTACTCGCACACAGGAATGGTTGAGAGTTGTAATTCACTAGGCCCTGGTTCTCTACGCACTGTTGCGCCACCTAATTTATTTATTTATTTTAATACTCTTTTTTACTTCGAATGAAGAACTTAGAAAATGTTGGCTGCCTATGTACATATATGTTTAAGTTATAATATCAGATTATTCAAGAACAATTGAAAATTTTTAGCAATAAACTTGATATTGCCCAAAACTGTTGCATTCAGTTCTGCACACCTTGTAATTTGTACCAACAAAGAACTTGACAAATATTAGTTTTTGACATTTTCGAGTAACAATATCAGAGTACTTAAGTATAAAATGAAAGTATGAAACAAAAATTCGAAAATATAACTCAATGCGTTGGTACAAAGAAACACGCTACTTTAAACTTCTTACGAAATTCTTGGAAAAGATTGCACTCCATATTTGTTTACTATCATTATCAGAATATTTTTTTAGTGGCCAAAATTAAAAAAAAAGAGGCTGGGATGCGACCCACAATGATAACATCCCATCCCGTCTGTTGATTTGTCTTGTTTGTAGGTTTTCGTGTTTTGCTAAAAAAGTTGTCAGTTGAATTATTCTAAAAAAAAATAAAAATTACCAACAATAATTCGTACATGATGAAATAGTTTGATTTCAAAATCTATGTTTGTTAACGACATTTTTAGTTAAAAAACAATTTTTACCAATTTTAGTAGCATTTCTTTAAAATTTATATTTCTTATATAAACAAATACAAATTGGATGATTGAAATTAATTTGAAGTCAATGTTTTCTATTATTCATGAGATATCGAGTACTGAACATCATTTTTTACCAATTTTGCGTGCTATTTTTTGTAGATTTTAGTTTTTTTATGAAAAAACGGACTGTTGGTTTTTTTATAAAAAATTTACGGAATGTCAAAAACAACATTTTCCGTGAGATAAAATAAGTTTAAGGCCAATATTTTAAATTTTTGAAAATATATTTGAGTCGAAAATCAATTTTTACTAACTTTATTAATTTTTTTTAAGTTTTTATTTTCTGTAAAAAAACTGTTAATTCGATTTTTCTCAAAATTTAACCAGATGTCAAAAACGTTATTTTTCGTTGCACAAAATTGGTTTGGAGATAAAATCATTTTTTGTTCGTACATTTTTCGAGGTGACAAATATTATTTTTTCAGTGTTTTTGATTTATACAAAAAAAAACGTTATTTGGAGTTTTTCCAAAATAATATTTGTTTTGTATAACGTTACAATAATTTAATTATTTTATTTAATTAATTCAAGTCTCTAGCGTTCTTGGTTTGTGATATATTTAGGGTTAACCAAAATGTTCACCTTTTTTAAATTGATATGGTAAAAAAAACACCCAATCAATTTTTTGAGAGTTCTTTCTGCATAACAAAAATTATTTGAAGTTGATATCTCTACTGGTTCTTGAGCTATGGACGACGAAAAAATCGTCGCGAACGTACAGACGTACGTACGTCATACACACGCACTCACAGACATCTCTCTAAAAATCTTTTATTTCGACTCTATGGGCCTTGAAACGTCGAGAAATGTCAAAATTTTCAATTCGACAAATCGGGCCAATTACAATAACTTCCTATGGGAAGTTAAAAATAGTCATTGTTTTACAACTTTTATACTGTCAAAACAAGTACAAGGAGAATATACTGCACAAATATTTAAAACAAAAATTATCTTATTCTTGGCATTCTTTGGCATGGAAGTTCCCAATACTTTGTATATCCAACAAAGGACTTTGAAAATAGTTTCAAGTTTTAATATCAGCATACTTAAGTACAAAGAAAAAGAAATGAACCAATACTTGATAATATTACTGCATACTTTGGCTTTTAGGTACCTGTTACTGCGAAATTCCTATGATGTAATTAAAAAAAAATCTGTAACCGGTATTGAATAATATCAGGTTACTTAAGTACAGGAAGAAAGTGCTAAACACAACATTACCCAAAACTTTGAAATTTAGGTTTCCTATACTTTGTATACTTTCAACGAAGAACTTAAAAAAAAGTGTCGAATGAACTTTCAAGTACATAATAGTATCAGGTCTGTTTTACATATAACGGTTTCGTCCGTACCGTTAAAATCGGTTTCAGCAACAGTTGATCAAAAACACCTGAAAACACCGAAAACGCCTTCTTATTAGCGGTCTACATGATTCTGCATATCTAACGCACGACCAATTCGTAGTGCGTTAAGTCTGCTGAGATTACTCAAATACAGAAAGAAAGTACAGAGAAATAACTTGGAAATATTACTACGAAGTACTTAAAAAAATTATTTTCTGATATTTTAAAGTAACTGTATCAGATTACTAATATTAGTACAAGAAAAAAAGTATTAGCTCCAAATGTATAAAAATATAACTCAAATTTATGGCACTTAAATATCCGGTATTACAAACTTCTGATAAGCACTAAAAATTAACCCAAAACTTTGGTATTGATCAAAGATCTCTAAGATGTTGATAGTTGATACCTTCTATTTTGAACTTATAATGTCAACATACTCAATTACAAAAAGAAGGAATTGGGCAAATACTTGTTAATATTATTATAAACATTGGTATTTAGGTACTAGATACATTAAGCTGATGAAGTACTTGAAAAAAGTGATAACCGTAATTTGTAAGTAACAGTATCAGAATAGTCAAGTACAAGAAAATAAAACTGTCCAAATACATGAAAATATTGCTATACACTTTGGAATTAAGGTAACCGGTACTTCGATATACTTGAAAAAAAAGCGTTACCAGTAATTGAAAGTAATAATATCAGAGTAATTAAGTACTCGAAGAAACCTAATTCTTTACCATTAAGTTCCTGATACTTAATACTTTCAACGACGGTTTCTTTGAATCTGTTGAAATCTGTACTGTGATATATTAATAGTTACATTTTTAAGTACAACGTCTCAACATTTTGAGATACGGAGGACTTGCTTTCGTGGTATGTCAAAGCGACTCAGAGTACTTACGTACTAAAAGAAAGTACCGGGAAATTACTTATAAATATTATTACGTGTTGGTTGATATTTTCAAGTTACATTATCAGAATAATTAAGTACTAGTAGTTTTCCAGGTATTGGTTCTTTTCTTGTACTTGAACTTTTATAGCTCCAATTTTAATAATTTTCCTCAACCAAATGCTTCTACTCTGTGCTAAATTGTATAGAGTCCAGATGGAATACACTTCTATAACAATCGATGCACAAATTACACAACACTTCATCTTGTCAAACACACTTTTCAACATTTTCTTCTATAACCATGAGAGTGCATTATATTGGTTTGTTCTTTCTTTTTTTTGAACAAATAAAGCGTCCATTATTCTATGAACACACACGTGACATTCCAAATGTGTACCCTCTCCATCTCCATGGAATAAAGGCCACGAACCTACGAGTCATTGAGTCTCATAAGACAATACTCGTGCTGTCATACCATCCACAACAAGAAAACATTGGGTGGCTTTGGTACACATTTTTGTACAAATATACGAATCCCAACTCAAACCTAAACCCGAACCCACATTCCATATCACTCAGTCACAGTTATTCCAGAAAGCATGCATTGTGCTAAACAAAAGGATATTTGACCATTTTCATTTATTTTTCTAGCATTTATCCTCAGGTATATTGGCAATGCAACTCGTGTTTTGTATTTATTTTCCTCGTCATATTTTCTTTTGATTGTTCGCTCGCCGCGCCGGCCGAGGAGAAAAATGGGTTTTCCAATTCATCCTTGTGGGCTATTTGTTTTTACTTTGTACAGAACATACCTAACAGAGAAAAGGAGGAAAAGAGGAAAAGAGGAAAAGAGATCCTTTTTTGCTCAGTAATAAAAATAAAAGGGAATTTCCTTAGTGGTAATATGTAGCTTCTATAGGAGTAGGACTAGAGCAACGCCGCCGCCACCGCCATCCTTGGTCCCATAATGTTTCAATTACATTTAACTTAGTTTGAGCTTCGTCCTTTTCTTTTCGTGTCGTCTTATTTTTTCATTTCTTGTTCTATTCTTCACCCTTGAGCTGTGTTTTTCCTTTTTTTCTGTTCGCTGGTAGCTAATGACTTTTAAAATAGAATTTTAAGATTGTTTTCTTTTTTCCTACTTTTACTTTTACTTGTTTAGAGATCCTTGATTATATTTATAACGCACAAGAAAGAGAAAACAAAAAGAACACAAGGCAAGAAAATATTATTTCCAAAAAAAAAGGAAGAAATAGCTCATTAAATGTTTTGTATACATACATATCCTTGTTTTTCTAAGGATAGCGAAAAATGTGTTTCCCTCGAAGATTTTTTAATATAACATTCAAGATTTTTGGATCTTATACATTTATAAAACATAAATTATTCAAAAGCTCCTCAGCCACGACGACGTCCTTTGACTAAATTGAATTTTTAATTAGTTCAGATTTCTCCTTCTCATTTTCTTTTTTCTTCTTCATTGGTTGGTCCTTAGAAAAAAACACAAAACAAGAAGTTATATTTGACGAAATTTTATATCCTTTTAGATTTCTAGTGGTTCAAGTAAACCTATTTTTCGGTGTGAGTGTGTGTGTGTGTTGGCGTTTGTTTGATGTTCATTATGATGATGGATCCTTTAAGCTCAATTAGCGATTTTGATGGAATTTGACGATTATACTTTTATTCATATTCTTTTTTTAAGTATGAGTACCTACCTAAATTTTTGCCAAGCAGATTATGTTTGCAAAATTTAATTGTTTGTTTTAAAGTTTCATTCATAAATTTAGCGATGGATATGGTTTGGTTGGGTATGAAATGTTGATAAAACATTCATGATGGTTTTGAAATTTCCGCTGATGTGGCTCATTAGAGAAAAATTTCATAATTAAAGCATTTCAATTAGGACATATAAAAGATACATATAATGTAAACTGTGGAAGACCATCAGTGTGTAGGCAGGATAATGTGGGCTTAAGTTTCTAGAAGCCTTATACCGGATGCCAAATATAATGCAAACATATTGGTTTTATAATTTTAAATCGGTAATTGGCTTTTTGGCATTGTTTAATTAAAAAAATAGCGAAGTTTTGTGTAATTAATTAATTTGCACCTAATAAATTGAATGCGTGAATTATAAAATTCATGAGACTAAGTTTTGGAAAATTATGTTGATACCGCCAGTTTGAAAAGAGTATTTTCAGTTTTTTTTGGCAGCCAAAGTAAACAAATTTTATGTTTGCTTAGTATGTTTTGTTTTTATAAATAGCTAACAAAAAACACTTAAAATCAACGTATCATATTTTCATTGTATGGAACTTTGAACAATATTTTGTTCATATTTAGTTTCAAATATCAATATAACATAGAAGAACGTATTTTGGTAAGACATTCCACATTCTTTAAGTCCGGCTGAAAAATAATCTCTACAATTAACAATTCGTTCAAAATTGAGCTCAAATTTACATTTATAAGCAAAATGATCTTAAAATTTTCAATAGCAAAATGAGACGAAAAAGCATTCCATATTATTAATGTACTCCTAAGAAAGGATCTCTATATATTTGACAGTGCGTTCAAAATTGATCAAATAATTATTTTATTAACACTGTTAAAATTATCAGAAAATTTTGTAGGAAATCAAAGTTAGTAAATCCTCAACATATGAATATTCCTTTTTATTAAATTAGCCACCGCTTAGATATTTTGGAAAAGGACGTGCTATTCTACAAAGGCGAAAAAGGGAAAATTATGTATTTATTTAATGTTCGATATTCTGATTTCTTCGAAAGTAAAAGATTTGTTTTTAAAGTTTTTTTTATTTTTCAAATTTTTCCAAAAGATTTAATAAATTTACATTGAAACTCCATTTAAAATTTTGTATTTAAAATTATTGCTACCTTATATGAAAAATCGTTCGTGGTAGACATCTCCAAAGCAAAGCATCAATAATTTCTTATGCAGGGAATTGAAATGATTTTGAAGTATTTTTAGCAGCGTGTAAGTCCGGTGGATGCAAACTTTCATCAAGAAACTTGCATAAGCTTAGAAAACATTTCTAGACTCAAAAATATACCTCAGGAATAATAAAGATTCTGTTAAAAATTAAATCTCCATTGAGGGTCCTGTCATTTCCAAACTACTCTAGAATTGACCAATTGGGAAAATGATTAACGAAATTGTTAGACCATATGTTTCCTGTACTAGTTGTAACAAGCAGCTCCAACCCGTATGTAAATTGTTTGATTCTTATAGTATGAGACTTAAGAAAAATTGTGTAATTTTCCTAAACGTTTTAAGAAGATTCACTTTAGACCACCTAATATCTGTATATTTGAAAACAAACAAATATACAATCGGGTATCTAAGTTTAAAAATGTAAATTACACAACAAATTTAGAAAGGTGTAAGGATTCTAAGGCTTACTGGTACACAAAAAAACAATAGTATGTCTTCAAATATGTTACAAGCTGAATTTATGGCTTCGCATTTCCAATCCTTTCATTATGCTACTTCTGACGTTGATAGATTTGAGCTTGATCTTTTTAAAATGATAAAATATAGTAATCATTTTTCCATTGAGTTTCTAAGAAACTCATCCTTAGAATTTAAGTAATAATGGGTGATTTTTTTGAGGTTAGGATTTTCATGCATTAGTATTTGACAGATCACGCGGGATTTCAGACATGGTGTCAAAGAGAAAGATGCTCAGTATGCTTTGACATTTCATCATGAATAGACTTACTAACGAGCAACGCTTGCAAATCATTGAATTTTATTACCAAAATCAGTGTTCGGTTCGAAATGTGTTTCGCGCTTTTTTATCAACAAATTTTGTTCAGCGATGAGGCTCATTTCTGGTTGAATGGCTACGTAAATAAGCAAAATTGCCGCATTTGGAGTGAAGAGCAACCAGAAGCCGTTCAAGAACTGCCCATGCATCCCGAAAAATGCACTGTTTGGTGTGGTTTGTACGCTGGTGGAATCTTACTTACTTACTTACTTAAGGTGGCGCTACAGTCCGGGCGGACCTGGGCCTCAACCAACATGCGTCTCCAGCCAGCTCGGTCCCTAGCTAGCTGTCTCCAGTTTCGCACGCCAAGTTGGTTGAGGTCCTCACCCACCTGAGTGCGCCACCTGAGTCGCGGTCTTCCTCTACTGCGCCGTCCCTCGGGATTGGATTCGAAGACTTTCCGGGCTGGAGCGTTGATGTCCATTCGCTCTACATGACCTAACCATCTAAGCCGTTGGACTTTAATTCTGTTAACTAGGTCAGTGTCGCTGTACAGCCCGTACAGTTCGTCGTTATATCTTCTCCTCCATTCTCCATCTATACGTACGGGACCAAAAATCACCCGAAGAATTTTTCTCTCGAAGCATCCTAAGACGTTCTAATCCTTCTTTGACAGGGTCCAGGCCTCAGCGCCATAAATGAGAACCGGGATGATGAGTGTCTTATAGATGGTGATTTTAGATGCTCGAGAGAGGACTTTACTTCTCAATTGCCTTCTAAGTCCAAAGAAGCAGCGATTTGCAAGAGTTATTCTTCGTTTGATTTCAGCGCTGGTGTCGTTGCCTGTGTTTATAGCGGTGCCTAGGTAGACAAAGTCCTTAACTACCTCGAAGTTATAGCTGTCCATGGTGACGTTTTGTCCAAGACGTCGTTGTTCAATGTCCTTTTTTGATGACAGCATATACTTGGTCTTGCCCTCATTGACCACTAAACCCATCTTCTTCGCTTCCGTCGCAATGCTCAAAAACGCTCCACTGACATCACGCTTTGATCTTCTAATTATGTCAATATCATCTGCGTATCCGAGTAATTGGATGGACCTTTGGAAGATTGTGCCTCTAGTGTTGACGGTTGAGTTTTGCACAATTCTTTCCAGAACGATGTTGAAGAAGTCGCATGACAGTGCATCGCCTTGTCTAAAACCTTTTCTGACATCAAATGCATCGGTGAGATCTTTTCCGACCTTGATGGAGCAGCGTGCATTCTCCATCGTCATTCTGCACAAACGGATAAGTTTGACAGGGATGCCAAAACTAGACATTGCTCTGTAGAGCTCTTCCCTATGGATGCTGTCATACGCGGCTTTAAAATCGATAAAGAGATGGTGGGTATCGATTTGAAGCTCCTGGGTTTTTTCCAAGATCTGCCGTAATGTGAATATTTGGTCGATAGTGGACTTTCCTGGTCTGAAGCCACACTGATAAGGACCTATCAGGTTGTTGACGAACGGCTTCAGACGTTCACATAGTACGGCAGAAAGGATCTTATATGCAATGTTAAGGAGACTGATCCCTCTGTAGTTGGCGCAATTTAAAGGGTCTCCTTTTTTATGTATCGGACAAACTATGCTGAGATTCCACTCATCGGGCATGCTTTCTTCCGACCATATTTTGCAGATGAGTTGGTGCATGCTCCCTACCAAGTCATCGCCTGCTGCTTTAAATAGTTCGGCAGCTATGCCGTCAGCTCCAGCAGCTTTGTTTGACTTCAGTTTAGATATAGCTATCTTCACTTCGTCTAGGTCGGGTAGGTGGAATTGTTGATCTGCGTCGCCTAAGTTGAGTGGTTCTACCTCCCTTACAGCGGGATTCTGTTCGTCATCACCGTTATATAATTTGGAGAAGTGGTCTTTCCATATTCTCAACATAGACTGCGGTTCTACTACGATGTTCCCCTGATCGTCATTACAGGCTTCGGTTCGTGGCTGGTACCCTTGGGAGTTCTTTTTTACCTTTTGGTAAAATTTACGAACCTCATTCCTGTTGTAACATCCCTCTATCTCCTCGATCGCGCGCTTCTCGTGCTCTCTTTTTTTCCATCTAAGAAGCCGGTGTTCCTCTCTCCTCCTCTGCTTGTAGAGCTCGCGAGCAGCTCTGGTCCTTCTGTGCAGGGCTGTTTTGTATGCCTCTTGCTTCGCTGCGTGCGCTTGCCGGCACTCGTCGTCAAACCAGGGGTTTCGCTGTTGTGGACGTGTGAAACCTAGCACTTCAGAGGCGGCATCTCTGATGGCTGCAAGGCAATGTTGCCACTGGTTTTCAATGCTTAATGCATGCAGCATAGGACTCCTTAAGAGGTTACTAGAGACTCGATCGGAAAAGGACATGGCAGTCTCTTGCGATTGTAGCCGTCTAACGTCGAAACTTCTCACAGTACTTCCTTGTTTTGGCTTGGACCGGGATATCCGTAGTCGTACCTTGGCTACAACGAGGTAGTGGTCCGAGTCAATGTTGGCCCCTCGGAATGTTCGGATATCCTGTATACTGGAGAAGTGTCGTGCGTCGATCGCAATGTGGTCAATCTGGTTGACGGTTGATTGATCAGGAGATTTCCATGTCCCCTTGTGGATATTGAGATGTGTGAACTGCGTACTAGCTACCAGAACGTCTCGCCCCGCAGCGAAATCGATCAGCCTGAATCCGTTGTCGGAGGTGGTGTCGTGCAGGCTGTATCTTCCGATTGTGCCACCAAAGATGTCTTCTCTTCCTAGCTTGGCATTAAAATCTCCTAAGACAATTTTAATGTCATAGCCAGGGCACTGCTCATATGTCTTGTCCAAGAGCTCGAAGAATAATATGTCTTTGGTGTCTTCATCTTTCTCCTCTGTTGGGGCATGCGCGCATATTAGGCTTATGTTGGCGAATTTAGCCTTGATGCGGATTGTCGTGATGCGCTCGCTCACACTGTTGAAACTCAAGACTTTTTGCCTGAGTCTAGTTCCAACAACAAATCCACACCCAAATAGACGCTGCCTTTGTTCTCGGTAGCAGTCGCCGTAGTATATATCGCAGTCTTTTAGTTTGCGTTTGCCCGGTCCATCCCATCGCACTTCTTGGATGGCGGTAATATCTGCCTTGCAGCAGTTTAGGGCTTCCGCTAATTGTTCGGCTGCACGTGGTCTGTTAAGGGACCTAACATTCCACGTACAGATCCGAAGTTCGTTGTCCTTATTTCGTTTGCTTGGGTTGTCAACAGTGAATCCGTCCGTATCCGAGGCTTGTTGGTGCTTCGCAACTAGAATCATTCGCTGGTGGAATCATTGGACCGTATTTTTTCAAAGATGCTGTTGGACGCAACGTTACGGTGAATGGCGATCGCTATCGTTCAATGCTAACAAACTTTTTGTTGCCAAAAATGGAAGAACTGAACTTGGTTGACATGTGGTTTCAACAAGATGGCGCTACATGCCACACAGCTCGCGATTCTATGGCCATTTTGAGAGAAAACTTCGGAGAACAATTCATCTCAAGGAATGGACCGGTAAGTTGGCCACCAAGATCATGCGATTTGACGCCTTTAGACTATTTTTTGTGGGGCTACGTCAAGTCTAAAGTCTACACAAGTAAGCCAGCAACTATTCCAGCTTTGGAAGACAACATTTCCGAAAAAATTCGGGCTATTCCGGCCGAAATGCTCGAAAAAGTTACCCAAAATTGGACTTTCCGAATGGACCACCTAAGACGCAGCCGCGGTCAACATTTAAATGAAATTATCTTCAAAAAGTAAATGTCATGGACCAATCTAACGTTTCAAATAAAGAATCGATGAGATTTTGCAAATTTTATGCGTTTTTTTTTTTTTTAAAGTTCTGAAGCTCTTAAAAAATCACCCGATATAATAGTCAGTTGGGTAGATTCAAACGATCGCTTAAGTATGTTTCAAACTAGCTTTCATGGGGGTTTTTCAACGTTTGGCCATATTTTTGTTTTGTCAAGCATAGCTAACAAATTTATCCAACAGAAAAAGAAAGTTTATAATTTCTTCATCGACTTAAAATCTGCATTTGATACCGTCAAACTAAAAACTCGAATCTATAAAGTGAACTCACTTGGAATATCTAGAACGTTTCTAAGTATATATTTATTTATTGTGTCGAACTATTGCAACAGTTTAGGATGGGTTAGAGACTTCAAATTAGTTCCAAACGGCTGTAGGTGTTCTCTAAAGATGTATCCTCAGTTCAATTTTGTTTAATCCTTATATTAATAATAAGCCTAATAACGGTCTAGTGGAGTTTCGTTTTCTGATATTTGGTAACCCATTTTTTCTTCAACTTCAAATAAAATAGAGGAGCAAAAGAGTAAAGAAGCTAAAGTAGCTCCTAATAAAATGTGACTACTCTTCTTAGATCTAAAATACAACGATATTCAAGTATTTTTTTTTCGAAAGATTACTTTGATTTTATAGTTCGACCAATTCAAGCAGATTTTCTAACAAGAGTTATGAGAAAATCAAGTTCCAATCTTCACAAATTTATTATGAAAGTTCTTTTGTTTGAAATGTTCTCTAATATTATCTCGAAAGCTTGAAAATAAAACATATACATATATCTTTAACATCCAAGTAGAACATCATCACTTTCAAAAAGAGAAATGTATTTAATCTTAGCCATTTCATTTCAATGTAATAAATTATTTCAATAATGAACTTTCTGTGCAGCTAATAGGTACAATTTTCAAAACAAGAGTTAAAATCAGAATTAAAGTCAGATCTACCTCTTTTTTGGTATTAATGTACTAGTAACAGAAATGAGTACGACAATATTTGAAATATCGAAGCTATTTGTCCAATAGAAATTCGAAGGCTTTATTTTCAAAAAAGTGTCGTCCTCTGGAGAGAACAAATGTTTTATGTAAGAATGGATCTGTGGGACGGTCAAATCTCTTAATTCCCTGTGGCCATGCCTAAAATGATCGAAGAAGCTTTTCAACACTTTATTTTTCTTTTCTTAAATAAAAATTGATTTAAAATTTGCACATCAGCTTTTAATTTAAATTGAAAAAAAAAACCTAAACCTTCTATTTAAAATCAATTATTATAATGAGGTCATTTAAGAAACACTTTTAACTTTTGTAAAAGAGAATGCACCTATTCCAATTTATTAACTACCCATAGGAAGTTATTGTAATCGGTCCGATTTGTTGAATTGAAAATTTTGACATTTCTCGACATTATAAGGTCCCTAAAGTCGAAATAAAAGATTTTTAGAGAGATGTCTGTGCGTGCGTGTGTACGTACGTTCGTACGTCCGTACGTTCGCGACGTTTTTTTCGTCGTCCATAGCTCAAGATACAGAAGAGATATCGACTTCAAATAAATTTTGTTATACAGATAATAAGGCAAAAAGATGCAGAAAGGGCTTTAAAGAAAATTACGTGGGTGGTTTTTTTACCATAGCAGTTTAAAAAAAAGGTGACAAATTTTGGTTAACCCTAAATATCCATGAACCAATGACGCTAGAGACTTGAATTACATTTTATATTATATATTGTAACGTGATACAAAACAAATATATTTTTGGAAAAAATTCCAACCAATTGTTTTTTTTTTATATGTATATGTATCAAAAAAAAAAAGAAACAACAAATATTTGTCACCTCGAAAATTTTACGAAAAAAAAAATGATTTTATCTCCAAAACAGTTTTGTGCAACGAAGAATAACGTTTTTAATATCTGGTAAAATTTTGAGAAAAATCTAATCAACAGTTTTTTTACAAAAAATTAAAAACCTAAAAAAATTAACAAAAGTTGGTAAAAATTGATTTTCGTCTTAAATATCTTTTCAAAAATTTGATGTTATGGCTTCCAACTAATTTTATATTATAAAAAAATATTGTTTTCAACATTCGGAAAAATTTTGAGAAAAATCGAATTTACATATACAGTTTACAAAAAAAAAACAAAATAAAAACCTCAAACAAAAATTAATAGAAGGTGTTAAAAATTGATTTTCGACACAACTATCTTTTCAAAACTTTAAGATATAAGCTTTAAACTAATTTTATCTTTTTGAAAATATTGTTGTCAACATTCATAAAAAATACAAAAAATAAAAATCTTAAAAAAAATAATAAAAGTTGGTAAAAATTGATTTTTGACTCAAATATCTTTTCAAAAATTAAAAATATTAGCTTCAAACTAATTTATCTTATAAGAAATATTGTTTTGAACATTCGATAAAATTTTGAGAAAAATCGAATTAACAGTTTTTAAACAAAAAATAAAAACCTAAAAAACGTATACATTGATTGGTATACATTGATTTTCGACTCAAATATCTTTTCAAAAATTAAAACTATTGGCTAAATTTTAAATTTTTTATAAAAGTCAAATAGTTAGTTTATTCATAAAAAAATAAAATCTACAAAAAATTGTACGCAAATGCTACTAAAATTGGTAAAAATTGGTTAACGACTAAAAATGTCGTTAACAAAAATGACTTTTGAAATCAAACTAATTCATCATAATGCAAAATATTGTTGGTTGGTTATTTTTAATTTTTTTTAGAATAGTTCAACTGACAACTTTTTTAACAAAAAACAACAACCTACAAACCTTTTAAGCAAGACAATTCGACACGGGATGGGAAGTTATCAGTGTGGGTCGCATTCCAGCCTCTTTTTTATATTTCTTTTTAGTAAGAAATAAAATACGAATCAAAACCTACCAATTATTTATTTTACTGTTTTTTTAAAGAAAATTTTATTTCCAATCTGACCATGTACATTGTACATATATTATTGTGATTTTCAAAATGGTAAAAAATGATTGTTGTTATCAAGTTGGAACCACTTATCATGCAAATCATGATTTGAGAGTATTTGCGTAGTAACCGGATAATGTAATCATAATTTAGTGTGCAAAAAGTGGCTTTGTTCAGCAGGTGGTAAATTCCAAAATTACCAACTTCAAACCACAAAATTAACGAACGTTTATAAGCTTCTGGATAATTTGATACTTTCAAGAATGAAGCTCTTAACATCTCATAAAACGTTCAATTGATAAATTCTTATTTGCTTCAAAGTATATATGAAAAGTCAGTTCAATACTTGTATACTTTTCCAAGTTCCTTAAATGTCAATTTGGCTTCTTAAAAAAAATTACGAGGAGTACGATTTTAAGGGCACCAATAAGTTATAAGAGTCGATTGCATTCATGTCTCTTATTCGATTTCATTTTAAAAAATTTCTAGAATAAAAACCCGCATACCTGATAAATTGTTAACTTCCAAGGTCGGTTTTTACTTCTTTAACTTTTTAATTTCATTACAAAATTTCCTTAGCATTAAGCACAATCACTTCACTTTCATAGTTCAGCACGTAATCATATAGAATTTCTATCATATTTACATTCTTCACTGTCGCAGGAACACAATTACCTAATGACATAAACCTCGTATCTCGAAATTCCTAAAAAAGACGACACTCAGTAAAAAGTATCCACTTACCAATGCGGTATTTTTGTTGGTCCTTTCTTTTAGAAGCAATGCTACCTTTAAAACGTGACTACATTCCTTAATTAATATTACCTGTTTTAGGGGCATGCAATAACATATTTATCACAGTTGAATTAGGAAAGGGCAATGCTTTTAAGCAAACAAATTCATTCTTTTTGAATATTTTTCAATCGTTGCTAGAAGAAAAAAATAAATAGAAAAATAACAAAATTTCAAAAAACAAACAATTTTTAATTCATGTTCCGCAGCGACCTTATTTACAATTTTATGCAGACTTCCAATTAAAATGTCTCCCATTCTAAACAAATAAACCGAACAAGTAAAAGAAAAAAAGTTACGTATACGCCAGAGTGTCCCTGAAGTGATATTTTATTTACGTGCTCCTTTCTCTCCTACAAAAGTGTCATCCTTCATACAGCCACTCATATACATACATACATATATACTCGTACATATGTACATCAATAAACCATTCATTAGAAATTCAATCCATGTTCAGTACACCTCCAGAGTATATATCTCCTCTCTGTGCATCAATGTGCTAAGTGCAGATCACGTTTTTAGCATTTTCGCACTTTGGTTTCGCTCTTTCTCTTTGCTCTTTGCTGACTGACATTGAATTCATCTTAAATCGCGTTTTATCGAATCCACTTTTTCCATCATCATCGTCACTTTTAATAATGTTTCATCATTCGTATCTACTCGTGTGAACTATATACAAGGTGTAATGTAGATCTACCTATAACATACAGGTTCTGGTTATGGTCCTGACTAAGGGTAAGTTTTTCCAGGAAAAGATTGCAAGCAAAGGAAAATATTATTCCTCTCTTATGGTTTTGAGATAACACTTTTCCACAAGTTTACATGGCACATTTACTTTTCTGTGTAAAGTCGCCCTCAACTTTGTCATCTGCGTCGTCGTCATCGTTGCCGTTGTCGTCGTCGACGTCGAAATGTCACATAGCTCAAAGCAGGATAAAAAGTGCACACTTATTTGTTGTAGTTAAGTTAGCAAGCTTCCTCCATCGCTCATCGCCCATCGTCATTGCCATCCACGCCAATGCCGCTTTTTTCAAGGATGTGGTTAGGGTTGGGTTCAATTGGGTTGGATTTTTGGTAAGGTTTCCATAGATGCACTTTTGCGCAAGGTGGAGTTTTTCTAAATAGAATGCTAATAGGAATTTGGTTTTAAGGACCTTTTTGCGTAGGTAGGTACCCGTATATTTGTATGTAGTTTTATATATGTATGATGTAAAAATGGATGTCGAAAGCTCTCCTGCCAAGTTATGGTAGCACCTTAACGTAAATATACAATCATATACGAGTGTCGAGTATATACACAACACAAAACATCCTTGTGACACGTGTATAATCCTAACCTCAAACTTTTCTATACAGTTCCTGATGTTCTCTACCGTGATGCATGGCTGTTGGATGAATGTGGATGTGGATGCATCCTTGATAATAATAGGTTATGGCTTATGGGTGCGGGAATAATATTATGCATCAGGTTCTGTGCAAAGCTTCGTTTCACTCAATATACACTGTAATCTGGGGCTGTTATGGTCATCATAGTGACGAAGAAGAAGAAAATAAAAGAAGAAAAACAAAAATCCATCGTACAACCACATAATTTCCATTTAATTGAAGATAAAGGATCGATTAAATGCAGCTTTTCAGCTGTCTATGTGTCTCTTTCAAGGACTTATGCATCATCATAGTCGTACGGTCGGTCGGTCGGTTAGTAGGTCGTGGTGAATCTTTTCTTATTTCAACGTGACCCCTTTCGCTTCTGTTATGGCTGTCACATACAGAAACCCCAACACAACTCCACAAGAGCCATCGGCAGGCAGCAAAAGCAGAAGCAGAAGCAGTAGCGGGACACCAACAGCAATATAGTCTCTTTTCTTTGTTTTCTATATGAGCTTCTCGAACGGAACTTAAAATGCAATTAATGGTTTGCAAAGTGCAGAGGGCGAAAAAAGTGTCCTCCTGTTGCTGTTGGATAAGTACAGTGTTGTGTGATTGTGTGTAATGTTGTGTCCTGTGAGGTATAATATGTATGTAAGAAGGATGTCATTGGTCTTTGGTGTGTGGAATTGAACATTGAGCAGGAGGTGTCCTGTGATGTCCTCTCTCTGTCCAGTGGCAATTTGATGTGATGCTGTAAAAATGGAAATTTACGATGCTATTTTTCATGATTTTCAATGAGTTTGCTTTTGTTTCAGCTTTTACTTTGGTATTTTTGTTTGCTTGTATACCTACTTTTTCTTGCTTACTTTCGAATGATTGTTGGCGTAAATTAAAAGACATAAACATGGACATTGAATAGTTTAGAATAAAATAAGCTATTTTATAGTGACTGTCTCTTCGCTCAATCTAGATTTCAAATGTCAAGATTGTCTAAATTTGATGACTTTTTCTAGTTATTTGTTGCGTTTTTTTTTGCCGACAATGATGCCACCAATTTACTACTTTTAGTTTGATGCAACAAAGGCTCAGTTTTTATAAAATTTCCATATATTTACCATAGTACAATAAATATGAATATGTACTGCATAAATTTAAGTTAAACAGAAGAACTGATTTTCTTTATGAAGTAAATCGTGATTACGTTTTTATTGTTTTATTTTATGTTAATGTTAATACGAAATATCAAACGAAAATAGTTCATAAATGTTTTAAGTTGTAAAACAAAAAAGTCAAATACAACCATCTTAAACAAAAATGGAAAAAAAATGTTACGTATACGCCCAAGTGTAATGCAAATATTTGTATGGTTTAATTGAGCATTCTAAGCAACTGGTTTGTGATTGCTTTAAGGAGAAATTCATCCAACAGATTTAAGTGTTACCAAAGTTTGGTGGAAGTAAACTGCATTTATATAGCACTCATATTAGCATCCGAACTAGAGTCTACATTATGCAATATATTTGAAACGTTTCTATATATTGAACTGATGCGTACTCAATTCTTAAGTAAATTTACAGTTTTTGAGATATGACACAATTATTTTAGAATTAGAACAGATTAAAACAAAATCGGACTAAAAACACTAATTTGTTGGACACATAATTAAATAATCTCTTGGTAAATTAAACATTTCTGACCCATTCAAAGCTTTTTATTAAATTAGATACAAAGGTTCTAAATAATTTTAGAAAAATTAAACTGAAACAGATTGAATGTTTTTCCTATCAGCGTCTATATGGTGGGCTCATATTTCAAAAAAAAACTTACAATAGCAGATCCCATTCAATCGTTCATATGCTTTGCGTTACCTTTGAACCAGATGCTCCGTTCTCATGCAAGAACTACTATTTTATTGGAAAGGCAAAACAATAAGGGATTAACCCTTTCGGTACGAGAGTGGTACAGAACAAAGAATATTTATATGTAAACATCCCACTCTCGTCCCGAAAGGATTAAATGACATCCCAGCCGAATTTGGCAAAAATGCCAGCTTACAATTCTTGTAACATACATTATTCTTACTTAGAAGTAATACCATATTATTTCAGAGATTTCAACCAGTTGTGCAATTTATAAAAAAAATAGACCCTAAGCTTCCCGAAAACTACAAATCTATCATATTCATTAAATGTTCCCTCAGATGATATTTGTTAGACTTCTACCTTGGGTTAAATCAAACTAAAAAATGAGTTGTTTTCAGGTGGGCTTTCGACCTAGACTCTCTAAAATTGACCAATTTATTGGTCTTACCCTTTGGTATTAAGTCAAAAAATTGCATTTAGGGTTTTTAATTTAGTGTAACGGACTTTTTCTTTGTCTCTTTCGTTTAAATATACTAACAACTTGAGACTAGAAAAAATGCTTAATATCGTATTAATTTAGTCTTTAGAAAAGAAGGCCGACAAATTCATATTTGTTTTGATATTAACGTCTTAAGTCCATTGAGTCTACGTGACCAGTTTCTGACTTAAGTCCTTTTTGCCAAACGTCAAAGAATAAATATCGCTAAACGTAGAATACTTATCTCTATGCTTTTGTAAGTAGATTTTAAATCTGAATTTAATATAATAAACAGAAAAATATACTTCGCACAAACTAGCAGGTGTTGGACTATCAACAACATTTTTAAGAATATATGAACGACTTTTCTCAAACACAACAACCGTAGTTTAAAAAAAAATATTTTTAAAACAATTTAAGACTGAAATAGGTGTCCCATAAGGTTGCATTTTAAATCCTTTGATCTACGCACTATTTATTAATGACAACACGAAGATCACGGTTTTTAGGTCCCTTGATGTTAATATCAGAAATGAATGCTCTCAAATCTTAATGGAAAAATAATAGAAGTTTAAAAAAAATCAAACACCTAGGTTTTTAGCAACACAAAATTTAAACGTCGGAACACATAATTATAATAGATACGAGTAACACATTTCTGTTGTGAAATCAACCATCAACTTTTTTTGGTCAAGTTTTTTTACAAACAAAAGTATAGACCTGAGAGTTCACTCTACTAATTTCATAAAGTGTACGGTTACGAGATTTTTAAGAACTTTAAAGTTATTCAGAGATATTTCCTTAGACTTATTTTTAAGGTTAGCCCTGCTAACTATGCGATAAATGTTGAATCTGGATTGGCTAAAATTTTCTTAAAAAACCTTATGCCAGACGCAGACTATACCATTAAGGTCTTAAATAGATCTGAAAACAATCCTCAAAGAAAAGGACTTATGACTAAACTTCAGTATCGTTACACGCCAACGTTCAAAGATTAGCAATAATTGACAGCTTATAACTACACACACTTCAGAAGAGGTGAATTCTATAATAATTGTACCACAGTAATAGACGAACAATTTTCAAAATTCTTTGAACCGTGCTAAAGAGTCGATGTCTAGAATAATATACATCTAACTTAATCATTGCTTAACAGAATCTACATAATTATTTTTTAATTGAGTGCACATATAATGAGATGAGTTTAATATTTAACCCGTACTGAATTTCTTGAGCTAATTTACAGACCTCACAGGGGCGATGTTAATCAATATTACAGTCCTTGCAAGAAGAGAGTTACTCAGTTCTAAATGGTGAGTTTGATGGAAAGTTCTCGTCGGGTTTGTTAAAGAAGCTATCGCTAATTTACCTACATATGTGAATTTCTTAAAGACTCAACGTATTATTTTGTTTTAGCTAAACTAATTGGCTACCTTTTAGTAAATATTTATTTATCTTTAAATATTTTTAAAATAATAATTGTTTATAACTTCTTCCTTTTTATAAAAGTTTAATTTTTTTAATATTCTTATATTTATAAGTTTTTTTTTTTTTTTTTTGTTTTTTATAATTAGCGAACACTAAAAGGGTTTTATATACCTTTAATATGCCAAAGACACAGTGTGAGCATTAGGAAAAGAGGGAAGGGTTGGATAGGAGGTGTCGGTGTACATTGATTTTGAATTCCCGAACATTGCAATGATAGGGAAAGATAGAGCGTGTCAAGGCGGTTCACATTCGCGTAGTACGGCTAAAAAATGAATCTCTGTACTTCATAGTACCGCCGAAGTTGGGCTCAAGGGTAAACTTTATTCAGTTAAAATTATTAAAGTTTTAAATTTCAATGATGTTTTCCCTAGTAGCACAGAATTCGATTTATAACAAACATTTGTTATTTTTGAGTTATGTATATAGGAGTAATCTGTAACATGTATGGTTACAAAACTGTTTTGATCTTGTAAATCGAAAAATATTTGTAACATTTTGATTTAACTCGTTTTTAAACTATTATATTTCAGTTAAAGTTGTTAGTACAAAAATACCAGTTGTTGCTTAATTATTATTAAAAAGTTGATTGGTTGAAATAAAACATACTCTGGAAACTGTTTTATAACAATATTATAATATATTATTTTTTGTTGTTACAATGAATTAATATTATGTTTAAAACAAATAAGTTGCGTGGGTTCGAATCCTATGTTGTGCATAAAAAGTTTTTCAAATAAAATTGGATTAAAGCTCAGCACCACAAAAAAAGGAGACTGATGAGTGCAAAAGTGGCAAAGCACGAAATAGCTATATCTCCAGCCAAAAACAATGAGTGGTAGCACCTTTAAGTTGTTGTTGTTGTTCAAAAACATTCAGTAAGAAAAAATGTTTTTTCAGGAATCATGGGTGTTTTCAAATTGCCACACCCAGTTTCGGATATGGCAAAAGCTTACAATTTTATTTTATAACTAAAAATTGTTCTAAATCATTCATTATTTATCACATTTATGTAATAAAATGTAATATGAAATTTATTGCATCTAATTATTATTAGGTATAATTAAAAAAAAATGTACACATAACTTTGAATTGTGTTCTGATAAGAAATTTCAACGAAAAATTATGAAAATACCACAGATTATAACAAAAATTTTGTATTGTAAAGGGTGTCCCAAAATTAACGCAAGATTTGAATTTGCCGCCATTTCTGCAGTGAAGTGTTGGCAACCCTGAAAAGAAGGAATTTGACAGCTAACAGTATAGGGTTATTAAAAATGGAGCGTTACACGATAGAACAACGTGTCTTCATTATTAAAGAATATTTCAAAAAGAGGCTGGGATGCGACCCACACTGATAACTTCCCATCCCGTCTATCGATTTGTCTTGCTTAAAAGTTTGTCTAAATGTATCAATTCTTGCCAAATTTGCGTTCTATTTTTTGTAGATTTTATTTTTTTTATGAAAAAACGGACTGTTGGATTTTTATAAAAAAATTACTGAATATAAAAAACAATATTTTCTGTGAAATAAAATAAGTTTGAAGCCAATATTTTTAATTTTTGAAAAGCTATTTGAGCCGAAAATCAATTTTTACCAACTTTTATTAATTTTTTTGTTTAGGTTTTTATTTTTTGTAAAAAAACTGTCAATTCGATTTTTTTCAAAATTTACTGAATGTTGAAACCAATATTTTTTGAAAGATAAAAGTAGTTTAAAGCCAATATCTCAAAGTTTTGAAAAGATATTTGAGTCAAAACTCAATTTTTACCAACTTTTTTTTATTTTTTTTTTAGGTTTTCATTTTTTGTAAAAAAACTGTCAATTCGATTTTTCTCAAAATTTTATCAGATGTCAAAAACATTATTCTTCGTTGCACAAAATTGTTTTGGAGATGAAATCATATTTTAGTCGTAAAATTTTCGAAGTGACAAATTTTTTTTTTCAGTTTTTTTGATTTATAAAAAAAACCGTTAATTGAATTTTTTTCCAAAAATATAATTGTTTTGTATCACGTTACAATATATAATACAAAATTTAATTCAAGTCTCTAGCGTCATTGGTTCATGAGATATTTAGGGTTAACCAAAATTTTCACCTTTTTTTTAAACTGCTATGGTAAAAAAACCACCCACGCAATTTTCTTGAGAGCCCTTTCTGCATCTTTCTGCCTTATTATCTAGTATAACAAAATTTATTTGAAGTCGATATCTCTTCTGGTTCTTGAGCTATGGACGACGAAAAAAACGTCGCGAACGTACGGACGTACGGACGTACGTACACACGCACGCACAGACATCTTTCTAAAAATCTTTTATTTCGACTCTAGGGACCTTGAAACGTCGAGAAATGTCAAAATTTTCAATTTGTCAAATCGGACCCATTACAATAACTTCCTATGGGAAGTTAAAAATAGTGAAAGCTTGGCGGCTGCAGTTCGAAAATTTCATACAAAATATGGTCGGAATAGTGTTTTAACTTCGTCAACTGTGAAGAGATTAATTGAAAAATTCATGGAGACTGGATCCGTTGGAGACGCCAAACACACTGGTCGTCCAAAAACAAGCCGTTCAAATGTGAACCCAAATGTGATTGTCGAAAAACAAATGCATCCATAACGCTTGACTGTATGGTGTGGATTTTGGGCTGGAGGCATAATTGGGCCATATTTTTTTGAAAATGATGCTGGTCAAGCAGTGACTGTTACTGGTGCTCGATATCGCGACATGATTACACAGTTCTTTCTGTCAAAATTGGATGATATTGATGTGTCCAATATGTGGTTTCAACAAGACGGTGCCACATGTCATACAGCCCGTGAAACAATTCAATTACTGCATGAGACATTTCCAGGTCGTGTACTCTCTCGTTTCGGTGATCAAAAATTGGCCTCCTAGATCGTGTGATTTAACACCATTAGACTTCTTTTTATGGGGTTATTTGAAATCACAAGTCTATGTCAACAAGCCCACAACCACCCGTGCATTAAAGGAGGGAATTCAACGCTGCATCAACGAAATTCAGCCACATTTATGCAGAATGGTCATGGAAAATTTCAACAAAAGAGTGCGCATGTGCATGCAAAGCCGTGGAGGCCATTTGTCCGATGTGTTATTCCATACATAACCCTATCCTATGTACTTTACGAGTCAATAAAAATATAACTATCAAAAGACTAAAAACGGCGTTTTCTATTTAATTCAAATCTTGCTGCTTAAAACTGGGTTAAAAATTGCATGTAGATTTTCTTCATGTGCGATTTTTTGCTTCACCAACTTTGGTAATGAAATGTCACATTTTCCTACAAAAAATTATATTTATATAAAATACCAAAATAACTCTTCGGCAACTCTGTTCGCTTTGAAAGCATGATTAGTTTGCTTTTTTCTTTAGTTACAACCATATCGAAACAACAAAAAAAGTTTGCTTAAAAAACAATGCGACAAAAAATAATTACAAGTTATTATAATTAATTTTAAAATTCAGTTCTATAACTGATAAGTTATAAATGAAGCAACAAAGTTGTTTCTATGTTATTTGTAACATGCACCATTTTGAATGTTTTTTTTTTTATTTTAATAATTTAGTTATTTGGATAAAATATAGAAATTTGTTTTCAAAGTTATTCTCTACCCTAATTTACATGGTATGAGCCAAAAACGTCATGTTTTTAGATTTTTTACGCAAACCTATTATTTTTTTCATGATTTCACTCTTGTGCAGAAAACAAAAAAAAATACAATTTATCATATATTCTCCTAATTTTTTCTATTTGTGTGGCGCATGAGTTTTTTCGAGGTAGAATACCCATATCTTAGATACAAATGATATTTGTTTGTTATTTTGATTTCGAAAACAACTAAAAACAGTAAAATTAAGTAGTAAAAAAGTAATAGTTTAATTTAAGAATTCTATCTGCCTTAAAAATTTTATCAAACATCATTATAAATACAAATAATAAGATTTCAATAATAAAACTTAATTAAAATATTCAAAATATTTTGGGAAACAAATTTTTGGTATTAAATACAACGCCAACATAAACATGAACTGACAATTAGTTTCTAGAACATAAATTAAATTCTACAATAACTTAAGAATTGTTTCAATAATGTAAATGACACAAACAAAACCAGTATATAAGCTTACAAAAACATTTATATAACTTATGCTTGAGTTTGCATGACATAAGTAGAACATTTTACCTTAGTTATAATTCAGTTTTAATAGTATTGTAAATGACATCATTTAATTAAAAATACAAAGCAAAAACTGAAATAAAACATATAAAAACCTTAATGCAACCGAAATAAAATCAACTTGTTTTAAATCAAGTGGGGAAACGCGGCTAATTCGGTTACAACAGTGTCCTACAAACTCTATGTAAAACACATTGGCAATAACTTGGCTGTTAAATTGTAGTTATATAAATCAAAATAAAAGTCATTTGTTCTACTAGGGTTGTTGATATCAGTTTATGTTTATTGGCAAAATCGATCGTTAATGTTGAAATAGTCTTCCCTTTTTTAATTCTAACTTTTTCAGCGCTTTTAAGATTTGTAAATGTAAATTGTATTGTAATAATTTTAGATAAAATCAGCAGACTGATTTTAACCCATGGTTGTTAGTCTTTTATATTAAAAACATTTAAAAGCATTAAGAAATCAAGTATGGGAAATCCTGTTTTTAAATTTAAGGATATTTGAAGACCTGGACCCTATGTCCAGCAAAGATGTCAACAATTTTCAAAGAACGGTAAAGTCTGGAAAAATCATATATTATTATCTTACTTCTATTTCCTCCATAATTATCAATTAAATTTAAAAAAATGTCTGCTTTTATATTATGCAAATACAGCATTTTATTCATAAATAAATAAATAAATAAGGTGGCGCAACAGTTCATGAAGAACCAGGGCCTAGTGACTTACAACTCTCAACCATTCCTGTGTGCGTGTAATGTTGTCAGAAATGGAAGGGACCTACAGTTTATATGCCGAATCCGAACGGCTAATTTGAGAAAGCACTTTTTCATGACAAGAATTACTCTTGGAGAATTTGTCAATTCCTTGCAAGAGGCAGTACCCCTGAAAACTCTTTTTTTAAATTAAGGTGGCACAGGCAGGGATTGATCCCAAGACCTTTCGCATGACAGTCCAACGCACTAACCATCACGCTACGGGTACTACATTTTACTCATAGTTATGTATAATATACAAAAATAGCAACATCCTTTATTTTTCCAACAAAACAAATAACCAGGTTTATCCACTTACTACATTAAATATCAATAAATAATATTTTGCCATTAACTGTAGGTACTTGATTTAATATTTTGTACGATTAGAACGATGATTTCTCATCAATTTATCCTCTATAGGGTATCTATAATAACAAGAAGACGATTTTAAATATTTTCACAAAATAAAACTGAATAAAAAATAATTTAAACAATTTTTAATAAAATACTCTTCTCTTCAATTCCAACATGGTAGGTACTCGTACACAAGAGTGCAATTCAATTTTTTTAAATAAAATTGTTTATCAAAAACATAAAAACGAAATCAATACAAAAATGTTAAGGAAAAAACATTGTAGGTACGTACTTTTCTTAGCATCCAAAGGATAAAATAACGATAAGAAAATATCCTCTTGAAAATCGAAATATTATTACATGAGTGTATGTACATATTTATTGTATACCTACACTACTTGCATATCTAGTCGAGTTGATATTTTTCCTATTATTATATGTAATTTTGTTTTATTTTTGAAACAAGAATTGAATTTTTATTCTGAATATTGTTCCTTTCAATTTAAAATGTGCATTCAAAGTTTCTGTGTTCTTCAATATGGAAATACCCATACAATATACGAATATGTATATATGTATGTATTGTTGTTCAGTTTCATCCTTAAAATAATTCTTTTGGAAACAAGTCTCCAATTATGGCTTAAAGAGGATAAAGTATAAGTTTTGTGTAAAGTAGTTCAATGTAAAAATAAATATAGTAAAACATTGTATATTGCAAAATTCTAACTTTATATCATTTTTCTATATATATATATAAATAGAGGTATATTGGAATGGATGTTGTGTTGTGTTCCAAGAAAGTTTTAATATTTTTTAAAAAGTTTATAGAAATATAATTTTTTTTCTGCAAATTTTCCAGCATTTGTTTGAAGTGAGAATTCGAGTCAAGAATTTCTTAACTTAAATTCTTCTGTGAACAAACATTTTATTATTTTTATAAATTCATAAGTATTCATTCTTTCTCCCATTTTAAGGACCTAAGTTTTGTTTGTATTTTTCGAACGCCAACTGGAATATTATATAATATTAACTTCAAAATAATTATACATTTTATTTGCTTTAACATTTTTAGAAGAATCGAATAAACAGTACTTTGGACAAAAAATTAAAACCTATGGCAAAAAACAACTAAATATTGTTACAAATATTAAATTTTTCATCAAATACCTTGTGAACACAGGAACATTGGTACCGTTAAGTGTAGTTAACCCAATTTTCAGCAGTTGGTCTTGTTACACATTTTTTTTTTTTTTTTTTTTTTTTTTTTTTTTTCCGCAGGAAGGTGAGAAATCTTCATGAGACACTATAAGCCCGATGCTTATAGTAGTGTCAGATTTTTACTGACTAAAACTCACCTCCCTTATCTTCTATATTATTACTACAACTAAGTCCAGCTTAACAAGTAGTTTTAGCGTCATTTTGTTCGCGTTTTGTCAGGAAGCTCCCCAACGAGAGGACCTGAAGATTCCACAAAATTCGAGTGGAGAGATTAATTTGTTTGCGCTAGATCAGAAGGTCTTGTTCGGTGCAGACGCCGAAAAACGAACGCCTCGCTAACAGATTGTTGGATTAAGTTATTACTATGAGTTCTAAGTCGTGATCTTAGCTCTGTAGCAAATTTTTTAATTTCGTCTTCTACATATTTTATATTTAAATCTCTATGTAAGTCGCTATTTCTTACATACCATGGAGCATTTACTATTATTTTAAGTACTTTGTTTTGGTATGTTTGCAAAATTTGTATATTTCTTTCGTTGGTACAACCCCAAAGTTGTATACCGTACGTCCAAACTGGTTTCAGTACTTGCTTATAAATAAGAAGCTTGTTATAAACGCTTAGATTGGAATATCTTCCAATAAGCCATGTCAATTCGCGGAGTTTATTTTCGAGTTCATCGCGTTTCTTTTTTACATGAATTACACATAAACAAAGTGAAATAAATCCAAATTGGTCTTATTTCACTTCCAATAGTTTGGTTTTCCATAAATTCAAGGAAACTTTGAATACGTTCAAACTCGCTCCTATCCCCAAATCCTATGGTTTTCCTCAACAGGGGGGTTACATACCTCAATGTAGCAATAAGTTGGTCTTATTTTTCAAAATAATTTGGTCTTATCACTTTGTCAAAGTACAATATAAGCAACTGCTGAAAATTGGCCTTATTTTATTTTTGTAAAGTGCAATAAGACCAATTTTTAAAAGTTAGTCTTATTTCACTTGGCCTTATTTCAAGTAACATAATGGGCCCTATCGGAAATCTCCTATATTTCCCAGGAAACAAATTACCAACATTGAAAAAAAAAACGAAATATTTTTTGGAGATCAATTTCGAATAGTGTTGCGGTGTTATCAAAGGATCAAAATTAAAAAACATTAAATTTAAGTTGAAATTCTCTTCATCTGAAAACACTGTTTTGACAGTAACATTTATTGTTGATTGGAATAAACTTTGTTTTGCCAGATCGAATTTTAAAATTTTACAATTTTAAGTGGTTCCGTGACATAAGGGCAAGTGTCATAAGACCAAATTTTGAAATTTGGCCTTATGACACTTTTCGAAAGCGTCATAAGACCAAATTCCAACGTTTGGCCTTATGTCGCTTTCAGAAAGTGTCATAATTCCAAATTTTTTTGCGATTTAAGACCAAATTTGTTTTGATATTTTCTTCAATAACAAAAACCGGTCTTTACCGTTAGAATTATGATAAGAGTAACAACAGATGGTAAGTAAATGTAATTAGGAAAGTTGCAAGCTACTCATTTGTGTTGTGTTGGCTTGTACGAAAAAGTCGTAAAATGGATGTTCGAAGTGATTTGATCTATAATTATGAGTTTCGTGAAGGCCAAATTTTCAATTTGGGTTTATTTCGCTTTAGAAAACGAAATAATAGCAATTTGGCATTGTTTCGATTTAAAATTTTGTTTGAATTGATAGCACGGCGGGCGGCGTATTAACAGCTAGGTATGTAAGGGGGGCATGCTGCCCCAAATTTAAAAAGCAAGTATGGCTCACAGTTATGAAAGAATCACAACGCATTCGTGTTCTTTGCATATACCCAAACTCGCACCCACCCCAAATCCTATAGTGATCCCAAGCAGGGGGTTTGCCCTTACATACCTAGCTGTTAGTACGCCGCCGTGCTATCAATTCAAAAAAACTTGTTTTAGGCTCCAATTTCAAAAATTTCAATCGAGCAGCAAGTATCTGTCATTTTTCAACATTTTTAATTAACAACAAAAAAAAATTGTTGCAAAATTGCACTTCTCCCGATTTTTTATTAAAGATTTTAATTTAGCATAGAGAGAAAACAAAAGATAATTTTACTTTATGTTTTTTTCTAAATCTGCAAAATTTTAAATCGAAACAATACCAAATTGCTATTATTTCGTTTTCTAAAGCGAAATAAACCCAAATTGAAAATTTGGCCTTATTTCGTTTTCAAAAACGAAATAACTTTATTTCGTTTTGAACAACGAAATAAGGCCAAATTTGAAATTTGGTGTTATTTCATTTGGTACTATTTCACGTCACCTATTATGTACATGAATAATGCATGTACTTAATGGTACATCTCCAATCTTCTCAGGTGATAGAGATTAAGTTTGAAAGTGACATAAGACCAAATTGGCCTTAAGTCACTTTGGAAAGCGACATAAGGCCAACCGTTGAAATTTGGCCTTATGACGCTTTCGAAAAGTGTCGTAATGCCAAATTCTAAAATTTGGTCTTATGTCCCTTGCCCTTATGTCACGGCACCATTTTAAGTTTTAAAATGCATAGCTTAGGATCTGTATTACTAGCGATGGAGGAGAAAGAAAGACCAACAAATGAATCAGATCATTAAGGGACAATTCCAACCCCTTGGAGTTACCAGAAGAATTGTGAGTAAAATGTAACACTGTGCAAAATTAACTTTTAAATTCTTCTTGTTTCAGATTTATCAAGAATAAGCGAATAAAATAAAGTATTATTCAAATATTTACTGGTTACCCTCTCCGATTCTTTTTTTCAATGGTAAACAAATCATTTTCTGTGCCTAAGATCGTCAGGCTTAGTGCATGTCTGTGTTTCTTGGTGAAGGTGGGTACCAAAGAGAAGTCGGCAAGGACCACGATGTAAGTCTTGCCCAGTCAACATTCTCGGAAGTATTGTCAAACTTCCTTCACATTTTCGAGGAAAACTTTTGTACAGAATGGACCAAAATACTCCGCATACAACACACCAGGGAAGATCACCGGAGAGTAAATTTAAGTCACATAAAGCCGGTCACAAAATAATTGAGCAAGCTAATGGGATTTTGAAAAGTAGGGGACAGAGAATTTCACTATGAAACCCAAAAAGCGATCCAGATCAATAATACAGGTTGACACAACGACTCAGGACGATATCGCAGGCTCATCACAAATATCTGAAGTTGATCTTTAATCAGGAAGAAGTACTACCGAATATTAAGCCATTGGACAGGCAATAAGAAGAGAGATTGGAAATAGGGTTTAAAACGTAGTTTTGTATTTGGTATATATTATCAGTATACTTTAATTTAAAACACAGTCATAAAAACTTACATAAATAAATACAATAAATAAACAAAACAATAATAATTTCACTACTAAAGGAACTGATTACAAAAATGTATTCACTTTAAAAAAATGATTGCTACTTTTGAGGCTTTTCTTCCTCAATTTGAATGAGATCTTGTTAACTTCCCATAGAAAGTTATTGTAATGGGTCCGATTTGTCAAATTGAAAATTTTGACATTTCGCGACTTTTTAAGGTCTCAAGAGTCGAAATAAAAGATTTTTAGAAAGATGTCTGTGCGTGCGTGTGTACGTACGTTCGTACGTCCGTATGTCCGTACGTTCGCGACGTTTTTTTCGTCGTCCATAGCTCAAGAACCAGAAGAGATATCGACTTCAAATACATTTTGTTATACAGACAATAAGGCAGAAAGATGCAGAAAGGGCTCTCAATAAAATTGCGTGCGTGGTTTTTTAACCATAGCAGTTTAAAAAAAAGGTGAACATTTTTGTTAAACCTAAATATCTCAAGAACCAATGACGCTAGAAACTTGAATTAAATTTTATATTATATATTGTAACGTGATACACTAAAAATATATTTTTGGAAAAAAAAACCAATTAACGTTTTTTTTTATAAATCAAAAAAACTGAAAAAAAAATTCACCTCGAAAATTTTGCGACTAAAATATGATTTCATCTCCAAAATAATTTTATGCAACGAAGAATAATGTTTTTAACATTTCATAAAATTTTGAGAAAAATCTAATTGACAGCTTTTTTTATAAAAAATAAAGACCTAAAAAAAACATTACTCAAAGTTGGTAAAAATTTAATTTCGACTCAAATATCTTTTCAAACACTTGTGATTAAGGCTTCAAATTTATTTTATCTTATAAGAAATATTGTTTTCAACATTCCGAAAAATGTTGAGAAAAATCGAATTGACAGTTTATTTTTAATAAAAACGCAAAAAAAATTAATAAAAGATGGTAAAAATTGATTTTTGACTCAAATATCTTTTCAAAACTTTGAGATATTGGCTTTAAACTACTTTGATTTTTCAAAAAATATTGTTGTCAATATTTAGTAAATTTTTTAAAAAAATCGAATTGACATTTTTTTTTTTTTTTAAATAAAATCGAGAAAAATGTAACAAAAGTTGTTTAATATTGATTTTCCACTCAAATATCTTTTCAAAAATTTTGAGATAATGGCTTCTAACTAATTTTAACTTACAAGAAATATTTTTTCAACATTAGCAAAAATTTTGAGAAAAATCGAATTGACAGTTTTTTTTACCTACAATAAAAACCTAAAAAAAAAAAACAATACTAAAACTTGTAAAAATTTACTTTCGACTCAAATAGCTTTTCAAAAATTAAAAATATTGGCTTCAAATTTATTTTATTTCACAGAAAATATTGTTTTCGATATTCAGTATTTTTTTTTATAAAAATCCAACAGTCCGTTTCTTCATAAAAAATAAAATCTACAAAAAATAGTAAGCAAATTTGGTTAAAATTGATACATATAGACAAACTTTTAAGCAACTTTTTTAAATTGTATCTTGGATTCAATTAATGTTTATTTCTCAAGTTTTCCATTTTGTTTTGTTTAGCCGTTTAATTTCATCATATTTGCATTTGGATATTATGACGACAAATTTCTTTAAATACACGTTTTTGCTGATCATATAGCCTATCTATAAAGCGGTTAATATTGTTTATACTTTGAGCTGATTCTTCTTGATGGCTTTCCAGAAAATCGACGGCTTTTTCTATTTTGGTGTAAATCTCTTTCTGAAGAACACGCTCCTCTTCTAGGAACATTGAGTCCTTCGTATTATCAGACTTCCTTCTTTTTATCGATTTGCTTGAATTTGTACTGGAGCATTAGAATCATCGAAGTCAAGAATATATCCCAAAGTTTCTTGAAGTGAGACAATGTTTTCATTTTGTTGAGTTTGCATTTTTTATGGTAATCTAAATGAAGATGCGTTTCGGCAACCTTCTATCGAATCCTGCATGGGAAATTTTCTAATCGGACAATGATTTGATTGGTGGATCAAGGCTATTGAGCTCGGTCTCCGTTTTCTTCCAAAATGTTGCCAAATCTTCTTTTTTACTGTAGGTAGTAAATCCAGTCGATATATCTGTACTATTTTCCATAATACTACTGACCAGAAGTTCTGTTTGTTTTTGATTTGTTGAGTTCGTCCCATAATAAAATTAAAAAAGAGGCTGGGATGCGACCTACACTAATAACTTCCCATCCTGTCTGTCGATTAGTCTTGCTTAAAAGTTTGTAGGTTTTCGTGTTTTGTTAAAAAAGTTATCAGTTAAATTATTCTAAAAAAAATAAAAATAAGCAACAATATTTTGCATATGATGAAATAGATTGATTCCAAAATATATTTTTTTAACGACACTTTTAGTCGTTAACCAATTTTAGTAGCACTTCTTAAAAGTTTTTATTTCTTATACAAAAAAATACAAATTGGATGAATAAAATTATTTTAAAGTCAATGTTTTCTATTATTCACGAGGTATCGAGAACCAAACATTAATTTTTACCAATTTTAGGTACTTTTTTTTGTAGATTTCAATTTTTATGAAAAAAAACTGACTATTAGATTTTTTATAAAAAAATTACTGAATGTTGAAAACAATGTTTTTTATAACATAAAATGAATTTGAAGCCTATATCTTAAATTTTTGAAAAGATATTTGAGTCGAAAATCAATTTTTACCAACTTTTGTTGGTGTTAAATTTTTTTTTAGGTTTTCAATTTAAAAAAAAAACTATCAATTGGATTTCTCTCGAAATGTTACTGAATGTTGAAAACAATATTTTGTAAAAAATAAAATTAGTTTAAAGCCAATGTCTCAAAGTTTTGAAAAGTTATTTGTAAAAATTATTATCTGGTAAAATTTTGAGAAAATTCGAATTGACAGTTTTTTGTATACAAAATAAAAACCTAAAAAAAACATTACCTACTCCAAGTTGGCCAAAATTGAATTTCGACTCAAATATCTTTTCAAAAATTTGAGATTATGGGTTTCAACTAATTTTAACTTATAAGAATAATTGTTTTAAACATTCTGAAAAAATTTTGAGAAAAATCGAATTGACAGTTTTTTTAGAAAAAATAAAAATCTAAACAAAAAAATTAATAAAAGTTGGTAAAAATAGATTTTCGATTCAAATATCTTTTTAAAACTTTGCGAAATTATTTATCTTTTAAAAAAATTATTTTTTCAACATTCAGTAAAATTTTGAGAAAAATCGAATTGACAGTTTTCTTACAAAACATAAAAACTTAAAAGAAAACAATACTAAAACCTGGTAAGAATTTACTTACGACTCAAAAAGCTTTTAAAAATTCAAAATATTGTCTTCAAACTCTTTTTATTTCACAGAAAATATTGTTTTCGATATTCAGTAGTTTTTTTTATTGTAAGAATAATTCAACTAACAACTTTTTTAACCCAACACGAAAACCTACAAACTTTTAAGCAAGACAAATAGACAGACGGGATGGGAAGTTATTAGTGTGGGTCGCATCCCAGCCTCTTTTTTATTTTTACCACCAGAAAATATAAATATTCAATTCTTCATAACTATAATGAAAAATAATTTTTAAAATGTTTATGTATTTTTAATGATTTAAATGTATAAATATTTCACATTTTTTATGGGAAAATTAAATTAAAGCTAAAAATAGATTTATCAATAAAATCCCAATAAAGAAATTGCTACCTTCACCTTCACCTTAACCTCAACTCAACGTTACTTTCTTTTATGATAGTGAATAAATTGAAAAGTGATTTAAGAAAATACCAAAATATTTTATTAAGGTGTTTTATACTGTCTTTTTCCTTCTTTTAAACTTATGTCTGCTTGTGTGTCCAATCAATTACATTTATCCTTGACATTTTTGTTTTTTTAACATCAACAAACAAAAAAGAAAACATTTTGGGACCATTTTTATTTTCAATTGAATATTTAAAATATTTGAAAAGGATAAAAGGCGAAGGGATTTTGTTTCGAATTTCTTTCTTTCTGTTTTTTTTTTGTGAATTGAACCCCCATTCATCATTAAATGGTTAAATACAAACAATTTATCAACACCTTTTATATATTATATAATGGGAGGAACTTTGGGTAACCCAATCTTGTTGAAATTCTCTTTGTTAACCACAATATTAAGTAATAAAAGTATTTAAAGACACAAAAAAAGAACATGAAAATACCACAACCTTAAAACTTTGTTATGGTTTAAGGTTAATGTGGTTTGAAATTATTTAAGACTTTGAGACATAAGATTTCATTTTTTGAATGAAAAATAAATATTTTTTTGTTTAAATGAAAAAAAAATATATTAAATTAATTTGTTCGAGGCATTTGTGAAGAATTCAAATTTTTGAATATATATATTGAAGGGTTAGTTTTTGAACATGACAGATACGATTTTCGAACCCTATCGCAGTTAGCATACCACTTCAGAATTTAAGAATTAGCTAAAATCGCTAAATAAAACATTGTTACTTTTTATGAATAGAAATCTTTTCGTGCGAAAGGAATTTATTTTGGGAAAAATGAATGATATACAATTTTTTGACTACAAGTTCATTTTGAGTAAATTTTAAAAGTTCCGAAGCGATTATATTAATGAATTGACTTTAAAATTAGCCTTAACAGGGAGGTTAATTTTAAAGTAACAATCGCAACAAACTTTACCCTTTTAAGAGAAATGTACGTCACTTAATCTAATCATTAGTTTTCTAACATTTTTAAGTAATAGTGCTAATACTTGAAAGATATTTTAAAGATTTCGTTCGTTTCGAGAATTAACGTTGCTCCATAAAGGTTGGAAACAACTTAAAAGAACTTTTCGATGTCAAAAAAGGATTTAGACAAGGTGATGCGCTATCATGCGATTTCTTTAACATCGCACTTGAAAGAATAGTGCAGAGCTTCCACGTCAACACTAGAGGCACTATCTTTCAAAAGTCTGCTGATGACATTGACACAATCGGAAGAACTCAGAGTGATGTCAATGGGGCTTTTGTGAGTATTGATTCAGAGGCGGCAAAATGGGTTTAACGGTTAATGAGAGCAAAACAAAGTAAAGGGTGATTTTTTAGCTATTATCTTTTTGGCAACACTGGTTTAAACAGCTGACGCACGTTTCGTGTTTTGTTCCACTATCAAACATCTTCAGTTTGGTCTATAATTTAACTATGAATGATCTTACAAACGAACAACGCTTGCAAATTATTGAATTTTATTATCAAAATTAAGAAATTTCATCGCACGCTTCTACCATTTTATGGTCAGTTTAATCCACCCACTGAAGCAGCTATTCGGGCTATTGTGACTAAATTTCGCACCAAATTTACATTGTTGGACATTAAACCACCAACACGCTTACGTAGAGTGTGAACTGAAGAAAATATGGCCTCTGTTCCTCAACAACGTGGAAAATTTTGCGGGAGGTTTTAGGTGTGATACCTTTCAAAATACAGCTGGTGCAAGAATTGAAGCCGAACGACTTACAGCAACGTAAAATTTTTGGTGAATGGGCTCTTGGAAAGTTGGCCGAAGATCCACTTTTTTACCGAAAAATTGTGTTCAGCGACGACGCTCTTTTTTGTCTCAATGGGTGCGTAAATAAGCAGAATTGTCGATTTTGGAGTGAATATCAGCCAGAAGCATTGCAAGAGCTACCCATGCATCCACAAAAAGTCACAGTTTGGTGCGGTTTATGGGCTGGTGGCATCATTGGACCGTACTTTTTCAAAGATGATACGAATCCTAACGTAACTGTGAATAGTGAGCGCTACCGTGAGATGATATCTAACTTTTTTGCCCAAAATGCAAGAGCTGGACTTACATGACATGTGGTTTTAACAAGACGGTGCCACATGCTACACAGCACGCGCAACAATGGACTTATTGAGACGCTAGTTCGGTGAACATTTTATTTCACTTTCGGGACCGGTCAATTGGCCGCCAAGATCGTGCGATTTAACACCTTTAGACTATTTTTTGTGGGGTTATGTTAAAGCTCATGTCTATACAGACAAGCCCGCTTCAATTGACGTATTGGAAGCCAACATTGACACATTTATTCGTGAGATACCAGCTGAAATGTTGGAAAGAGTATGCGAAAATTTGACTAAGCGGATGGACAATTTGAGGCGCAGTCAAGGTCAACATTTGCATGAAATAATCTTCAAACATTAAATTATATGGACCTTACTATCGATTCAAATAATGCATTTTTCTGAATTGTATGTATTTTTTTCGTTTCTATAGCTTTTTAAAAATCACTTTACATAATGTCGTCAAGAAAGGACTTACAACACCGACGACGTCTCAGTCAAAACGTCACCATCGATAGACGTAACTTCGTCTACCTAGGCTCAAGAAACCAATGTCACTTTCGCAAGAAAAGTTTTCTGGCCGTATTATTTCTCGAAGAGCTTATATTTTAACACCTTGACTATTTTTAAAGATGGAATTCATGATGTTGAATGATGATGCTCATGAAAAAGACATAATGTTCCAATCTTAACCTTTATAGCAATTCAGCTGTTCCCCGAGGCCCTCTGACTTCCAATACACCTCTGGTCAAATCTGCCACTTTCGCTCATTGATGATGATATACCGTCACGTTACATATACAGTAAACTGAAACCGCTTCATGAAACTTTGTAACTGCGAAGAACTGTAAACAACAACAATTTGAGATTTCAACAAATCGTACAGCCCAAAAACCACACACCGAGTTGTTGAAAACTCAATTCGAATGTTTTATATCAATGAGTTGTCCTGTTGATTTTGCATTATAGATCGTTAACACCTCAAGACACATTTTCTGGGACATCGTTTAATTATTGGTATAAGCAAACAAGTTGAAAACTAACCGCTACTTCATTAGGGTACCATTGGCATTGAACTGTGTGGGCAAATAATCGAAAATTTAATTACTGACAACTTTAACAAAAACAATATTGCCAGAATGTCAATTTGAATGTTCAAGTAATTTTGTAGCACATTTTGAGAAATCTATGATACCACCAAAGTGAAAGTCTTCTTCGTAACTTAGGAGTTACTCTATATTAATTTAAGATGAGTAAACATACAAATTCGAATTTCTCCTCTGAGCAATCACAAACGAATTCCTTTTACCAAATTTTAACCAAATTAGTAATGAGAACCTATAAATAAAGCCTAGATACAGTCGACATAACCATTGACATTATAAATGTTCTAAATATTTCCAATAATTTGCATTACCATTGGTTTGAAATAAAATCTCCATTTCTATTTACACAGAATTCTAGATTAATTTTTCTCAAGAAAATGCTATAACGATGATATTAAAAGTATTCGTTTATTTTAAATTTGTTTATTCAATATTTTCTAAATTGAAATGAATGTTTTCATTCTCCTAAGAACAAATCGTATTGAAAATACAGAATGCAACCTCCTGAGCAAAGGCTTTATATAATAACTACCCACACGTTAGAATATTTCCAAAATAATTGGTTTCTGACCAAAGAAATGTTCACTTAAAATTTTATTAAATCCTATGCCATGCCGGCCGCATTCGTATCTACATTACATAACTCTTTAGATGGCATACCTCTGCAGAAATATATAAAAATATGTACGTAGACGTACAGTATATTTCCATCCATTTCCATTTTGTCAAGGACAAAAATAGTAAATTGCCAAAATTTTATTACAAATTCCAAAACCACAAACATTTTATCCGTTTTTGAAAATCATTATATTATCGTCTATGCTGCCATTTTCAATTTTTGTGTGGGGAAGATAGATTTTCCTACGTACTTTTTGTTTGGTTTCTGGAGTTTCAATATTTTTTAAGCGTGTGCACATTTATAGTCCCAGGTATATCATCAATCTATATATCCAACAAAAAGAGTATTATAAAGGTTTAAAAGGCTTACACGAGGCGGGCAATTCAAAATAAATGAAGTGTTGGGATACCTAACTCTGTCTCTATCTCTTTCTATTTTACTCCCTATTCGTATCTATCTTTGATATAGCCTTTCAATAAATAAAATTTACGACCTCGAACTTATTCAAAGTTAAATCAATCGATATCCGGGGAGAAGTAGAAAGATAAGATGATAAAATAATACCTACTCAATACTCATACTCAACTCATTCACCAAACCGCCACCATTACCATCACCCTCGCCGCAGTCGAAAGCAAACTTGTGGTTTATTATCCTGATTCCTTTCTGGGATGTCGAAAAGCTTAGGCTTCCCATATTTTTGTTATCGTCCTTCATAAATTTAAAATCCAACAATATCTATTGCATGTCCCATGGTTTTTGGGAGAATGAAGACTTCTGAAATCTGAGGGAATGAGAAGACTTTTCACTCTTGTGAAGACTTTTATTTGATATGGTTCTGGCTATGGCTGTGATAGCAGGGGGTGTTCTTAAGTACACGACAGGGTCACACGTGTTTTATGGCATTAATGAAAAGGTTAAATTGAAAAAGAAAAAAACACTCACACACTTTTTCAACACAGTAAATTGTTTTTTAATGAGGTTTTCTTGATGGCTATTTTGCTTTGTTGGATATTTTGGAGGTGGTGGCAAAAATTTTAATTTTTAGGAGCTTTTAAATGCTCAATTTTAAGGATAAAATGTAAACAGTATAAAGAAAAACATTTGCATATTTAATTACATTAAAATTAAGTAAATTTCAATTTTCAACTAGAAAAATGTACTTACATATATTTTGCTTTTTTGACTTTTTCGAAAGAAGAAGCTAAGCTAAAATAGTAAATTGTTTGTATTTTTTATTGCATCAAAATATAGTTCAATTTGTAGTCTCGTGTAGTCTCAACGTCTTAAGTTTGTAATTAAGTCTAATTTTAAACAGTAAAAAGAGGCTGGGATGCGACCCACACTGATAACTTCCCATCCCGTCTATCGATTTGTCTTGCTTAAAAGTTTGTCTAAATGTATCAATTCGTGCCAAATTTGCGTTCTATTTTTTGTAGATTTTATTTTTTTTATGAAAAAACGGACTGTTGGATTTTTATAAAAAAATTACTGAATATAAAAAACAATATTTTCTGTGAAATAAAATAAGTTTGAAGCCAATATTTTTAATTTTTGAAAAGCTATTTGAGCCGAAAATCAATTTTTACCAACTTTTATTAATTTTTTTGTTTAGGTTTTTATTTTTTGTAAAAAAACTGTCAATTCGATTTTTCTCAAAATTTTTCCTAATGTTGAAAACAATATTTCTTATAAGTTAAAATTAGTTAAAAGCCATAATCTCAAATTTTTGAAAAGATATTTAAGTCGAAAATCAATTTTTACCAACTTTTGTTAAATTTTTTTTTCGGTTTTTAATTTTTTGTAAAAAAACTGTCAATTCTATTTTTTTCAAAATTTTACTGAATGTTGAAAACAACATTTTTTGAAAGATAAAAGTAGTTTAAAGCCAATATCTCAAAGTCTTGAAAAGATATTTGAGTCAAAACTCAATTTTTACCAACTTTTTTTTTATTTTTTTTAGGTTATTATTTTTTGTAAAAAAACTGTCAATTCGATTTTTCTCAAAATTTTATCAGATGTCAAAAACATTATTCTTCATTGCACAAAATTGTTTTGGAAATGAAATCATATTTTAGTCGTAAAATTTTCGAAGTGACAAATTTTTTTTTTCAATTTTTTTGATTTATAAAAAAAACCGTTAATTGAATTTTTTCCAAAAATATAATTGTTTTGTATCACGTTACAATATATAATATAAAATTTAATTCAAGTCTCTAGCGTCATTGGTTCATGAGATATTTAGGGTTAACCAAAATGTTCACCTTTTTTTTAAACTGCTATGGTAAAAAAATCACCCACGCAATTTTCTTGAGAGCCCTTTCTGCATCTTTCTGCCTTATTATCTGTATAACAAAATTTATTTGAAGTCGATACCTCTTCTGGTTCTTGAGCTATGGACAATGAAAAAAACGTCGCGAACGTACGGACGTACGGACGTACGTACACACGCACGCACTGACATCTTTCTAAAAATCATTTATTTCGACTCTAGGGACCTTGAAACGTCGAGAAATGTCAAAATTTTCAATTTGACAAATCGGACCCATTACAATAACTTCCTATGGGAAGTTAAAAATATGGTATGCAAACATGAAGAAATGAATCTTTAAAGATTACGACTTTTATTTATATAATTTTTAATTTCAATACAATGGTATGTAAAGAGGAAAACTTAAGTTTGAAAAATTTTGGTTTTCAATCCAGAATGTTTTCATACATTGCTCTAATTTTTTCGTTTTTCATATTTCAAAAAATAATTAAACAACCAATTTGAAATACAAATTCAATATAAAAAGCATTTTTTGGATAAAAAGAAGAACCACGAGACTGATGTTTCAAACGATATCATAAATACTAACGACCTCAACAAGACCAACGCGACCGACCGACACACTGGCCGACAAGACCAGGGTTAGTCCCAGGACCTTCAAGTCCAGAAACACAGCCTTTTCTCGTCTGGTCTGTTGTGATGTTTATTGCTACGAAATGTAAGTTATCAGAAATTAAAGTTGACGCACGACTTGACATGGATAGAATCACTCCTATTATGCTTCAGAGGTGTGCTAGAGTAATTGCAGTTGATTTGGAAATAATTTTTTATCGTTCCTTTGAAAGTGGTAAGCTTTTTAGTACATGGAAAGGTTCTTAAAATACACACATTTATAAATCAGGCAATAAGCAGCAAGTTTCTAACTATCGCTATATTTGTAAGATTACTTCAATTCTAAAAGTTTTTGAAAAATTTATTTATCAGATATTAACTCCAATTCTTAAAAACATTATTTCTCCATACCAACATGGCTTTGTTGCTGGTAGATTCACTAGGACAATCCTTACAATTTTTTCTAATGATGTATTAAATGAACTTGAGAAAAGGTATCAATTTGATGTTGTGTATACGGATTTCTCTGAAGAATTCGATCGGGTTAATCATAACTGATTACTTATAAAGTTACAAAAAATAGGTTTCCACTTCAACTTTTTAAACCGGATAAAGGCATACTTAAAGAATCGTATTAAATATGTTTGTATTAATAACATTCTATCTTCATTTATTACCGCAACCTCGGGAGTGCCTCAAGGAAGCCATCTCAGTCCTCTTTTTTTCTAACTATTTAGCAATCACATTCCCAAGGTTTTTTTAAATTCAAAGTGCCCCATGTATGCGGATGATTGAAATGTCTTTCGTTGCATAAAAATAGAACAGGATTACTTTTGATTGCAAGAAGATTTTTAGAGATTATCGCATTGGTTTTTGATTAACTCCTTACACATTAATATTGCAAAATGTCAAAGTTTAAATTTTTTTCGAAATCCTTCATCAATATATAAACAATTTGATTTCTTTCAAGAGAAACCTCTAGAAAGGACCATGGTGTAATTTTTGACCAAAAGCTTGGTTTCTTAAAACATATAGATGTATAAGCAGCAAAAGGTAACTCATTGTTGGGATTCATCTTATGCAATGCAAGAGTTCTGTGATCCATTGACTTTGAAATGTCTGTTTTACGCTTTTCATTGACCTACTCTTGAGTATTGTAGTAACATTTGGTGCCCTTTGTATGAAGTGCACTCTTTAAGAATTGAAAAAATCCAAAAAAGACTCACTGCAGTACAATTAAAAAGGCTTAATTGGAATAAAGATATGCTTTTCTATGGAACGAGATGTTACATTCGAAGAAATTCCTGTGGCGTTATGTTCATTAGTATTAGCAAATCATATTAATTGTTCCGATATTTTAGCCTTTTTTAATTTCAATGTTTCTGCGAATTTTTGAAATTCCATACCATAGAACAAATTATGCAGCCAACGAACCATTGTCTAGGTACTTACATGAAGGCATTGGCTGCACAGGCATTGGCTGCACATTGTTTGCAAACACTCGGTTTAAAACCGAGGAAAAGTGTTCTTTCAACCTTCTGACTTGCTCATACACCGAATTTATCACAATACCGTCTACTTCTTTCACCAGGTGTTGCTTTGAGCTGTGTGTACCGGTCAGCTCTTTGGTTATTCTGTAAATGGTCCTGCTGTCGCACCTGTTTGCATCATCTTCTGCTTCTTGTGCCAATGCGTTGATGTAGTTACGCTTGTTACGGCGCACACTACGGTGTACCTCTCTCTTTTTCATGTGGTACCAGGATTCCAACCCATTTCATTCTTCCCCTTTTAAGTATTTTTTTTTATAAAAATCCAACAGTCCGTTTTTTCATACAAAAATAAAATCTACAAAAAATAATACGCAAATTTGATATAAATTGATACATATAGACAAACTTTTAAGCAAGACAAATCGACAGACGGGATGGGAAGTTATCAGTGTGGGTCGCATCTCAGCCTCTTTTTGTTTATGATGTTGGCCTAAATAATAACACCTTGAGCGAAGAACGCAAAATAACAAAAAACCAGAAAAAACAATCATCTTCTACGATTTCAAGGAAAATAAGAGGCTGGGATGCGACCCACACTGAAAACTTCCCATCCCGTCTGTCGATTTGTCTTGCTTCAAAGTTTGTAGGTTTTCGTGTTGGGTTAAAAAAGTTGTCAGTTGAATTATTCTTAAAAATTTTAAAATTACCAACAATATTTTTCATATAAAGAAATAGTTTAGTTTGAAAATCTAGTTTTGTTAAATAGATTTTTAGTGAAAAACAAATTTTTACCAATTTTAGTAGCATTTCTTAAATTTTTACTAATTAGATGAATTAAATTAATTTGAGAGATATCAAGATCGGAACATCAATTTTTACCAAATTTGCGTACTATTTCTTGTAGATTTTATTTTTTTATGAAAAAATGGACTGTTGGATTTTTATAAAAAAACCACTGAATATCGAAAACAATATTTTCTGTGAAATAAAAAAAGTTTGAAGACAATATTTTTAATTTTTGAAAAGCTATTTGAGTCGAAAGTAAATTTTTACCAAGTATTAGTATTGTTTTTTTGTTAGGTTTTTATTTTTTGTAAAAAAAACTGTCAATTAGATTTTTATCAAAATTTTACTGAATGTTGAAAACAATTTTTTTTAAAAGATAAAAGCCAATATCTCAAAGTTTTGAAAAGATATTTGCGTCGAAAATCAATTTTTACAAACTTTTGTTAAATTTTCTTTTAATTTTTTATTTTTTGGAAAAAAAACTGTCAATTCGATTTTTCTCAAAATTTTACTGCATGTTGACAACATTATTTTTCAAAAGATAAAAGTAGTTAAAACCCAATATCTCAAATTTTTAAAAAGATATTTGAGTCGAAAATCAATTTTTACCAACTTTTATTAATTTTTTTGTTTAGGTTTTTATTTTTTGTAAGAAAACTATCAATTCGATTTTTTCAAAATTTTACTGAATGTTGACAACAATATTTTTTGAAAGATAAAAGTAGCTTTAAGCCAATATCTCAAAGTTTTGAAAAGATATTTGAGTCGAAATTCAATTTTTACCAACTTTGAATAATGTTTTTTTAGGTTTTTATTTTTTATAAAAAAACTATTAATTCGATTTTTCTCAAAATTTTACCAGATGTCAAAAACATTATTTTTCGTTGTACAGAATTGTTTTGGAGATAAAATCATTTTGTATTCGTAAAATTTTCAAGGTGACAAATTTTTTTTTCAGTTTTTTTGATTTATAAAAAAAACTCTTAACTGGATTTTTTTTCAAAAAATATACTTGTTTGGTATCACGTTACAATATATTATATAAAATTTAATTCAAGTCTCTAGCATTTTTGGTTCGTAAGATATTAAGGGTTTACCAAAATTTTCACCTTTTTTTTAAACTGCTATGGTAAAAAAACCACCCACGCACTTTTCTTGAGAGCCCTTTCTGCATCTTTCTGCCTTATTATCTGTATAACAAAATTTATTTGAAGTTGATATCTCTTCTGGTTCTTGAACTATGGACGACGAAAAAAACGTCGCGAACGTACGGACATACGGACGTACGGACGTACGTACACACGCACGCACAGACATCTTTCTAAAAATCTTTTATTTCGACTCTAGGGACCTTGAAACGTCGAGAAATGTCAAAATTTTCAATTTGACAAATCGGACCCATTACAATAACTTCCTATGGGAAGTTAATAATACTACAATTTGAGTCTAAAGTTAAGTCTGTAGATGTATTGTTTTTCAGAATACAGTTGTTCAAAACCTAACTAGAAATACGGTTTTTACAGAAAATTGACGAATTAACACTAAAATAACAAAATCAATTTTCAGAAATTAGTTTTTAAAAAAAGCACGACTTTTGAATATATTTCAAACATTGGATTTTGTAGTTTAAAAACAAAGTATGAAAGTCGAAATAATTTGTTTTTCTCAAAAGATTCGTTTTCCAAAAATTTTAGATTTAAAAAGAAAACACATGTCATCATACCTTTTAGAAAAAACTCATTAAACATCTTCACAAAAGAACTGACTAATTGACAGAAATAGCCTGAATGAAAATGTTTTTTGGATCTATAAAAATAGTTTCAATTTGTTTTCAAATTTGTTAATTTTGGGCTCAGTTCGTAATGATCAATTACAAGCAGTGGACCAAGACCAAAGAGTAAAACAAACTTTTAATGGATAGAGACTACTAAAGTCTAAAAGATTTGACGGATTTTTTGTATGAAGTCAGTAGGTTCCCTTTATACAAGTCTGCCTCTTATATCAAATTTACGAGTATGAAAAATTTATTGAAGACAAAAGATAAACTTATGGAAAAGGTTATAGGAATACTATAACTCAAAACGTATAAATATATAACAAAACAAGCGTGTGACTATTTAAATTTCCGTCACGGAGGGTTATTATTTGTGTTGAGCTTGATATTTATTTAGTACGCGATTTCCTCGTCTCGTCTTTAGCTTTACGCGTCATCATAAAACATCTGCTGTCAAATAATAATTCTTCTTAAAATCGCGATCGCGATATAGAATAATTAAAATATACAGCCTGAATCAAGTCAGGACATAGTACTCGTATCTTTTATTTATTTCATGAATTTATACCGGCAGAACATCATTATCCAATTAGGATGTAAATTGGGTGATTATTCATGTTTTGTATGGGCGGGGCGCGGCGCCACCGAAAAAATAAAACCAAGCGGAAATTCGCAATTCAAGGAAGTTTTTTTATTTTTGATTTTATTGTTTGAAATTTATTCACGACTTCCAAACAATATTGCTTTTAATATGGCGGACGACTCGAACAAGGATAAGGACGAGAGCAGGGACGACGAGGAAGACGCGGATTTGGGTTTTTATTTCGAAAGGCCACAACATTCTTCTTCTGAATTTAATGTATCTTTTTTTAAGTACCTATGCCATGTGTAGATACTTTTATCCAATCCTAAAAATACACACAGAATAAAATGTTATCTACATTTCGATGGTGTTGAAAGAGAAATTATAATTTAATTATTGAAGATGCGTGAAATTTGCTATTTTTTGGTTTGGTTTCTTATGTGATTTATTACTGGAAATGGGTCTGGGGGTGAAAATTGGGAATAGGGATGGCGTATTGTTCGACATTAACTTTAAAAATAACAATGGAAAGTGTAAATTGCTTTTGTCTGAGAAATTAAAATGTTATTGGCTGACAAAGCGTTAAGATTTTCAACTTCAATGTGCAAATGAAAAATGTAGGTATGTATATCTTAACTCTCTACGAACGCAACAGAATAAAAGATGACTTACGTATAAGTACGAATTATGTATAGTAATGAATTTTATTGCTTGATGATAATTTATATTTAAGAAATTACATTAAGTTTATGGAATGTGGTGAGATGTGATTTCAAATGACTGAAAGACTAGACAACATAAATTATATAATTTCAAAACAATGAACTTTGACGAAGTGATTTATCTTTTTTTGGGAACTCAAGGAAAGTAGATGTTATTTCAAATTTGTCCATATATCTTTCATTGCCTTTGACGTGATGGTTAAGCCCAACTGTGATGTTATGTTAGATATCTGGTTGCATGTACAGAGCTGAGCACGAGAGGATACTTTTGAGGAGGCTTTCGAGACCAGTCTGCATGATTTGGATCGATGGAACAAGTTACTGATGTTGATTCTGAGAATATTTATGCTGTGGTCCGTAATGCTGAATAAAACCTAACGTTGTCTACTACTTTTGGAATAAGACATTCTATCAAATACATTAAACCGTACTTTGTATTCAAACTTAGGTTTAAGTTCAGTTAAGACAAAAACTCAAGCTGTTCTTTCAATTATAAATATCAATTACAACCCCGTATCTGAGATAAATATTAAAATACATACAAATAATCCTAATTTTCTTTGAAAAATCATCTTCAGTGATTAGGCCCATTTTCATTTCTGAGGCTAGGTTTATGAAAGAAACATCCAAGAATGATTGTTAAAAACCTTTTCAATTTGAACGTGTAACTTTTTGGTCCGGTTTTTGGAATCGCAGTATATAGGACCCTTCTTATTCGAAATGATGAGGACATTTAGTCGCAAATGTACAAAATGGTTATGGTCAATTTCATGAAAAGGGTATGGTTATGTAATCTTAGTTCTGGTGGCTATTTGGCTGATATTGTTTTTCATTGTTATTTTCGTTCATTTTTCTTAGCAATGAAATAAACATTTATTGATTTCTCTTAAAAAATACTCATTTATTTTAAATACCAAAATGAAACCTCAAGTTAGAAAAGGGTTTTTAAACTAAAATTTTGCTAGAAGAAAGGTGCATTTAAATAGAAAAACTGCTGAATATATTGAGATACAATTTGTTGTTCATATTCCAATTCATAGAATTTAGTGAAATATTGCTGACATACAAAAGTAACTTAGTAAATACACTTCGTGTGACATGGATAGGGACAAGATTCTTTCGTTTTTTATTTGACGTTATATTTCAACTCCTTAGGTTTTTTCGGAAAAACACAAATTTAAAATGAATAGGGTATGTATTAAGTTTGCAAAAAATATGTTGGATTAAGTTTGTGGCGGTTTTTCCGAAGAAGGTCTTTAAAAGTACCTTTTTTTTGTGTCACATGAATAGGTACAATATCTAAATTTTCCTCTTAAAGTGTTTTAAATCAGATAAAAGGATACTCTGAATGTTATAGTACGAGCTAAGTACAAGTATTAATCAATCAATAACCAAGGAAGAAATAGGCCAAATTCGGGATTACCGGGATCTTGGCAAAACCATCCAGCAAAATTAGAAGAAGTTATATACAACTATCTCAAGGACCCAGAAAGGTATGGAAAAAAGAAAAAAGCACTAGTCAAGAAAGCCACATAATTTCAGGAAAGGCAAGCGATAGTGAGAGCTGCTTCAAATTCAAGGCTTTCTATTAGTAAAATCAAGGCAGAAGCTGGGGTTAATGCTAGCAAATTGACTGTTGCTCGGGTGATACAGAAGGCAGACCATGTACTACACCAAAAAATTAAGTAAAACCCACCATGGAATCCTGCACGCAAGAGCCAACGCCTTAATTTTTCAAAAAATCACCGCAGGTGGAGTCGACCTTGGCATACCGTGCGTCGTCTTTTCCGATGAAAACAAATTTAATTTGCACGGACCTGATGGATATAGCTATGCTTTTTCCTTAATTTAAGAAAGGAAAAAATCTATCAAAAAAAACGACACAGCAAAGGAGGCGGTATAATGGTATGGGAAGTAATCTCTAAATGACGGCAATCACTTACAAATCGATTCTGGAACGAGCTTTTCCCCAGTTTTCTGAATTATTTGGTAGAAAACGATGAACTTTCCAACAAGATAATGGACCAATACATACCGCACGGACAAAAAAAGCCTGGATTAAGGTTCAAAATGTGAACCGATTACGATGGCCCCATATTCTCCTGGCCTATACATCATGAAAAACGTGTGGGGATGGCTTTCAAATAAAGTCTACGAAGCAAGACGGCAATACCAAAAAAAAAACCGAGAAATTATTGAAGCCATAAAACGGTCATCAATTATCTGAAAGCACTCTAAAAATCCATACACCACAGGTTACTTGAAGCAATGCAGAAATCAGGAGGCAGCACACATTACTAAAAATTATTTTAATCCACTCAATAAAAGCGGTATTTACCTAAGCCATGAGAATTTTTGTTATTTTCTTTACAAAAAATGATTTTATCTCCAAAATGTTATGCAACAAAGAAATCTGGTAAAATGTTGATAAAAATCTAATTGACAATTTTTTGTACAAAAGCTAAGAACCTCAGAAAAACAATACTAGTATCTTTCTAAAAATTAAAAACATTGCCTTCAAACTGATTTCATCTTATAGAAGATATTGTTTTTAACATTCTGAACATTTTTTTTTTTTTTTTTTAAATCCGACAATCAGTTTTTTTTCCATAAAAATTGAGATCTACAAAAATAATACAAAATAGTATAAAAATAGTATTGACTTTAAAATAATTTAATTATTAAATTTAATAAAAAAATCGAATCTGTGTTTGTTTATAAAAGAAATGAAAACATTAAGGAAATGCTACTGAAGTTGGTAGAAATTTGTTTTCGACTAATAATCTCGTTAGCAAAAATAGATTTTGAAATCAAACTATTTCTTCATACATAAAATGTTGCTTTTAATATTGAATTTATTTTTTTTTAGAAAAATTCAACAGACAAATTTTTTTAACAAAACACGAAAACCTATGGAAACAACAAAAAGCTGATAAGAAATGGTTTTTGACTCAAGTATTAGGAGAACAAAAAAAAATATTGACTTCAAATTATTTATCTCACACAAAATATTGTTATGAATATTTTGCTAAAGTTTTAAGCAAGACAAATCGACAGACGGAATGGAAAGTTTTCAGTGTGGGTCGCATCAGAGCCTTTTTTAATTTACCGTTACAGTTGCTTAGAAGTTTCTAGGATTTTCAATTTTTTAAACAACATTTAAATATTTTTAAAAGTCAGAAAAAAGAGCTTCTTCAGAAAAAATTATTTAAATCGGTTAAATAGTTCCTGAAACAATTTCAAAACAGAATTACAGTTCATGGGGAGTCGTTTTCTGAATAAATATAAAGATTCTGCAAGAAGCCATGTTAAAAAAAAAATTTATAAAACATTTCACAAATATCTTTTTGGAGTTTTTAGGAAATTATGGATAAAGCTGATACATTGGGTTTCAAACAAATCGCCTAACACAAATCTGCTTGATACCTTATTTTCCAAGTTTGAACTCAATCAACACAATGGCTTATGTTGTACGGGTCAAATCTCTAGTCCCACTTTTTTTCGAATTCTCTACCATCGTAATGTCATCTTTCATTTAATTTTCAAGTTAGTAATTTTTACGAATGTAATATCTGCAACATAGTTCCTTTGTGTCGCAAATTATAAGTAGAAGGGTTTTACGTCGAGATTGCATGACTTTGAATTAGTTTAGAAATATTTCAGTTAGTTATGTTATTTTTGTAAGAAAAAACCTTCATTTGGATTTTTTTTCCAAAATTGGCCGCGTGTCAAGAACGTCATTTATCGAATCATATAATTAATTTAAAGGCTTCAAACCGCAACGTTGAGCTTATCCAGCCACCTTCCCAAAAGTCTTAAAGTTGGAAATGGTGAACAGCCTTCTGCATGAAACGCAAACCCACTTAATGCATAGACATTATGCCCACTTCAACGAGTCAAGTATTTAAAACAATTGAAAACAAAAACATAATATATGTAAGTATACTTAAAATAAATCCTAATGAATTTTATAAAAATAAAAAATGAATTTCATACATTTACCATAAAATAATATGTAACATCAAAGTATTCAAAAATAAATTTATCAACAAATAATTGAAAATCAAACAATGTAGGCAATTTAAAACCAATTACTTAACAACTCTTATATTTTTCTGTTTAATTAATTCTCAATTTTTGTATCGAAAAAAAAAACTTGGAAACTAATTTAATAAATCCACTTTAATGGATACAAAGGATTAAAAAAAAATTGTTATAAATGTAAAATTTCCAGGTTTAATGAAACAAAAAATTGTTTTTTTTTTTTTTCAAAACAACTAACTCAATTTCTCAAAACTCCATTAAGCCCTCAATAGGGTAATTTGTGTTGACAAAGAAAAATAAAAAATCAAAAAAGCTTTTTGTTGCACGAAACAAATAAACATAGCTTATATCTACTAAAAAGGATTTGTTAAATTTTTACTAAAAATATCTAGAAAAAAAACACCCTCTTCACACGCATTACTCTCTATAAAATATATGTATTTTTGTATTATCGACTTCAACCTGTTCCGCTGTGTGATGTTTATTTCGTCCTTCAAATTATATTAAAATATATACCTCTAACACCCTTACGGCTATGGGTTATTGTTTCGATGATGTAATTAATATTTACCGTGAACTTTAATCCGCTCATAAATTGTACAAACGTACTCGTACTTACCTAGTATCAGAACCTAATTAATTTTGATTACAATAGCTCCATATCTCTGATGAACGCTCCGCTCTTCACTTCACCTCCCAAACAAACAAAACAAAAATTACAACACTTCACTCGGTGTGCAACAGCAGCGTGAAAGGTACTAACTTGTCGGTTTTGTTCATAACAACAGAGCTGTCGTTTTTGGTCTTAATCAAAAAAGATTTATTTTACATGAACTCAAATAAAACTTATTAAAGATGATTAAAGGTTATATGAAGCGTGCTCAAAATATAAGAAAAAAGAGGCTGGGATGCGACCCACACTGATAACTTCCCATCCCGTCTGTCGATTTGTCTTGCTTAAAAGGTTTGTAGGTTTTTATTCGAAAACCAATTTTTACCAATTTTAGTAACATTTCTTAAAAGTTTTTATTTCTAATATAAACAAATACAAATTGGATGAATGAAATTAATTTGAAGCCAATGATTTCTATTGTTCACGAGATATTGAGAACCGAACATCAATTTTTACCAATTTTGTGTACTATTTTTTGTAGATTTTATTTTTTTATGAAAAAACCGACCGTTAAATTTTTTTTTTAAAATACTAAATGCTGGAAACAATATTTTTTATAAAATAAAATTAATTTGAAGCATATATCTTAAATTTTTGAAAGATATTTGAGTCAAAAATCAATTTTTAACAACTTTTATTAATTTTTTAGGTTTTTATTTTATGTAAAAAAACTGTCAATTTTATTTTTCTTAAAATGTTACAGAATGTTGAAAACAATATTTCTTATAAGATAAAATTAGTTTAAAGCCATAATCTCAAATTTTTGGAAAGATATTTGAGTCGAAATTCAGTTTTTACCAACTTTGAGTAATGTTTTTTTAAGGTTTTTATTTTTTATTAAATTATTATCTGTACCTATAGTAAAATTTATTTGAAGTCGATATCTCTTCTGGTTCTTGAGCTATGGACGAGACGAAAAAAACGTCGCAAAGTTACAAACGAAGCATGAGAAGTTTCAATGGTTGTTATCTATCGTTTGACAGCTGAAAATGTCAAACTGTGTTGATTTTTTTGTTTAGTAAGGTTTTACAATTCATCATAAGTCGTTTAATGTCAAAACAAATTGTGGAAATTTACTTAGAACAAAATAAATTTAATTTGTTTGCTTACAGAACAATTCGTCCATTTTCAAGTGCTTAGTAATTAAGTTCATTACTGTTTTAATGGCTTCGTCAATAAGCAAAGATTCAGTCTATGGCTCTAAGTCAATCCTCAAGCCAAACAAAGTAACATTATACCCATTAATTATATCCCTATAATACTTTCGAAATGTGGAAAGACCTGCATTCACGAAGGAAATCAACAGATTATTTGTTTCCAAAAATAAGTCAGCTAAACTTCGACGACATTTATTTAAAACATAACTGAGCAACTTGTTAAAATACTCGCTTTACCATTAATTTCGTAAAAACTTACTCCTGGTTAACAATTCCCCTCCCCACGTTCATTAGGCTTAAGGCCTCTTGGTTTCCCTTTATGAGGCCATATTCATTCATTGGTTTTCAAAAAGTAGTGAAAAATTGGACTATATTATTTTTTAGCCACGTCTTAAAATTTCAAATAACATATCTACCTGTATTACTATTTAAAGTTCTCAAACTCCTAAAAACACACCTAATACTTTCACTCCCATGAGTTCCACAAATATGTTCTATACAACTTAAGCTGTTATTTGCCTTATTGAAAATAGCAGGTATTTGAAAACGTGAAAATTGATAAATCAATTCACTTATTGTTATCATTTCGACAGCCCTGCTTCCTATCCGTTTATATGTATTATATACCTTTATACACGGAATTAATTGAGTTCTAAAACAGCTTCTGAGGATTTCATAGCAGTTACCTAACACAAAAACCAAAAGGTGTCAATATCTATGTATACCTCTGTATGTGCGATTATGTTTCATCCTTGTTTTGATTAAAATTAGTGAAATCTTTTGACATCACTAGAGGCCGTCTCCGCATCGGTCGTATTATAACTTGTAACCAACTCAAACCAAAACGGATCGCTTGATAAATGCAATTACTGAAATGACTTTTGAAAGCTTATCACCCAATTTAATGAAAAGCCGTTGAATTACAAAATTTCCTCAATGTCAAAACAAATGAGCTATGTGGGAATATATGTACAAAAACCCAAAACTATACCCGTGAGTATTTCTATGAAGCTATTTTTTGAATTTCCGTGAAAAGGATTGAAATTTATTTCCATCAGTTATGGTGACTGATGAAAATTTGTTAAACTAAAAGTGTGAGAAGGATTTATTCTCATTCGGTTTTATTTTTGTGTGTTTGGGGTTCTTTTAAGGGTTAGGAATAAAAATTTATTTGGAACTTTTGGGAATTGTTTATGGTTGGTAAGTTGCAGTGGATTTGTTGTTTAGGAAGGTATTTTTGTATATTGGCAGCAATTTATCTATACCGAAATAGATATCAACAATGAAAGGTGAGTTGGGAAGTTTTTGTGGCTAGTGTTTTGGGGGTGTTAGGGATTTGCGGTTGTTATTGTCAAAGCAAATCTATTGTTCCGTGTGGATTTCACAAATAAAACTAGGTCAGGTATTTCATCAGAATAACTGTTTATATCTGGTATTAAATAAAAATAAAGATAAATTGGTTTATGTGTGTGTGGAAAGCAAGTGAGAGATAATAAATTTAACTAAAGGTGTATCGAGGGCAATAGAAGAACAATAAACATGACAATAAATGCTGAAAAAAAGACATAATGTTACTTTTATGATTTTTTCTGTTTTATGAATGATAGAACAATATTATTGATAAATTTAGTAGAATAAAATTCATCACATTATAAATGAAAAATGCAAAAATTGACATTTAACGTCGTACTCGGTGAAAATTTAAATATCGATTAAAATGTAGACAGACTTTGAAAACATTATTATAAACAGATCAAAACATATTATTATAAACAGATCAAAACAAAAAAGAAAGTCCCCATTCCATTAAAAGTTAGACAAGTTTTTTTTGCCAAAATCCCACAATTTAACTTTTAAACTTTGTAAATAATATGATTGGATATAAAATGTCGTATGTTTTAAGCCGGGAAAATGAACTGAATTACCGATACCGACTGAGGATTAAACTTTGACATATTTTTTGTCCGTCTTCCTAATAATAATGATGGAAGTCGTATTTAAACTGACAATGTTGTTCATTGCAAAAAGTGATAGAGGATTTTAACATAATTAAAACTTTGGAGAATTTTTTAAGTTATATTTTGGTTCTTCGAGCCGGATTTTTAACTTCCCATAGGAAGTTATTTCGTCGGAAAGCTTTTTTCGTCGTTCATATCTTAAGAACCAATAACGCTTGCGACTTCAGTTAAATTATATATTATACTCGTATAATATGACGTGATACCAAACTAATAACATTTTTAAAAACTCAAATAACTGTTTTTTTTATAAATCAAAAAAACTGAATTTTATGCAACGAAGAATAACGTTTTTGACATTTGGTAAAATTTTGAAAAAATAGAATTGACAGTTTTCTTACAACAAATAAAAAACCTAGAAAACATATTGCTAAATGTTATTAAAAATTGATTTTCGGTTCTCGATATCTCGTGAATAAATGAAGGTATTGACTTCGAAATGATTTCGTTCTGTGATAAATTTTCTTAGAAAAATCCAATCTGTAAATGTTTATAAAAGAAATAAAAACTTTCAAGAAATGCTACTAAAATTGGTAAAAATTCGGTTTCGACTAAAAACATCGTTAACAAAAATAGATTTGAAATCAAACTTATTTTATAATGTGCAAAATATTGTTGGTGAAAAAACTAACTGTTGGATTTTTATCAAAAATTTACAGAATGTCGAAAATAATATTTTCTGTAAGATAAAATAAGTTTGAAGCCAATATTTTTAACTTTTGAAAAGATATTTGAGTGGAAAATCAATTTTTACAAACATTTATTAATTTTTTTTTTTAGGTTTTTATTTTTTATAAAAAAACTGTCCATTCGATTTTTTTCAAAATTTTACCAGATGGCAAAAACGTTATTTTTTATTGCACAAATTGATTTTTAATACAAAATATTTTTTTTTAATATATAATTTAAACTTTAATTCAAGTCTCTAGCGTTATTGGTTCGTGAGATATTTTGGGTTAACCGAAATTTTCAGCTTTTTCTTAAATTGCTATGGTAAAAAACCACCCCCCCTAATTTTTTAGAGAATCCTTTCTGCATTATTATCTGTATAACAAAATTTGTTTGAAGTCGATATCTCTACTGGTTCTTGAGCTATGGACGACGAAAAATGCTTCCCGAACGTACGGACATACATATGTACGTACACACGGAGGCATAGCCATCTCTCTAAAAATCTTTTATTTGGAGTCTAGGGACCTTAAAACGTCGAGAAATGTCAAAATTTCCAATTCGACAAATCGGACCGATTACAATAACTTCCTATGGGAAGTTAATTAACTACTTTTAATGTTTGAACAGCTATTTCTTAGTAAAGAACAGTGAAGTAATCCAACTCTAATCGCTTGAAAATTTAAATTGCTGAAAGTGATTTGTGGGTGGGTCTTGAAAATGTCTGAAACTTTAATAATTCTTGAACTTCACTTTATAATTTTGAAAAATATCGTGATACTTTTATTTTGGGTTGAAAAAAGAAACTCTTTAACCGTACTTAATTCATCTCAAAACCCTTTATTATACAAACTTTCCATTTAAGCTTCAGGAAGCATACATTGCATATAAACGAGGTGGTATTTTGAATTCTGTGTAAAGGTGGAGAAGATTATTTATTAAAATTTAGTAAAGCAAACTTTTATAATTTTTCACACTTAAAAAGTCTTTTTTTTGCACAACATCTCATTTAAGGGAGGCTCTATCACACGCAATTCATCATCAGCTTATGCAAATTAGTTTTTCCTTATATAATACAAAACAAATTCCTGTGGCTACCTTCATGACATGATTAAAGGTTTTGTAACCCATACTTTTATACTATTAGGTGCATGTATTTCACTAGAGCTTAGAGGATGAATAATCTCCTCTGAATTTACTGATAATTTGCATTAATAGCTCTTCATGGGTACTTAAGACAATATATTTTCTTGACTTTGATGTCACGTAATTTTTGTTTTTCTAAAGGAGGAAATTACTCTGAGACAGTATACCTATATCCTGGGAAATTCATAAAAAGCTATGAATACATACAATGTACCTAATTAGGTACCCTGCAGAGCAAACATGCTAAGAATGTTGGTTTCTTCTTGGCTCATACACAAGAAAATAACCGCAGGCATCTGTTAATTAACTTTGGGTAAACTAAATGTAAAGGTTACGGAATGCCTGAGAAATGCTTTAACAGAACCTTTAACGATGTTATCATCACAAAAGATGGCAGACAGGAAGTTAACTTTAACCGAAACTAAACAAAACATAGCAGTGCTATATACGAAATAGAACACTAATATGTAGGAGTAGGTACTCTTATAACTTAAAAAATAGGAGAAGAGCCGAATATCAGGACTTAAGTATTGGATACAAAAACAAATACCCTATTTAAAATTTTGCAATAAGACCAGATAAAAAAGATAAGAAAAGAAATTTGAAAACCAGGTTTGGTGCGACCCAAGCTTCCCATTGGTGATTCCAAAAGTTGGAAAGTTTAAAAGCGATATAAATTAATTAGGTGGCGCAACAGTCCGTTAAGAACTAGAGCCTAGTGAATTACAACTCTCAACCATACCGTGTGCGAGTACTGTTATCAGGGATGGAGGGGACCTACAGTTTTAACCCAAATCCGAACGGCTAATTTTAGATAGCACTTTCCATGATAAAAATTAATCTTGGAGGATTTGTCAATTCTTAGCAAGAGGCAGTACCAGTGAAAAAACTTTAGATGGCACAGGCATGGATTGATCACAAGACCTCTGGCATGACAGTCCAACGGACTAACCATCATACCATACTATACTGAAAAAAGCGATATAAATAATGTAAAATAATTTATTTTACAAGACTGTGTTACCAACGGAAAAAAGAAATAATGTGACAGCTGTTACTTTAGGGTAAGTGAAAAGAGAGAGCTTAACGAAAGAACGACATATTTTTTTGGATTTTGAAATATCGAGATATGGATACTAGTTTTTCAAACAAAACCATCTAAATCGTCAAACTTGTTGCATTTGAGGTTCCGGAAACCCTTATTTATGTATCATACAGGCAAAACGCACTGTTATTTTTGGTCTTAAGAAAAAAATGAAAACGTTAAGACCTTAATTTTGAATTTTGAAAGGATAAGGTTGTAGGTGCGAGTTCAGACAGATAGACCCTTGGTGGGACGTAATATCACTTTTTTTGACTTCTCTACCATAATTAGTTCAAAAAATGTGTACGAGTATAACACACACAGTTCCAAAATATGTTGGAAGTAAGAAAATCAACTAGGAGTTTTTATAAATCATAAAAAACTGAAGAAATTGTGGACTCGAATATTATTTTATGAACAAAATTTGAAATTACGTTCAGACTTATTTCATACGACAAATAATTAGGTTTTAAATATGTGGTAAATCAAATTTGAAAATGTTATTACTAAGAATAACTCATCCTTCAATTCTTGATTGCTAACTTTTTTTAGATTCAAAAACTGAAAAAAAAAATTTTGTATAAAGTCATCATTGGAAAGTTATCAATGTGGGTCGCATCCCAGCCTTTGTTTTATTACATTGCAATCAATTTTATTTTTTACATACTTAAATGAAAATTTACCTTATTTAAATGAATATAAGGGTTAAGTGAACAAGTTTCTACGGACAACAATATGGATCTCTTCCCAGAAATTGTTTTTCAAAATATAATCTTAAAGTCTTTCGTTTGATACCAATTTCAAAAAAAAAAAAAAAAACTTTAAATAGCTGAATTATTATAAAACTTCAAGTCCAAATCGTTCGTTATTTCAACCCACCTGAATAGTTTAACAAACAAAAAAGTAAACCCAGGTTTAAATAGACAATCCAGCTCAAATCGATTCAACTACAAAAAAATCATACTAAGAATGAATAATTCAGAACACTTGGATATATTATCCCTAAAAACCCTTTCCAAAATATTTAGATCACTGAAATTGGCTATATTCCTATAGGTGCCAGCCGGACTGATGGATAATATAGAATAAGGGTGTTACATATATTTTTTAAGGACATAATATTCCTTGAAATTATTTATTGACAAAATGATGAAAATATACAATGTATCCGGACGTATATGAATAAAATTTGAATAGTTTATTAATAATACCCATCTGCTAAATTTATCATCAATTTTTTCCCTGAAATTTCCTTATATCCTCATATAACCCAACAATTTACCATTGCTCACTTATGGTCATCAATATCTCAAAGAAAACAATATTATTTCCTTCCGTCCTTTATTTGGTACGTACCTATTCCTAAACATTTTACAACTATGCTAGTCTGGTTTTTTGGGTTTCGAATTGCTTTCAGCCTCCCAAAATTGTCCTTATTCATGCATGAAGAACCAGTAAGTATCCGAGAATCTGATGATGATTGTATCAACTATGCTGTTTCGTCTTCGGCACAATGATAATGAAGATGGTAATTGAAATTCCAGTATCACTACCAAAACCGTTGCCACACAATAGCCTCCAGTGTCACCACTCCCACTTTTCCATTTCCGCATTCCCATTGATTAACCACCCACAATCCTTCATATAAGGATTATATGCTAACAAAAACTCACACCCTATGATTATAGGTACACACGTCCTGATCCTCCTCTTGCTCTTATAGAAGAAAACATGCCTATATTATGCTCGTATATTATTCCAAGAAAATTGTTGTTTCTTTCTCTCTCTGTTTTATACTCTCTTACCAATCTTATAAATAAAGAAGAACACGTACAAAGGACCTGCATACATCATACAGTGGTGGTCCTACAATTAAGCCAAAAAACGAACGATGTTGTCCTTCTGCAGCAACGATAACTTTTCTTTAACGACTTTACTTGGTAAAAGTAACCCCAAACTTAAATTTTCCTCATAATTTAGTTAGGAATGTGCTTTAAATGAGGATTTGTTCCTGAATATCAAATTGCACTTTTCCCAAGAGTTTTGATGTCCTGCAAAATCACTCTATCACAAAACATTATAAAATCAACGTTTGTCCTTCTAACGAATCTGTCGTCTAAAAAAGGTTATCACATCAAGTTCTTGGAAATATACAAATAATGTTTAAAACTTGTTTAAAATCAAAGTTTGGATTGGAAATCAGCACTTCAAATAAACTAAAAAGAGTTGTCAAATAAACCTTCTTAGGATTTATAAAGATCTTAGCTGCATAAAACTATGCTATTGTTTATAATATACAAATCATTAAGTTTATAGCTAAGCAGATACCTTCGTCAGTACAAAATTAGAGTCCAAAAGAAGATGGACTGCATGTCGAACCATCGATACAAAGCAGCATAAGAATTTGAATCAGGAACAAGAAACTGAAAAAAGTATTAATCGAAAACATCGTTTTTAGCAGAGACATCTCCAAAAAAAAAGTCCATATTTAATCCTTTGGAGTGGCGAATCTAGTTCAAAAAGCTTAGAAACGATGGAAGAACAATGAGAAAGCCAACTGGGACGGTCTCAATAATTTCTTGATTAACTGGTCGCTACGCTTCCTCGGTAGCGAGCGCAGATATGATTTCTAGTATGATTCATCTGGGAATGAAAACCTTTATCCCGAATAAGGTTAAAAGTATTAAAGCCAACGTTAAATCATGTTCAATTCAAGTTGCAAAGAGGTTAGGGTCAAGGAGAAAGAGGTGAGCCGGAAAAGGTTTAAGCAATCCAGGAAGGCCTGCAACGCCTATATTCGAAGGACCAAATACTGCAATGTCCCAGTAAGAAATGTTGTTCATTCGTAAAAAACATGAGGAATTCTTCCTCTTCCTGGGTTCCTACGCTTGTTGTCAATGACACTCCTTCAGTTAGCTCCATTGATAAAGCCAACTTATTTGCTAGGCAGTTCGCCGAAAATTCCACCTTACCAGATAGTGTCATGACTCTCCAGTTCTTGAACGCGTAAATGATTCTATGTGACCAATATTTTTTCGTACTCGAACTGTGGCGAGAGTTCTTAAAGATCTCAACATTCATAAATCCGCTGGCCCAGAGATGGTATCCCCGCTATTATTCTGAAGAGGTATTCTTCCATGCCGGCAAAACCACTGCGTAAGCTTTTCCATCTATCCTATTCTTCTGGGCTCGTTCCGAGTAGTTGGAAAACTGCATTTGTTCAGCCAATCCCAAAAAAAGGCGAATCTTCTTCTCCCACAAATAATCGATCGATGGCACTAACGTCCCTTCTTTCTAAGTTCATGGAAACGCTGATTAATTATTAGCTTAAAAAATATCTTGAGGAACGAAAGCTTCTTAATGACAGGCAATACGGCTTTTGTAGCAATACGTACGCTGGTGATCTCATGGTTCATCTCACCGAACAGTGGAATAAATCTTTACATCGTTTTGGAGAAAGTAAGATTATTGGACTTGATATTTCAAAGGCATTTGATAAAGTCTGGCATCTTGCTTCTTATCGAAAATGCGTGCTTTCGGTATCGACGAACCTCTTCTTCGTTGGATTAGAAATTTTCTTTCGAACCGTTCAATACAAATTGTTTTGGACGGATTCAAGTCTGAAACCCATAAAATAAATACTGGTGTGCCCCAGAGCTCCGTTTTGTCTTCGACCCTCTTCCTCATTTTTATAAATGATGTCCTGTCTGCTACTTCTAATCCAATACATTATTTCGCTGACGATAGCAATCTTAGCTTTTCATATTCGTTCCCAGACTTACAACCCTCCTCTTTGCCACTATCTATGAGTGGCACTTGCATCAACGAAACGGTAAATCTCGACATCCTCGGAATGTGCATCAGCAACCACCTTTTATGGAGCGATCACATACGCGATGTTGCCAAAAATGGCGCAAGATGTCTAGGTTTTTTGAGACGTTGCAAGAAATTTTTCTCTCCGTCTGACCTGGCTGCAATCTACAAAACCTTTATACGTTCGAAACTTGAATATAACTCTCATCTCTGGGCTGGTGTTCCAGTAACTTATTTAAGCCTCTTGGACAGTATTCAAAGAAGAGCTTTTAAAATGATTGGTGACATTAACATCATCAACTCGATTACGTCACTCGAACATCGACGCAAGGTTTCTTGTCTCACCCTTTTTTACCGTTATTTTAACGGACTATGCTCTAGTAAAATAGTTAGTTGCATTCCTCCTCTTAAAAAATTTAACCGTAATACCCGAGCTTCTAGGAATGCCCATCAGTTTACCCTTGAGCCTAACTTCGACCGTACTATGAAGTACAGAGATTCATTTTTTAGCCGTACTACGCGAATGTGGAACGCCTTGCCACGCTTTATCTTTCCCTGTCATTGCAATGTTCAGGAATTCAAAATCAATGTACACCGACACCTCCTATCCAACCCTTCCATCTTTTCCTAACTCTCACACTGTGTCTTTACAAAACCCTTTTAGTGTTCGCTAATTATAAGAAAAAAAATATATAAAAATGAAATATATAAAAAAGCAATCGGGACAATCATTTGAACAACGACGGTTATGTCAATGATTTAATAATTGCTTGAATCTTTCAGCAATATAAAGACCCGAAGCACTGTTCTGTTACCTGCGTCTTGCCTAATTAGGTAATTGTTGACTGCCTATAACTTGCTAAGGCCAGCAGCGCAAATTTCAACCACGCCGAAAATTGTAATTGTGCTGTACTCTTATCTTTCTCTGGAATATGTAATGGAACGGAACTGCGCCCCAGAAGAAGAAAAAGAATGCTTCTATAGTCGTGAGTCGGCTAAGTACTGCCTTCAACAACACATCGCGGTGAGACAATGGAGTTGGCAATAACAACGAAGGGCTCAGACACGTCATGGGAAAGCAAGAAGTTGGTAGTTAGAGTAGAGTTTTGTGTACTTCTGCAAAGCAAACCATCTTGTGATTGATGGAACTATGTTTAAACACTGCGTACTGTCACTGTCAATTCTATTTTATTGGTGATCAGTAATGTGCTGCTAGCAGCCTTGATAGGGAATAGGCCAATAAGATGAACGCTGCCAAAATATCTGAAACATCTAACCTACGCAGACGATGCATGCTTGCTATTTCAGAGGACAATAAAACTCCAATATAAGACTAAAAGCCAACACTTCAAAAACTAAAATGTTCAGCCTCTGAACCTCTAAGTCATCCTCTCTGATAATCATCGCTTAATAACTTGTAGTACAAATAGAGAGCCACTACTAACTAGGCGGAGCTTGTAGTAGATTCGACACGCGCTTCGAAGATGTAATGTCTACATTCCGGAATAGGTAATATAGTGGAATCCATTCACTAAAGAAGGCAAAATAGTCGGGAGACCAAGCGAGGAAAAAGAAGAAAAAGAACAGTCGAAGAGAATTCATCCAGAAAGTAAAGGAATTAAATAATTTAAATAAATTAGTTAAAATATTAATTTTATAACCAATACTTGATTTTGAATTAAACAAAAATGAACTCCACATTCATTGGTTTTATTTATATGACCACAACTGTTACTATACTCGAAGACTTGTACCTATACATTATACAATAAACATTCTTATAGCGGGATTGGTAACATTTGAAAGGATTTCCGGGTATCAATGATTATAGATCAGGAATTCATATGTGGGTACATATTTGCTATGGTAATTGTTATGTTTACTGTTTCAATCAAAGGCTTTTCAGGATTCTATTCATGTACAAATGTCCTTATGTCCATTTTATGTGAAGTTGAGGGTTGAAGAGTGTAGGGGGATGGATAATTTATAGTGGATAATACTTTGTTTGCCTTTTATTTTCTGTACCTACGCACATATAGTGTGTGATATTTGTGATCCTTTTTTCACTTCCTAGAGCTATATAGAAAAAGGATATACTCATAGATTAATTTAGAAATTTTCTTCTAAGAATAACTTAATCTATTTTTCGAAAAGCTATTTCATACTTTTTCGTGGAATCATAATACAAAATAATGGACGTGATAAATGTAGAATGGGATCGACTTATCCCCAAGAGGCATTAAATTCACTTCTAAATTTAAATATAAATGTTATTTTTCTGTCAGAGTCTACTTCAAGACATAAAGAATTTAGGTATATCGTAGGATATGGAGCATAAGGGATGAGAATTTTGTTTATTATTTAACATTAATTTTAGTGAAAGAAAAATTATATTAAATAACCGTTCAAGACACATATTCTGGAATTTCTTTTGTAAGATGAATAATAAATTCAACTTACTTCTTTTTTAAATATTATAAAAATCCTATAAAATAAAACTGAAGAAGTCATATAAATATAAAGAATACACAAGGCATGAAATGACCAAAGAGAAAGCCTTACCATATTTTGTGTTGTTTTTGTTGATATAAAATATTTTTATAATCTACTTAAATATGGGAATATTTTAAGGAATGCGGAATATAAGTCACCTTTATATGTATATTAAAAGATTCCTCAAATTTTTCCTAAGAGAGATGGTCGTCCCACATACTTGAAACTAAATATATCCTCGTTTAGGTACATATATGGGAAGTCAGAAGATTTTGTCTTTATGTATGTCTCGGAGCGATTCTTAAGGGCTTTAATTTTCAAGCTTACAAAAATAAACAAACGAAAAGAACAAAGTAAGATACACATCATCAGTTCTTATGTTTTTGAACAATTCTTTTGTTCATCTAAAGAAATGTCTACGTTCAAAGAGCTTTTGTTAATTTGAGAATAATTTTTGACAACAATTGTTCTTAATCTTAAAGGTTCTTATGACAACGTAATTAAATAGTTCTTGTCTTAAGTCACATGAAGCGTATTTTTTCTTTCTTGAAATGCCTTAGGTAAATTGAAATGGGATAATGTTTATGTCTATCAACAAGTAATTCCATTGAGGTTTAACGAAGTATAGTTAATAGCACTTTAAAGGAGGATAAAAATTGTTCCAACGACTTTAGTTACAATACCATTTTGTTTCTTTAAATCGATACTACAATTTTGTTGTGATTATGTTAAAAGTTTCAGCACTTTTATCAAAATTTTGGGATGAATTAAGAATTTGTTATTTTAAGCATGAAAAAGATTGGATTCATTGGATAACTTTCCATTGGTGACTTTTAAAAGGCTTGTTTTTGTAATAAATCAAATTGTGTTTTGAGGAGTGGAATTTAAATTTTTTTTCCACAGAATATTAGTAGAGATGTTAAAACTATTTTGTCGGTATTTAAAGTGATTTGAAAGACAAAAGAGGGTGTTCTTACTAACAGTTACTAGTTGAACTAAAGGTATTAAGCATCAAATCTGTTACGAAAATTAAGGCCGTGTTTGCAATTCTTATATAAAGTAGACCATCTTAGTGCTCCCTTCTATAATTCATAAAGTCTATTTGAAGAAAGGTAAAATACAATCGGCAGATTTTTGTCGTATACGACAATTGGCAATAAAAAGGCTTACGTCTTCATTTTCCCATCTATTGCAAAGACTACAGATTTAAGGTAAATCAGCTGGATGTTTAAGTTAAAAATATCAACACGTGCTCTAAAAATTAAGTCAATAGCTTCCACAGTGTAGTCGTTGCTGAAATATGTTTCTCAAGACAATTGGTGATTAAGGTTCCTGTATATATATATGTTATTAGACGATGTTAAAGTTGCTCTAGATAAATGCTGAGTGTAAGGCTTCTCATATATTTTTGCCGTAACATCTGCAAACATGCCTTGCATTCATCAACGTTTGACTTCATAAGTGATAAACGACCTTCATGGGAATGGTATATTTCATTCCATTCCTTGAATGGAGAGCCGTTTGTTTGCAAAAGTCTTACCATGAAATGTATGTTAAGACTTATTCCATTTTTTAAATTGAAAAATTAAGGTTATGTGTAGTTAAAACATCTTGGTGTTTAAATTCTTGCACAACTTTAATATTTACATTATTCAGTGACCGATATTCTTCGGGATGCCTTCTCTTTTTAAGCGCTTTAAAGATCATCACCTTAGTCTTGATTGTATTAATGACTAACCTACATTTTTCTCAAAAGGTATTCAGCCTGTTTATTTGCAACTGCAAAGTGAAAGGGTTGTCAATAAAGAAAAAAGTAGTGGACTTAAAATGCAGCTTTGGGGAATACCTGTCGATGTTTCAAACCATTCTTCCCTTCCTTAATGCTGCGCTCGAAGAAACAAGAAACATCAGAGCTTTTCTATTTCTCTTGTAGAATGCCGTTTTGAAGTCGACAATTTTTATAAACTTACCATTTTTGGGAGGTGGTTTCTTTAAAATGGTTTCCAGCTCACTCTATCACACAAAAAATATAAATATATTTATACAACAATTTAAATAGGTTTTAGGAATATTTTGTGCATTGAAGTCATAGGGTTTAGAAAACTTTTGTGTTTGGAAAACTGATTGAAAGTTCTTAAAAAATCAATAAGAATGTGTATGCTGGAGAACTATCTGAACATTTTAATTTCTTGTGTGTAGATTTTAAGAATATTTGCACTAAAAAATTCTGTATCGTCCAGCTGAAATGCGTATTTAATATATTTCTATAAATAACCCACTTTAAAAAGCCCCAAACTTTTAATATTCAATTTAAAGCCAAAATAAAGCAAACATGAAATTGCAATACTGTAAAAACTTTTTCCAAACGCTACTGGAGTTCGTGTAAACCTTTATTCCTGAACTATATTGAGGATTTTTTTCTAAAATGAGGTCAATTCAAAGGCAAACTATTTTTTCTTTTAAGTGTCATAAGTACAAATAGTGATGCCAAACAATGATAAATTAACTAAGTAAAATCATTGAAGCAGCCTAAGTGCCTGTTATTTACCTTTTCAGTATACTTGAGCTGTCATATCCTGCTCATCCTGAGTCATTAAAATAAAGCTCTCGTTCAAAGGTAAAAGTTTAATTTTACCATTTAAATTGGCCAAACAAATAAAAAAATACGACAGAATCCCTCACTAATTGGATCGAATTTTATTTTTATGTTTATCTTAAACCTCAATATTTATTTATTTTTCTATTTTTTTTTTTGTATCTTACGAGTATGTTAGAGCAATCATCATCTAATGAGGCAAATATTTGTTGTTTTTTGTTGTTGTTATGTCTAACCATAAGAGCTTGTGGAAAGAAGATTAATGTTCTGCCAATAAATAAGTACACCCATATGTTTTTTAATTCGCCTTGTTTGTTCCTAAAATATTTTTCACATAAATCTTTTATACGGGATTTCCTACGTATTTTCTTTTTTTACTTTGGTTTGGTTATACAAAACATTTGTCCATTTATATTGTGGTATTCTTTTGGCCTTTCTGGTATATAAGATTAATGTATGTACAACATGTATTTGTAACCTTCTAAGCAAACCCGAAGATTATAAGTCCCTGATGTTTAATCCGTACATTTTTGAATCAAACAATTTATATTTTTATTTCTCAGGATTTAACTTGAAATTTTTTAAGCCAAAATAAATTACCCTTATATGCAACAAAAATAGAAAATTTAATTTATCACAACTTGTTGATAAGAAGGTTCTCAGTTCTTGGAAGTTTCATCCCTATAAGGTCAATAAAATAATTTTCTTACATTGGGCGCCAATTAAAAATGATTGAACTACCATAGAACGCTGAACTTTTTAAACGTTTGAAAACGTTTGAACCAACCAAATGCATGACATTTTCAAGTAAACCACTTAAAATTATAATTTTTGCTGGGTACTGCAAAGAAAAATCTTATGAAAAATAATAAAAAGCAGACATATAGTTCTTAGATGGAGAAAGAGAATGAAGTAGACGTGAAACGAACACTTATATTTAAGTATTGCAATAAATCCAAAATACAAGAAAATCACAAAAACAAGAGCCTCACGTTGGGCGCCACCATCACTTGAGCTTAAAATTATCTTCCTTCACAAGATGCAATTCATTTTTTGACACTTAATTTACTATGGTGTCCAAAATCCAACTAATAGAGATAAAAAGAGTCTCGCGTTTGGTGCCACCTAGACTCCAAAAACAACCGTGACTTGTTATGTGATTATTGTTGTTGATACAATTGATTTTCGAACACTCAATTGATTATTTGGTCCAAAATCCGATTGAATAAAAACAAATCCCACTTTGGGCGCCACCTTGATTAGAAAACCCGATTTAGATCACGTCTCTCATTTTGCACTAACGTGACTCGAGTTTTAGCAAATTCTCCTTCTCTAGATAAATTAATTATCGAAGTCTTAATTGGTTGAAGGGTTCAAAACGGGACTAAAAAACTCCTCTCACGTTGGGCGCCAGCTGGACTCGAAAATTTGACTAAAATCGAAAAAAAAAAAAGAGGCTGGGATGCGACCCACACTGATAACTTCCCATCCCGTCTATCGATTTGTCTTGCTTAAAAGTTTGTCTAAATGTATCAATTCTTGCCAAATTTGCGTTCTATTTTTTGTAGATTTTATTTTTTTTTATGAAAAAACGGACTGTTGGATTTTTATAAAAAAATTACTGAATGTAAAAAACAATATTTTCTGTGAAATAAAATAAGTTTGAAGCCAATATTTTTAATTTTTGAAAAGCTATTTGAGCCGAAAATCAATTTTTACCAACTTTTATTAAATTTTTTTTTTCGGTTTTTAATTTTTTGTAAAAAAACTGTCAATTCTATTTTTTTCAAAATTTTACTGAATGTTGAAAACAACATTTTTTAAAAGATAAAAGTAGTTTAAAGCCAATATCTCAAAGTCTTGAAAAGATATTTGAGTCAAAACTCAATTTTTACCAATTTTTTTTTTATTTTTTTTAGGTTATTATTTTTTGTAAAAAAACTGTCAATTCGATTTTTCTCAAAATTTTATCAGATGTCAAAAACATTATTCTTCATTGCACAAAATTGTTTTGGAAATGAAATCATATTTTAGTCGTAAAATTTTCGAAGTGACAAATTTTTTTTTTCAGTTTTTTTGATTTATAAAAAAAACCGTTAATTGAATTTTTTTCCAAAAATATAATTGTTTTGTATCACGTTACAATATATAATATAAAATTTAATTCAAGTCTCTAGCGTCATTGGTTCATGAGATATTTAGGGTTAACCAAAATTTTCACCTTTTTTTAAACTGCTATGGTAAAAAAACCACCCACGCAATTTTCTTGAGAGCCCTTTCTGCATCTTTCTGCCTTATTATCTGTATAACAAAATTTATTTGAAGTCGATATCTCTTCTGGTTCTTGAGCTATGGACGACGAAAAAAACGTCGCGAACGTACGGACGTACAGACGTACGGACGTACGGACGTACGGACGTACGTACACACGCACGCACAGACATCTTTCTAAAAATCTTTTATTTCGACTCTAGGGACCTTGAAACGTCGAGAAATGTCAAAATTTTCAATTTGACAAATCGGACCCATTACAATAACTTCCTATGGGAAGTTAAAAAAAAAACAATTTTACGTTGGGCTCTCCAGTGACTCAAACTCGAGCTTGAATTTGTTCCTTCAGAAAATGAAACTTAGTTCCATACACTTAATTCGTTTTAGGATCCAGCGTCTCAGCCTCACGTTGGGCGCCTCCTGGACTTGAATATGCGATTTATAAAGAAAACACAGTTTCACGTTGGACGCTACAATATTTCTTTACAAGATTCAATTAATTTTCGATTATTGCTTCCAAAATCCGACTAAATTAGAAAAACAAAAATAAGTCTAACTTTGGGCGCCATCCACCTTGACTTTGAATTCTTACTATGATAGTAAAATCATTTCTCACGTGTTGCAGTACCATGAACCAAACTTTAATTAATGTTTCTTCACAAGATGAAGTTAATATTTCAACACCTAATTGATTTTAGGATCTAAGATCCGAATAAATTAGAGAAATATAGTCTCACGTTGGGCGCCACGACCGGCACCGTGACCTTTAATTGAATTTTCCTTTACAAAATCTTGTTATCCCTTTCTCAGGGATGTACCTACATAAGTTTGCTTAAAGTGCGTGTGCATAATGAAATTTGATAATTAAATCCCCATAATTATTATATACTCGTGTCTTAGCCACCGCATATAGACTTCCAGTGATATAAATTCGATTCATTCATGCATTTTATTTGATTTCTTATCTCTCGACCTTTGCTTTTTTTCGTTTTCATGCGAAAGTATATATGTATGTATGTAGAAAGAAAAGCTGAAAATGTATCTTACATTAGTATGTTTGTATATAATGACTCGAATAAAAACGATAAAAGAAATCCCTTTGGGGCAATCATAAGGATTAGTGTTGTTTTGGTTTTATTTCTATAAAAATAAGCAACAAGACAGCACAAATAATATTCGACAGACACATGCCAATCAGTAGCTAGATTAAGTCAAAGCCTCCGTAAATGAGTTTGTTGTTCCTTTATAAATGTATGTGGGTATGTATGTGTGTTTTCAAGGATCATAAAATAATATATCTAACTCCTAACTCTCAACACTCAAGCACTGGGTGCAAGTAGTGTGTTTTTATTTCTGTTTTTGCTTTCTTTTGTTTTTTAATATTTTGTTTCGAATCATTCAAGTGGATTTCTGCAACGGTATCTGGAAATACGATTAAAGTCTGTTTCCAGATGTGAAGTAATTTGCATTTTCGCACAAATTGCAAAATAAACGCTGCATGGACATTAAGCATATATGACCTGCCTTTCCATGCCATGCCAAATTGCCACGCCACGCCACTTCGCGGCGACCACCATCCACGCCTGGCCTTCTATTCTATGGTATGTTTCGACCCCGCAACACTGCAACGTTCATGTTAACCTCATATCTGCTCAGGGCTTCGAATATGATGGGGTTTTTGTCTTCATGTTAATTGTAATATCTCCTCTGAGTTGGCCCATATGCCTTTGGCTTTGCCTTTGCTTTCATCCTGGCGAAACATGGCATAGACAGAGAATAAACGGGAGAGTGTACTCTATGTGAACTATTAACCTAAATTTCGAAGGACGAAACACTCACAAAAGGACGATGACTACGATAAGGACGTTCGTCGTCGTCATCAGTTGTCGTTCAGTTGACTACGACGACGACGGCGATACGAATACGATAGCAACAACGGTGGCGATAAACGTATACGGAAGGACGAATCAGACCAACCAACAAGCCATAGCACTTCGGCAACGCATTACAAGTTACTCCTTACTCCTGCAACCAAACAACCAACCAACCAGCTAACAACGCTCGTAGCCATATGTACTCGTACCTACGAGTACTTTGTATTGTTAAAATGCGGAAAAGTTTATTGCTCGAGTGGAACTAGAATTTGCAGTTTGAAGAGCTATTGGCATTATCCATATATCCATATCCATGGGATCAGGGATCTAGGATCTAAAAACTGAATTTCCAGAGAGCACATACTCGTATACCTACCAGATATGCAGAGAAAGCCAATTGAAATGAGTTTTATTTGATGTGCTTGTGGTTTAAATGGTAATAGTTGGCGTTGTAGCTTGTATAGCTTGGAGGTTGGCTTTGGGAATGGAGTATTATAAAACGAAGACATAGAGTCAGAGGCAATATTTAGCTGTTTCTGGTTATATTCAAGAATTCAAGTGCCTCATCGTCCTTGTCGTTCTCTTGGTCCTTTGGTATGTTCTTGTTCGTGTTCGTTGGTTATTCGTATTCCCTTTCAGAATTATGGTCGGCAAAACACCGCTGGCTGGAGTAGCTGCATAGCTATATCTGAAATGAAAATGCCGTTAACAGTAATCGAAGTTAACAGCTGGCTGGGCAATAATTGTTGTTTCGTACACAGTGTGACCAAAAAGGGGTTCTTAATAGTTTTACAGGTTTTATTTAGATAAAGAGGGATTAAGTTGTATTTATTATATTAATTTAGGGTTGATTTTTGGGCTAACTTAATTTTTGGGGGTATTCAATGTACATAAATGGTGAGTGAAACTTTAATGCTTTTAGACCTTTTTTGTTTATTATACAAGAAACAATCTATGTTATTTCGTTTATTTTATAGCGGAAAATGAAAATGGAATATGTTTAATTGTTAAATAGTTAAAAACAATACAAGTCTCACGTTAAGTACCATCGAATTTTAGGCTATGTCTTTTTCAAAAAATTGATGTGCTGGAATTTTTTGAAGTCAAGTTAGCTTGATATGTGTTGTGTGTTTGATTGTTTTTAAAATAGTCTTAAATTCTGTACAGAACTGTAAACAATATTTATAAGAACACTAGCTGACCCGACAAACGTTGCTTCGTCATATAAATAATTTCTAGAGAATATTTTGCTAGAAACAAATAACTTATTGTAAGTGTGTAAGGATGTGGTATATAAGTAGGAGAGGTATAAAGCACTGTAAACGGTGACAAAATATTAAAATAACAAATCACCAAACAAATTTTTTTACTTTGTTAAAATTAATTCTTATTAAATTAAAATTAAAATTATATACTAATCGCTAATTATGACAATACTTCAAAAAAAAAAAAAAACAATATCAATCCCTTAATGCAAAAGAGTGTACCTACAATAATTTTTGTGATCCCATCTTTCGCCAATACAAACAAACTGGATGGTTTGCGCACTCAAAAGCATGCCACGTATAATTGTCCATGTGAAATACCTGAAGTGCTCAAATCTAAGCCGCAGACAGACATCGTTTGGCCTTGAGACTTATTGATAACCATTGCAAATGCCAATCTAATTGGAAATTGAAGGCGTTTGAATTGAATTGGCAAATCTGTGGGTATAATAGGGATTCTCCGTAATAATATATTTTCACCTCAGAATTTTCCATTTAAAAATATGATTTAGATAACATTTTTCATCAATTTTTAATTACTAATCGCGTGCCGTTGCACAACCGTGGTGGGTTCAAATTACGAAACAAAATTACCGGAGGTCCAATTGTAAATTATGCGGTGGCATACCTGGTAAATCCAATGAGTTCAAAAACTCAGTTGGATAATTTACAGCTTCGGTAGCATCAAAAACTGTATCAATAGATTTGTATGACACCAAGTCTCCTGGTAACAAATGTTGTATCTTGATATTTAATTCGTTGACATCCATTGGTTTTGCTGCTAAAATTGCTCTTTCTGCCAGCCACTCATGATTTGTATATTGTCTGTGTACATCGAGAAATATCTGGTCAATGAGAGCATCTTGTAAATCAATAAACGTGCAGAAATCGACCGGTAATTTTATGCATCCAGTTTCATCTAAAGTAACTTTTCCGTCGCCTATATCTAACAGTTGTTTTGAGAATGTTTCAGCGGATGGATCTTAAAGCAGTTGAACACGCATATTTAGTTTCAGTTGTACTTTTTCAACATTAAGTCACAGTGGCGATAATTTTAAGCACGCGTTGATCTCATCAGCGTACATTGTTCACGGAATAACGGGAAGTGTTTGTCTGAAATCACCTGAAAGGAGTAACAGAGTGTCGTTGTTTTGTGTATCTTTCAATGTCCTGTTGAACGCCTCAAGCGACCGTAGTGCATTCATACCAGATGATAATTTTTCACTTTTTCAGCATTGTGGCCATGGATGATTGTTTTTTTTATATTGCATATTGAGTTATTTTGAACATTTAGCGGCAGTTTAAATACCGAATGAGCTGTTCTGCATCCATCCAATAAAGTTGCCGCAACAGTCAATGCGATACCATTATTTGATCGTATTTTAGCAAGAATTAGCGAAATAAGGAATGTTTTGCCAGTTCCACCTAGTGCATCCAAATAATCCACCTTATCCTGCGGAAACTGCGAGCATGATGGTTCTTTGTTCTTCATTCATTAGTGGGACATTGCGAGCAACAATCGCTGCCATTTCTACAATTTTGTATTGTAGTTCACGATTCAATTCAGTGTCTATTAAATCAGATGCATTTCGGTGAATGCATACCGAATTGACTGAGAGGTAAGTTGGCACTGATAATGCAAAGATCCTCAATAGCAATCAATGCTTCATTGTACATAGCGTCACTGAATACTATCGTAAGATCGTTGCACCGTATACGATGTTGATGCAATTAAACCATATCACTTAGGAATATACAAAATAGATAAAAACCTATTCTCAGATCTACCGAATGTATATGCAAAATTTCATTGAAATTGGTTCTGCCGTTTAGGTGGAGTATGGCAACTAACACTGTGACAGGAATATTTTATATATTAGATAAATATAGAAAATAAATAATTCTCATATCTATGAAAATAATATCGGTCTGAAAAATGAAAGTACATAGATATATTTAAAAGAAATGGATTAGCGTTAGACTGATAAAGGAAATTAGCTTAACCTTATTACAGAATCACATGATTTTTAAGTTTTTGATGGATTATTTCACACTAGCATTTTTATTTTTCAAGTTATATATAAAATGTAAAGCTTCTTCTCTTAAAGGCACTTTTCAATTACCATTTACTTAAGGAAAAATAAAAACGGCTGCAGTTTTTGAAAGAACTCGAGTCAAGAAATAATGAATCTGCTAAAAACCTTAATTTATACCTTTAAACTTAGTCAACCGAATGGTTTAGGCTATAGGGGTGAGGAAATACACAAACTTCCGAATGGCAATCTGTAATATTCCAGTTGCAGAAACTAGTATCGTAATCGATAGATTCTTAGAACTAAGACAACAAGAATACACTTAGCAGAAGTAAATGGCAAAACAAAACAGGGCTAAACTCTCTGCGTGCCTGTTGCGGCATACCAGCAGATAATCGATGTCTTGCCTCACAGGATAAGCTATGTCCATGGCGCTCTTAGAAGAAGGTAGTCAAAGAATAATCGGTTGGGAGAAATATTCCTTTCCCTATCAGCAAACTAGAGAAAAAACGGGCGGCCTGAGTCTTCTCTGTCGTACACTTAGAAGAAGTAGAAGAAGTGGATGGCGGATTAAACGGGGAGGGAAAAAAAGGTATTTTGGAACCCAAAAATTTACGAGACGGTTCTATACTATACTGTGCTCGAGAATTCATTTCTTTCATGTACACAAGATTGGAACTCAAACTTAATAAAGGCAGAAGACGAATTTGTGTTGAAATTTCACCTTCTTTTATGAAATTTTTTTGTAAAAAGTCACTGAGAATTGAAAGCAGCAGGTCAATTGCAAAAGGTGTACCACAAATATTTCCTCGGCGTCTTTGCATGTGTATGCAATGCTCGTGACCCTGAATTGGCTGGTGTTATGTTTCATTGTCTCAGGTTTGAGGTGATAGACGAATAGTGAAACGTTTCGTTACTACCTATATAAAATATGTCGATTCTTCCTCAAGTGAAGGGATCTAAAGAGGTTTTTTTTTTGTCCAAATGAAGGTTCGAAAACTTAGAATTTTTCAGTGGTGTTTTGATTAGGTTATTTTTTGATAAAACTCATAATATTCAATAGTGAATATAGTTAAAAATAGGCAATTTAACCAAACTCCTAAATGGTTCAGTATTTTTCTTAAGAATTGAGCATTATTTTGTCCGATATTCATGATACAAATATTATTTTAAACTATATTTAAAAAAAATTAACTACAGATTTTTGAGATACCCCAGAAAAAGTTCCAAGCATTGTTTTACCCAATTTTTATCAACCTTGTACCGCTAAAAACTTCAGAATAAATAATTATGCAAAAAGATGTGGATATATAATTTTGACGGTAATTAAGTCGTTAGATATTAGATCTTTTATTTGACCACAAGCACCACGAGTATCTGAGTTCAAAAAGATAACCTTAAATTTGACAGAGCAGTACTTTAAAACGTTCCTCAACTGAAACAATTCAAGCATATTTTCCTTTCTTTTCGGAATGCTCATCAATTTAAGCTTGATTCTAATTACGAACGCGAGGTTAACATTGTGTAGAGATTATCTTTGTAACCGCACTACACGAATGTGAAGTAATAGAAATATTTAAACTGCATGTATTAAAGGGCTATAATTTCGTATGTAGAATTGTGTAGTAAATGTACACAAAATAGTTTTAGTTTGGTAATAATTTAGATAAAAATGCGGGACATGGAAATTTCGTAAGAATGTCATCCCAGAGGTCTTGGTTCAATCGATAAATTGACAAATCCTTCAAGAGTAAATCTTGTCATGAAAAGGGTTTTTATTTTATTTATAAGTCGTTTGAATTTGGAATAAGAACTGAAATCACTCGCATACAGGAATGGTTAAGATTCACTAGCAAACATTTTTATTTCACTTCAAATTTAGGTAATTTTTTTAGGAAGTTCTATGGACATATAAATGAAGATCTCCACCAAAGTTCAGTTTGGTCTGAATTTTTGAAAATTATTGACATTTTGGTACCTTACTTTTAGGACCAGAATCGTAGTCCTTTAAGATGCGGAATACATTAAAATGTTGAAGAGACTGCCTTAATATAAGAAAAGAATCTACTTGTATTCCTAAGAATTTGTTTAATTCAATTCTCCTTATCAAGATTGCAATCATCGAGTTTCTTTTTTAACTTGAACTTCCAACTCATTTTATCATTCATTCTACTATAAAATTATTTGAATCAATCATTAACCTTACAGATTTACAGCTATAACTTGAGATAAATTTATAAATAATAAATTATATAAATTCTGCATTCTTTGCATTCTTTTTTGTTTTTTTTTTTTTTTTTGAAAACAATTGAAATCAATACAAAGAATTGGAAACCGAAACAAATTGAACTATAAATTCAAACCTGACAGCTGTCAAAACTACAAGTCTAACTTAGCCAAAACATATTAAATTCACAACTCATAATGATTATTATGTTTTACTGTGTCAATTATGATGATAAGAGCGTCAGTAACTTCTTCATGTTCATATTTTCATTATGCACATCATAATGTTTTGTTTAAAACATATGTTTATGTTTCTCAAATTCAGTCCTTAAACAGAACGTAAATAGGTGGTACATAAGACATCATGTTGGGAATAGAAACAATATGATGGTTATATTAATATCCTTAATTACAAACAGCATGTCACATCAGCCCTGTAACTATAAACTTACCTTCACAACAACCTACTTTGAGCTTGTAATAATAATTTTCTTTAAGGGACTATAAGCACCTACTATACACAGGATATAGTACCTACAGAAAGGATACGGAATTAATTATGTAGATGGCAGCACTACCGATGTATGTATATAGAAAGGAAACTCACCTTTCTAATCAGTATTCATAAAAGAAGTAGTCATTACAATAATGTAGGTTGTGTAGGCATATTGTTTTCAGTTTATCAAAAAGAAAAAAGACAAGCTTAAGGAAGAAAAAAGGATCCAATTCTGAATTAATAGTAAACTTTCCAAGTTAATTGGAAGATATAGAAGCCTAACTATTGATCAAAAATACACAAAAGAACAAGAGATAGCAGCGGTGCGGCGGCGTGGTGGGGCAAAAAACCAAAAACCTTCAATAGACCCACAACAAAGAAAAATAACGTTTCATTTTCCTCAGCACTATTTTCTTTTATTTTTTTTAGTTTGTTGGAAAACAGACAACCGCATATAGGATATTAAGTTAAAAACCTTTCTTTGTAAAAAAAGGAAAGAAAAGGAAGTTCAACTCAGGAAACTCTTTTTTTATCTTTGAATATAATTTTCTATTTACATTGACTATGAATTGCCGGTCGGTCGGGTCTAGAGGTTATTTTTGCTTTTTGAGGTTATTTTAGATTCAAAGATTAAAGAATTAAAAGGAAACACTCTATTTTCGTAAAAAAAAAAATAAAATAATCAAAAGCTTGAAAAGGATACTCAAAGTATTAGAAAAAGAACACCTTGATTTCGATAATTTGAACTAAATGGTGCTATTAGGAAGAAATCTATGCACAATATAAGGAAGCAATTTTTAGGAGTTAACTTTTATTTAAATTTTGGTTGCCGTCCTCTTCTTAAACAACTCAACTATAATACGTGTTTTTCTAAATTGTTTTCCAATAGGGTTGGTTGGGTTGATTTTCACAGTTAGTGACGGCTATATTGTTTTTTGTACTTTCTGTCAAAATATTTTCTTTCAATCAGTCACCAAACTCAAATCATCATGGCAAGTTACATCGTCAAGCAAAATGTGCAAATAATGAAACTTTATAATCAAAAAGGGTCTTCTCTAGTAGCAAGAGCAACGGTGAGCTCGCTGAACCTTTTTTGTGTGGTACATGGTCGTCCTTCTAAGGGGGCTATTTAACGTTTGGTGGCCAAATTCGAGTCCATCGGCTCAGTCAACGAAACGCAAGATCTGCCGAAAACATCGCCACTGTTCCTGAAAGTGTGCGGCATAATCCGAGGCAGATGATTCCACGATGTTTATAAAAATTTGGTCTTTCGCAGACCACAACATGGAGAATTTTGCATAATGATTTAAGCCTGGACCTATAAAAATACACCTGACCTAGGAGCTAAATCCAAACGACCATACGCGGCATTGTGTGATCCCAATTCAATCTTTAGCGATGAGGCCCATTTTTTGATAAATGGGATACGTTTATTAGAAAAATTAACGGATTCAAGATGAAACCAATCCAAGCGGGATTCACGAGGTGTCATTGCATCCAAATAAAGTTACTGTTTGGTGTGGATTTTAAACTGGAGACTTCATCGGCCCGTACTTCTTCGACATATTTTTTCAACAGCATGGCGCTTCGTGCCACAAGATTCAATCGATATTCTGCGCGAGAAGTTTCATGACATTGTTATCTCGCTCTCGCACCGATATGACGTGAATTGGCCAAAAGTCGCAGGTCTATGTAAATAGACCGCAAACCACTGCTGCCTCAAAGATAACTTATCTGATGCTATCTCTAAAATTTAGCCTGATTTATGCCTCAAAGTAATCGAAAACTAGACCTTTCGAGTTCGCGCCACCCAGAAGGCATTTTATATTTTACACATAATGTCATTGATTGGGCTCTCAAATAAAGAGAAAACCTTATTAAAATTTCAAATACCTACGGCTTATTTCATTCGACTTTAAAAGCGACCCGCGTTCAATGGAAAACTCTTTACTAAAACTTTTAAATACGCAAATAGCTCATTACCAAAACTCGGCCTTATCGGATTTTTTATTGACTGAATTCCTATCTAATAAAATCCATTCCTATTTTTAATTAATCGATAGTAGTTCAAAGAATTCGATAGAAATCAAAAATTGTTCAACGGGAATTAACAGTTTCGTGAATTTATTTTTTTGAGAACGGCTGAACAGGCAACTATTTTTGAAACAGGTATTGAAGGTAAATTCCTAAAACTGGATCAAAAAATTACCATTAGAAGTAATTACCACGAAATCTACTCAAAAGAATTTGTTTAAGTTATGTTTGCTTTACATTGAAAGTACCTATACTCTTAAGCAAAGCTACAATAAGCCTCTTTAATTTGAAGTAGGATATGTTTGACTCAGTGAGGCATTTATTTCGTTTTTTCTTATGGGAATCTAAGTTGTTTTAACTGTTTTCGATTTTCAATTCGTTTTAGTTTAACTAGATTCTCTTTTGATGTAGTTTTTGATATCCCTTACAGATCAAAAAAGAAATTCTTTTTTTTTCTCCCTTAAACAAATGAAATATAAATAAACTTTTCAATCCTTTTGTGTTAAAACGATATACCTTTTACTCGTACGGAGCTGAAACCCACAGGATGTTGATTATGGTGTTTTGTACATTTACACTCCGGTTTATTCGAATAAAGGAAGCACCAAAATAAATTGTATTAAACAGTGAGCTATATAGACAAGAAAATCGATCCATAAAAATGGAATTGAATCGTTTCTGAAGTTTAACCAGGATAAGTAAACAGGATACAGCACTAATCCATACTGTGCGTAATGGAAAAGGTCATTTGTTGTAAGCCAAAATGTGAAATGAATTAATTTGCACTTGGCTTAAATGCCAAAGAAATGGTTCAAGGATAACTTCCACGAAAATTATGTGGGGAACGAAAGCAGTGTGAGCGTAGAACGGGCCAAGACATAGATCACTTATACTTAAAATCTTGACAGGACTTATTTCTAGACCGCATTTTTGCCAGCACTTAAAAGAACCATGGTAACAAAACAATAACGAACAACTAAATCGCTGTCAACCATAAACTATAGCAAACATGTGATAGTCAATTTGATAATCACCTAAGGTTGAGCAAAACAATTTATTTTTATGATCAACAATCAAATATGGCCTTACGCGGTTTCGCCCCAGATTCTTGTACCTAAAAGTATTTCTGATTTAATTCTGTCCAGATTAAAAACTTTAAGACATTTTTGCTGATATATACATCATTTGGATCCAGAATGTTATTAAAGTTCGGACGAGTTATCCAGAATTTTCACATAGAGACCAGATTAGCTGCCTAAAATTTTAAAAATGTTTAGGAATTATTCCGGACTTAGTCCAAGTTTATTTGTACTTTTTATTGAACGCATCGTGGATGCATTGCCAGGAGGTGTACAATAAGCGAGTACTTTGATCTTTATGCGTATGACTCCTGCTGGCACGGGTAGGTAGGTAGGTATGTAGAAATGGAAGACAAGCAACCCTTCAGTTCTTTGATTGTCATTTCGTAAAGTTCATCAAGATCTTTAGAATACCCTTCTGGCAATGAGTATTTTGAGGGATACCATACTTTGCTGTATGCTCAACTTTTGGCCAGTGGCCGGTACATATTGTAGTGACCCTTGCTTAACCTATAATTGTTCGAGAGAACGGTTTTTGTTATAGGTAGGCCATATCTTCCTGGATATGGTAGAGTCCGTTAGACTGCTCCACCTGCGGTTGGCTTCTGTCAGAAAAATTGAGAAAATTTTGCACTTCATAGCTCCATCAAGAGGAATATTTACCTTTTCCGGAAGTGAGCTATGCAGAGCCGATCCTTACCGGGCCAATTCATCACCTTGGTCATTTTCTTTAATTTCACTACGACGTGGAACCCAAATTGACACAAAGGTTGATGTTTAGAATCGATAGTTCATCCCGAGATTGTTGAACCAGTATTGATGATATCGTAGCCGAATTGATAGCCATAACAGAGGCACTGCCTGCTGGCATACCTCGCGGAATCATTCCAACATGATGATCAAAACTTTCTCCGATTAGGAATGACAAACACCGCTATTATCGTAATTGTTGAACGATTGTTTCAATAACAAATTCATTGACCACATTACAAGTACGCCAAACTGTATTATAATGCTGAAAACAGGTTTGTCACCACTATTTAAGATGTTTAAACTTTAAGTAGGCAGCTTCACAAGAACTCACAATATGTAAAATGATCGTTTACCAATAAAAGTGGCACTTCAAGACATACGACTTAAGACAGGATGGGTTAAAGAATGAACTGAACAGAGTACGTGGAAATCGGCAATGTACTAGATAATTACTAACTACTGTGGAGATATGTATATTCGAGATGTTTAATTAATGCATAATAGATGGTATTCAAAACTTCTTTAATAAATGTTTTTTTTTTTTAGACATCAATATTTTCAACTAAAATTAAAAATGGCAAAAGTTGTTCCAATATTGAAATCTTGAAAATCCCGAAGTGATTCGCTAAGTTATAGGCCAATAAGCTTATTGAGTGGCATAAGTGAGATTTTTCAGAAGTTAGTTCCTTGCAAATTAGAAATGTTTTTGAATGAAAAGAATATCATACCAATACATCAGTTTGGTTTATAGCATATATCATCAAACCAGGTTCTTTGAATCTGTAGACACATACAAAAAAATTTATAAAAAAAAAAGAATCAACAGGATTAGTTTTGCTAGTTGTTGAAAAAGCTTTTGACACTGTTTGGCATAATGCACTCTTACATAAACTCATTTTAAATGAATGTCCAACCTTTTTAATTAAACTTATACAAAGTTTTTCTTAAGTGTTTAAAAATTCGTAGTTTCACTTAATCGAATAAATTCCGTGTCGAAAACTTTTTCTACTGGCGTTTCTCAAGGATCAGTGTTATCTACTACTACTACTACTAGCTACTTTGTTCAATTCAGGTTTTACAATCCTGCAAAATTCAAATTCAGAATTCATTGTGCACGCAGATTACATTATGTTGTTTAGTTTTTAGTCAACCGATTACAATAGCTTTTTTCTGTACAGGCTCTTATAATGTTGCAATAATAATAAATAAATAGCAAAAAAAAAAATTTGTCCGTAATTCGATATCTTGAAAATAGTTCATACCAATTAGTTCTAAATAATTGCATAAAAACAATTTTTTTAAACTTAGATTAAAAAATTTTACAAATAAACAAATTATTTCAAAAAACCGGTTTATCGATTTTCGAATAAAAAGTAATAGAAATTAAGGTTTTTTGAGGTAAATTTTTAAATCTTAAAATATGGGAAATATTTTTAAACAGACTCTTTGGATACACGAGCAGGTTCGTACGTCTCCGTGCACTTTATTTTTATTTATTTATGTATAATTATATGTATTTTTTTTAATTTTCTTAATTAATTTATCAAATTTTATATTCTTTATTGTTTTGTCTATGTATTTATTTTTGTTTTAATTTATGTATGTAGTTATTTATTTATTATTTAATTAATTAATAATTATTTATTTAATTATTAATTACTTACTTATTTATTTATCTATGTACTTATATTTGTTTTTTTTTTTTTTGTCATTTATTAAGTTTTTCACTGATAAAATAAATTAATTCAATAAGTTTCTATTAAATATAAATAATTATAAAGAAAGTTCAAAAACAAATTAATATTTTTCAGTAGTAAAATACATGGCTTAAAAATATTGTAAGCTCTGTAACTTTCTCTTTCGCAATAAAAAAGAGGCTGGGTTACGACCCACACTGATAACTTCCCATCCCGTCTGTCGATTTGTCTTGCTTAAAAGTTTGTCTATATGTATCAATTTTTACCAACTTTACATACTATTTGTTGTAGATTTTATTTATTTATGAAAAAACGGACTGTTGGATTTTTATAAAAAAAATTACTGAATATCGAAAACAATATTTTCTGTGAAATAAAATAAGTTTGAAGCCAATATTTTAACCTTTTGAAAAGCTATTTAAGTCGAAAGTAAATTTTACCAAGTTTTAGTATTTTTTTTTTTAGGTTTTTATTTTATGTAAAAAAAACTGTCAATTCGATTTTTCTCAATTTATAGAATGTTGAAAACAATATTTCTTATAAGATAAAATTAATAAGAAGCCATTATCTCAAATTTTTGAAAAGATATTTGAGTCGAAAATCAATTTTTAACAACTTTTGTTAAATTTTTTTCGGTTTTTAATTTTTTGTAAAAAAACTGTCAATTCAATTTTTTTCAAAATTTTACTGAATGTTGGAAACAATATTTCTTATGTGATAAAATAAGTTTAAAGCCATAATCTCAAGTTCTTGAAAAGATATTTCAGTCGAAATTCAATTTTTACCAACTTTGAGTACCTAATGTTTTTTTTTAGGTTTTTATTTTTTATAAAAAAACTGTCAATTAAATTTTTCTCAAAATTTTATCAGATGTCAAAAACATTATTCTTCGTTGCACAAAATTGTTTTGGAGATGAAATCATATTTTGGTCGTAAAATTTTCGAGGTCACAAATTTTTTTTTCGGTTTTTTTGATTTATAAAAAAAACCGTTAATTGGATTTTTTTCCAAAAATATACTTGTTTTGTATTACGTTACAATATATAATATAAAATTTAATTCAAGTCTCTAGCGTCATTGGTTCATGAGATATTTAGGGTTAACCAAAATTTTCACCTTTTTTTTAAACTGCTATGGTAAAAAAAAACCACCCACGCAATTTTCTTAAGAGCCCTTTCTGCATCTTTCTGCCTTATTATCTGTATAACAAAATTTATTTGAAGTCGATATCTGTTCTGGTTCTTGAGCTATGGAAGACGTCGCGAACGTACAGACGTACGGACGTACGAACGTACGTACACACGCACGCTCAGACATCTTTCTAAAAATCTTTTATTTCGACTCTAGGGGCCTTGAAACGTCGAGAAATGTCAAAATTTCAAAAAATTCAATTTGACAAATCGGACGGACGGACAATAACTTCCTACGGAAAGTTAATAAAATAACTGTCTATCTAAATCAATGCCTTATAATTTTTGGGCAAGATTTTGATTTTTGTTAGAAGCACTTTTAAAAGATGCTTGAGTCTAAAATCAGTTCTTACAGTTTTTATAAATTTAAGTTGTTTCGTAAAAAAAATTGTTAGTTCGATTTTTGTAAAAAAATATTCGAAGTGACAAATTTTGTTTTTTAGTATATGTATGTTTTTAATTTAAAAAAATAACTGTAAAAAAATTTTTTTGTTCGCGGTTTGTACTTATCGGTAGTATACAATTTTATTAAAGTCGCTGGCGTCATTGGCTCGAAAGTCTACTAAATTAACTTTTTTTATATGGATCAATTTTTAAGATTATTGTTCTGCCTTTTTGAATAAAAACGTTAATTTAAAAAAAACTAAGGTTGTTTTACTTTGTTTCTGCAGCTTTTTTACCAACCAATACATCACAGTTGTGGATCGATTCGCTTGGCATATTCTTATTGTTTAGTATAAAATGTTTGTGCTGCTTTTATTTAAATGAATCGGAGTGTATGTATTTACATTCTCCTTCTCTATATCCTTAAAACATTTTAACTTTTGGTAAATGTTCTTTGAATTTACACTCTCATGTATACTCAACTCAACTCAAAAAATTCCTATTTCTACCTCTAGGAGTAGACGATGATTTTCTGAAAAGTTTTTCTGCACTCAAGTGGTTATTTGCTCTTGAAAAGTCCATAACATATACAACAACAACAACAACAACAACAACAAAACAACAACACGAATCCTTTCAATTTATTTATTTAGTTTTTTTTTATTTTATTATTTTTATTTTGGTGTGTTTGAATGAGTTTTCTGGTAGTAGCTAGGTTAGTTTATATGTGAAAAGTCCTTGCATTCGTATACCGTAAACGAAAACGAATAACGTACTATTTGGAAAAAAGGAGCTCTGGTTTTTGTTTAAAACCTTTCCTTGTCGAGAGTTTGTGTTTGCTTTTTTGTGACCGTATTTACTATACACCCAAATAATTATCCTTAAAAGAATTCAACCTTAAAACTAAAAAGAAGCTAAAATAAAAGTGATATGGATCAGGATATTTATTTCAATTACATGGGTGTGGTTTATTTGATTTTATATTTATTAATAACAATAAAACCAACAGTGCATGGCCATAATATTGTATAGACAAGGATATTATAATGGGTGATTTTTTTGAGGTTAGGATTTTCATGCATTAGTATTTGACAGATCACGCGGGATTTCAGACATAGTGTCAAAGAGAAAGATGCTCAGTATGCTTTGACATTTCATCATGAATAGACTTACTAACGAGCAACGCTTGCAAATCATTGAATTTTATTACCAAAATCAGTGTTCGGTTCCGCTTTCGCTTTCCGCTTTTTTATCGACAAATTTTGTTCAGCGATGAGGCTCATTTCTGGTTGAATGGCTACGTAAATAAGCAAAATTGCCGCATTTGGAGTGAAGAGCAACCAGAAGCCGTTCAAGAACTGCCCATGCATCCCGAAAAATGCACTGTTTGGTGTGGTTTGTACGCTGGTGGAATCATTGGACCGTATTTTTTCAAAGATGCTGTTGGACGCAACGTTACGGTGAATGGCGATCGCTATCGTTCAATGCTAACAAACTTTTTGTTGCCAAAAATGGAAGAACTGAACTTGGTTGACATGTGGTTTCAACAAGATGGCGCTACATGCCACACAGCTCGCGATTCTATGGCCATTTTGAGGGAAAACTTCGGAGAACAATTCATCTCAAGGAATGGACCGGTAAGTTGGCCACCAAGATCATGCGATTTGACGCCTTTAGACTATTTTTTGTGGGGCTACGTCAAGTCTAAAGTCTACACAAATAAGCCAGCAAGTATTCCAGCTTTGGAAGACAACATTTCCGAAGAAATTCGGGCTATTCCGGCCGAAATGCTCGAAAAAGTTACCCAAAATTGGACTTTCCGAATGGACCACCTAAGATGCAGCCGCGGTCAACATTTAAATGAAATTATCTTCAAAAAGTAAATGTCATGGACCAATCTAACGTTTCAAATAAAGAATCGATGAGATTTTGCAAATTTTATGCGTTTTTTTTTTTAAAAAAGTTCTCAAGCTCTTAAAAAATCACCCGATATTAGTCGACAGGCAATAACAACAAAAATGTCCTATCGGATTTCTTTTTTGGTATTTCACTGAATGAAATTTTCAGTATAAATTTGATTTTCACGTGAAATCAATCCTCGAGGCGTTAAAAAAAATCTCTTACTAAAATATTTAAAAATATAGATATTGACGTGAATTTGTATGTAGAATGAAGATAGGTGAATCTAATATTTTTGTTGTATAAGCGTCATGAGTATGTCAATGTCAGAATTTTTCTTGCCGGTTTGTTGATTTATTTGAAACCTATATAAAGCTGTCACAAGCAGATATTTGTTGCAAAATTTGTTATATATGGCACCACCACCATAACCACACCTAGACTGCTGCCGCCCACTCTGCCGCTCTGGCCACCACCGTATTGAATATTATTTTCTTTTTTGTGTAGATAAATTTATTTAGATTCTCAAAATATAATAAGTTTATTTATGTCAATCATGCATTTGATGGATTAGGATGAAATTTGTGCGTTATTATTGGCACTCTGCTGACTGCGAGGAGAGAAAAAAATAAAAATCAGATATTTATTTATTCACTAGCATGAAGCAGTTTATATGCGCCAACCAACCAAGGCGACGAAAAGTGTGAATTTTGAAACATATTTTGGTGTAATTTTTTGACATTTATTGGATAAGAATTTTGTATAAAACTGCCTTTTTTCTACATTAGGGCACATGGTTTTGGGTAATAAAAACATAATCTTTAATCCCTTATAGTTATTTATGAACACCAATATAATATTCAGTACTTATTTCAATTAGAAATGGCCTTTGACACTCAAGCCAATAAATATACGAGTAAATAGAGTGTGTTTTTTAAAATTTGTCAAAATTAAATTGGATTGATGTCAATTCAATTCATCCAATACGGAGGATTAAAGATGCTAAAACGACTCTCTAATTCGTATTACGAAAATCAAATTAAACACGAATTATATCTTTTATCAGTTCATTGCGTATGTTAATTTTTATATGATTATAACTCATTCTTTGCAGCTGTTGTTGATTTTTCATACAAAAGTTGAGGCAACGGATTCACAAGAAAATGTTCGAAAACCGGGCGAAATTGGAAATAATGATCCAATTTAGCTGGAATTATCAATATCAGAGTTTTTCTTTGCTCCAAGAAAACGAATGTAGGAAAAACCAAAATATATGTCTCAAAACCCTCTGTAATACAGGAATTTCTTGATGGCCAAAACTATCCCGTAAAAGTCAATAACAGCTATAGCAGTATCGGCCATTTCCGGTTCTCAAAATGAGCCTGTGAAAAAATCATCCTATTTTGGTAGTCAAATTGACTATTAAATAGTCAATTTTCAGCCGATAACCGCAATAGTCAATAGGACGATTTTCGGTTTTCAATTTTGGGACGAAAAAATATGACAACTTGGTAGTCAATATGACAACTGCAGTAGTCAATATGACAACTTTGGTTGAAAGAAATTGAAACTAGGGTTGTCATATTAACTAGCGTGGAAATACAGCGTTAATTCTTGTCACCGTGAAATAAAGACAAGTAAAAATGAGGCCAGTAGTACCCGTGGCATGATGGTTAGTGCGTTGGACTGTCATCTCTTGCTCCTCCAAGAGTAATTCTTGTCATAAAAAGTGCTTTCTCAAATTAGCCGTTCGGATTTGGCTTTAAACTAACAACAGTACTCGTACATAGGAATGGTTGAGAATTGTAAGTCACTAGGCCCTAGTTCTAAACGGACTGTTGCGCCACCCAATTTATTAATTTTTTGAGGCCAATTTCCAGCACTTGGAATTATTACACTTAGGCAAAGAACTTGTTGGTTTTTTCAATAGTTGGTTTTACACAAAGCATTATAGAGTATGAACAATGGGGTATCCATAATTGGTTATTTGGAAGAGGTGCAGTTCATCTGCTTGGTAACACTATAGGATTTGGGGTAAGTGCGGGGTTGTGTGTATGGAAAGTTTTATTTGTATGTGCTCACTTTTGCTAAAATGTAATCCACGTTGGTTTTATTTCTCAAAATAGTTTAGCTTTATTTCCCTTTGTTACAATGAAATAAGATCCACTGCTGAAACCTTATTGAACATTGCAATGAAGACAATTTTTTAAAGTTAGCCTTGGTTCACTTAGCCTTATTTCACGAAATATTATTTTAGGGCTTGATAATTTAAAATGTTTCCAATAGAAGACTATTGTTTAATGTCTGCCAAAAGGTATTGGAATGTAAGAAAATGATGGACTGAGTTGGCCAATATGAACCACATTGACCTAAATCCACTCTTTTATCACACCACTTACATAAATGTTAAGAGTCATTATCTCCTTCTGAAAGACATTAATATCACATGCGTATAAGATGAAATTTTCTTTATTATCATTTTGTTCCATAATACAGGGTTTTTCAACAGGGACGCTACAAAAGTAGAGCAACAGGAACAGCAAACGACGCCATATTTCTTGCTGTTATTTTGACATTTCTCTTCAGTGAGGTTTACCATTTCATGATGGAAAGATGTACGAGCCAACAACGAGTCGAAATTATTAAAATTTACTACCGAAATTCGGAGTCAGTGGCCTCAACGTTAAGAGCGCTACGTCCAAATTATGGTCGTCATAATCGTCCTAGCAGATCAACAGTTGAGCGTCTAGTGAAATAATTTGGATCCACAGGCACAGTACAAAATGTTCCCGTGCTAGTGAGACATATAAGTGCCCGTAGTGTCGAGAATATTACTGCCGCTGAGGCTTCAGTTGCAGAAAGCCACAAGCCACACAGCGAAATGTCTTAATCAATTTATTGGAAACCAAGTTTGTAGAAGGTGTTATCTCACGAAATGGGCCAGTCGCTTGGCCACCTCGGTCGTGCGATTTGACGCCACGCCGGCCGTTAGACTATTTCCTGTGGGGCTATGTCAAGTCTATGGTCTATGCCAACAACTTTTGTAGAGCTCTTATTGAAAAACCCGATATTACTCGTATAATCGTTACCCGCCATTTTATTGGGATGTCGATTTCGTTGATTTTTAAACTCTTTTAATTAATTATGTTAAAGATACAGGTGTGTAATAGCTATAATTAATGATATAAAATCATGGGATAAGACGAAGATAAATATTTCATATTTTTGAGAAGGTTAAGAAAAGAGGTGTCATTCATCTTGCATTCTTATATACATTGCAAAGAAAGAAAGAACATAAGGCATTCCTCATTCACGTAGTACGACTAAAGAACAAATCTCTATACTTCATAGTACGGCCGAAGTAAAGCTCAGGGGTAAACTAATGCGGACTTTCCTAGAGCTCGAGTGTTACGATTTAACTGTTTAATAGGAGAATAGTCCGTTTAAATAATGTTAAAAAAAGTTGAATCAAGAAACCTTATGACGACATTGGAGTAACTTAAGTGAATAGTTGAAGTTATGTTATTAATCATTTTAAAAGCTCTTCTTTGGTTAATGTCCAAGAGGCTTAACTTAATTGCTGTGGCATTAAACCATAGATAGGAATTATACTCAAACTAGGACGTATATAAATATGTTTTATATATTGCCCCAATTAATTATTTTTAGATAAATGAAAAAAGGCGTTTTATTGTCAGCTAAAAATAAATAAATAAATTAGGTGGCGCAACAGTCCGTAGAGAACCAGGGCCTAGTGACTTACAACTCTCAACTATTCCTGTGTGCGAGTAATTGCAAGGATGGAGGGGACCTACAGTATATATGCCGAATCCGAACGGCTTATTTTAGAAAGCACTTTTTCATGACAAGAATTACTCTTGGAGAATTTGTCAATTCCTCCCAAGAGGCAGTACCCGTTAAAAACTTTAGGTGGCAGGGATCGAACCCAAGACCTCTCGCATGACAGTCCAACGCACTAACCATCATGCCACGGGTACTACTTTATTGTCAGCTAGGAAACATAAAAGGAAGCTATTACGTGGATTTTTTTGAGATATGAATTGTTTCCATTCGTAATCTCATTTTGCATAAAACATAATGAGTCCAAAATGCATATCCCTTTTCGTTCAAATGGCATTTGTGTCGAAAATAGTGAAAAACTGATTCCAGTAGCATATTAAGTATTTTTTATTTTGCAGGAAAATTACCAATTGGATTTTTAAAAAAAGGTGTTGTAATGCAACCTACCCCTATAACTTCCCTATTGTGCCCTTAAATCTGGAATATACGTATACATAGAAGATGAGTATGAAATTAAAGACTTGGCTGTCAGCTGACAACTTGATATTTTCAAATTTAAAGCTTATACTTATTAGAATATGGTGTTATTAAAATGATCAATATTATTAAAATGGCTGATATTTTAAAGATCCAGTGATGGCGTATACTTCTTTTAGTATAAATGTTGAACTTATTATCATTAACATATTCCGTGAGGAAAAAAAGTAGATGTAATGATCGAAATAAGCCTACAATTTTACCATTTAAAACAGATATACAATTCTTTTTTTTTCTGGGTTGATTTTTGAAAATACGTTTGATATCAAATTAATAGATGTAAATGTAATGTCAATTTTTGGCCTAAGCCTAAGAAAACAAAAAATTTCTTAAGGGTATGATAAAACGTTATCCTTTGTAGTATTGAATTGGTGATATTATTTAACGCCAATTGAAATAGTACTAAATTTCAAGTTTGTCTTCTGCATTTATTATTTTTTTTTTTCAAATTATATTTAAAAAACACATAAAAGCACCCAAAACCTAATTCCGAAATTCGGAAATAGACAAAAGCTAAAAAGTTTACAGAAACATGGCCAAAATTTGGCTTAAGGTTACGGGCTCGTGTTGTTCTTTAAATCAAACTTTAAACATTTGAATGTCAATGATTTACGGACATACGGACGTACAAACGTACGTACACACGCACGCACAAACATTTCTCTAAAATAAATTTTCGATTCTAGGGACTTTGAAACGTCAATATTTTTAATTCGACAAATCGGACCCAATACAATAACTCCTATGAGAAGTTAATAACGCCAAATTTTCCGAACATGATCTTATACATAATTATTTAGTACTAGCGGCCCGTCCCGACTTCGCACGGGTAGACATAAATAGGTACAGATAATGTAGCTTTCTAATGCAAAAAGAATTATTAAAATCGGTCCATTACTTTTTGAGTTTATTCGTTACATACAAAAATACAAATCTTTCCTCTTTATAATATTAGTGTAGGTAGGTTATTTTACGTTACCTAATAAATTCGTTTTATTAAAGAAAATTGTTTTCTTAATTCTTTTCCAAATTGAAGCTAAATATTTATAACATCAAATTGTGTAAAATGAAATATAATTGAAGTGAGTAAAGCAACATTTTTTCTCTGAGATTTTTAATACCAACCAAAATTTTAAGCTTTTTTAAGTTCCTACATAAAAAAATAACTGATTTTTGTTTGATAGTTCTTTCTGCATAACTTGATGATATTATTTATCGTTTTAAATTTAATTGAAGTCGATACTCATTATTGAGATGTGGCCAACGAAAGAAGTATATTTGAAAGAAACGGGAGTACCCTACAAATTTCAAAGATTTTCAGAGATGGAAATTTGTCAAAATTTTGACAAATCAAAACTAAACAAAAAACAATAAAACACGTTTCTACTAATTTTTTTAACAATTTCTCGTTTAAGAAATTCCTTATTTATCAACTAAATCTTAAATAGCATCTTTGAAGTTGAGGTCTCTAATCATCATGTTACCACCGTGTCATTGTTTATTAAGCAGACAAAAACCACATCGGTCGAAATATTTTTAAGATTCCCCAGACGAGAAAACAACTGAATGCATCTGTTTCGTGTGTGTTATTACACCATCCAGAGCCAGCGGGTGGTTCAAGATTCAAAACTTTTCAAAAAAAAAAAAAAATACATCATTTCCATTGGAAAAGTGAATAGGTTCATAGCAGCCCACACTTCAATCTTCAATCTAGTTAATGGTACTGCGTAGATGCCACAATAGACAAACAATGTGGTTTCTCCTATATCTGCAACTCTTTGTTTTTCAATCAAAATTTCCATAACCGCATCATTGTTATTATTTACTTTATGTATAAACCCTTTTATTCTTATGGTTTTCCAAGACTATAAATGAGCATATTTGTATATATGTATCTTTGAATCTTTAAAAAGATGCATAAAATCCACTCAGGGCTTCATTAAAATTAACCATAATGGTAGTCAAGTACCTACTTGACTTCTGACATCATGAAATATTATGTACTTAGTTATTTATGTTCCTATATAGAAACAACTACAAAGGTTTTTGTAGGATGGATAATGGATGTATATATTTCAAAAATTACCATTAAAAAAGACAGCCCCAAAACGATTATTATCGGTCTCGATATATGTAGTATGTGTAGTTCCTTTTTACTCTCCGTTCAAGATTAATTCATGTACTCATGTTGATGGCGATGAATGTTTGAAACTACGAGCACATTAAAATTCAAATATATTCAGAGTGAATTCACTTTTTTTGTTGATCTTTTGAAAATGCGGTGCAAGACTCAAAACTTCACTTCATTTCGATTGGATGATATTGACTTTGTCAGTTTATTTTAAATCGAATGTAAATCATCTAAATCAATCGACACAGCCTCAACAATAACACAGTTCACTACCTGGCTAGGTATTTACATTTTTAAAACTGCAAATTTAACTTCTGATTTTTTTCGGTGGTTTTGGAAATTTTGTATTTTTAAATTTTCAATTTGACAACATTATTTCCTCATCACTTCTAATGGAAAATTAAATAAAAACACCAATTTTTAAATAAAAGAAAACACAGAAAACAAGGAGAACCCAACTCAGAGCAATTTCCGTTTCAAAAACGTTGACAGTTAACACCACCGCTTCGTAAATTTCATTTTTAAAATTCAATTGAAATTTTTTTTGTATTCTAAGGATGAAAAAGGTACCTAAACAAGACGTTAGAACCAAAGAGACCGATATTTCTCTGATGTAGACGCACAAAAACTGTCCACATGGTAATAAAGGTAGACACAAAATATTTCGTTTTCGTCAAAACAAAAAAAGTGATAAACTATGAAAATCGTATCACGAAGAGCAGTTTTAGTTTTTGAAAAGAAAACACGGACACTCTATGGCCATTCCCGTTCGCAAACGCCGACACACTAAACTCAAAAACGCTCAGAAGTGAAAGTATATCTTAAAGATAATACACGATACACCATATGAATGAAACCATTGCACTGACGCTGAATGCTTTGGGATAAAATTTTAACATTTTTGCCCATCTTTTTGTTTGCTGGGGATTGGGGCTTGGGGGTTGTTTTGTTTATTGTATGGGGAAAATCCAATTTTCACCTTTTTTGAATAAATTTGAGATAAGCTTTTACTTTGGGAATATGTTTGATAGGGAAAGCTTTTACTGCTAAGGGAATGTCTAGCAACATTTAAATTTAAATATATTTTAAATTATTTAGTTAATGTTTTTCGAGTGACTTAATATCTTATATATTTTTAACATCTTAACACAAAATTCTGGCAAAAATGTCTACAAAAGGACAGAAAGGTAAAAGGCACTCGTTTAATCGAGGACTCATTATGAAAACTAAAGTTGGCATCATTTTTTCAAATCTTGTGTTAAGTGAAGTGTTGTTACCAAAAGTGTTCAAAAAGATCAAAAGATTGAAATAACTTAATTTTTTCTTCAAAATTTAACTGAATGTTGAAAACAATATTTTTTACAAGATGAAATTAATTTGCAGGCAATATCATACATTTTTGAAAAGATATTTGAGTCAAAAATCAATTTGAAACAACTTTTATTATTATTAGTAAAGTTTTTTATATGTTTGTATTTTTTTTTAACTGATGTTTTTTTTAAAAAATTTACCAGATGTCAAAAACGTTATTTTTGGTTACATACAATTATTTTATAGAACAAACCATTTTTTGTTCGTAAAATCTTCGAGGTGACAATTATTTGTTTTCAGTTTCTTTGATTTATAAAAAAACGTAGGATTTTAGAACATCACGTAAAGATATTATGTACACTATAAAATTTAATTTAAGTCGCTAGCCGTATTGGTTCGTGCGATATTTAGGGTTAACCAAAATTTTCCGTTCGTCCGTACGTTCGCGACGTTTTTTTCGTCGTCCATAGCTCAAGAACCAGTAGAAATATCAACTTCAAATAAATTTTGTCATACAGATAATAATGCAGAAAGATTCAGAAAGATGCAGAAAGGACTTTAACAAAATTGCGGAATTGTTTTTTTTTTACCATATCAATTCAAAAAAAAAGTTGAACATTTTGGTTAACTCAAAATATCTCACGAACCAATAATGCAAGTGACTTGAATTTAATTTTGTATTATATATTCTAACGTGATACAAAACAAGTACATTTTTGTAAAAAAAATCCAATTAACGTTTTTTTTTATAAATAAAAAAAAAACTGAAAAAAATAATTGTCACATCGAATATTCTTATGAAGAAAAAATGATTTCATTTCCAAAATAAATTTGTACAACAAAGATTGACGTTTTTAACATCTTGTACAATTTTGAGAAAAATCGAATTGAGAGTTTTTTTTACAAAAAAATAAACACTTAAAAGAAAATTTAACAAAAGTTGGTAAAAATTGATTTTCGACTCAAACATCTTTTCAAAAATTTGAGATTATGGCTTCCAACTAATTTTAACTTATAAAAAATATTGTTTTCAACATAAGAAAAAATTTTGAGAAAAATCGAGTTGACAGTTTTTTTTTACAAAAAATAAAAACCTAAACAAAAAAATTGATAAAAGTTGGTAAAAATTTATTTTCGACTCAAATATCTTTTCAAAAATTTAAGATTATGGCATCCAACTAATTTTATCTTATATTTCTTATAAGATATAGTTTTGAACATTCAGAAAAAATTTGAGAAAAATCAAATTGACACTTTTTCTTCAAAAAATAAAAACCTAAACAAAAAAATTAATAAAAGTTGGTAAAAATTGATTTTCGACTCAAATATCTTTTCAAAACTTTAAAATATTGGCTTTAAACTACTTTTATATTTTAAAAAATATTGTTGTCAACATTCAGTAAAATTTTGAGAAAAATCTAATTGACAGGTTTTTTACAAAAAAATAAAAACCTAACAAAAAACCAATACTAAAACTTGGTAAAAATTTACTTACGACTCAAATAGCTTTTAAAAATTAAAAATATTGTCTTCAAACTCTTTATTTCACAGAAAATATTGTTTTCGATATTCCGTAGTTTTTTTATAAAAATCCAACAGTCATTTTTTTCATAAAAAAATAAATCTACAAAAAATAGTAATTTAAATAATTATTAATAATTTAATTTCATTCATCCAATTTGTAAAAATTTAAGAAATGCTACTTAAATTGGTAAAAATTTGTTTTCGATTAAAAATCTATTTAATAAAACTAGATTTTCAAACTAAACTATTTCTTTATACGAAAAATATTGCTGGTAATTTTAAAATTTTTAAGAATAATTCAACTAACAACTTTTTTAACCCAACACAAAAACCTACAAACTTTTAAGCACGAGACATCGACTGACGGGATGGGAAGTTATCAGTGTGGGTCGCATCCCAGTCTCTTTTTTCATTAACTTTTTAACCAGCAATTCCATCCAACTGCTTGAAGGGAAAATTTCACCAGCTCATCAAAACCTTTCATGTTTACGATTAACCCGATTATCTGATGATTTTTCATTATAATAACGAATGCAATTTTTTTCGACTAAACATCTCCTTTACAAATGTAGATTTTGAAATCAAACTATTTCATCAAATGCAAAATATTGTTTATAATTTTTAAATCTTTTACTGACAACTTTTTTAACCCAACACGAACCACCTACAAACTTTTAAGCAAGACAAATCGACAGACGGGATGGAAAGTTATCAGTGTGGGTCGCATCCCAGCCTCATTTATTTTAAAATGGGCTTCCTGCCCAATCAAATTAGATAAACATACTCTTCAAAAAAATTCCGAAAAAGGTGATTTTTGGTAAATAGCTTCATTTATATGTCCCTAAAACTCTTATTTTACAACGGAGGAAACAAAATAAGGGCTGTAATAAAGGACACTTTTTCCAAAATTAGTCAAAAATTATAGTTTTTTTTTATAAAACAGTTTCTGTACAGTGTGTAGCTTATCTAACATTACATATTTGTATGTGCTTTTTGGTGAAGCTGAAAGATTTAGAGTAGTGCGTATAGGACTGTCATGCCAGAGGTTCCTGTTCAGGGATTCAATCCCTGTCTGTGACATCTAAAGTTCTAAAGTTTTCTCACGGGTACTGCCACTCGCGAGAAATTGACAAATCCTCCAAGAGTAATGCATGTCATGCTTTCTTATATTAGCCGTTCGGATTCAGCACAGAAACTGTAGGTCCCATCCAATGGTTGAGCGTTGTAAGTCACTAGGCCCCAGTCATTTACGGTCTCGTTCTCCAGTCAATTTATCTGATTTTTTAAAAATTTGGAGAAAAATTAGTGTAGTGCATTTAGTAAAAAATGTAACAGTCATATTCATGGGCAGAAAATTTTGTGTATTGCTTTATATCTGGAAACATTTTTTAATTAGAAAATAATGTTGCTGAGTGCTGCCATATCGGGGAAACACATCCATCTTTAAATTAATATTTAGTTCGATTACTTTAAAAAAGTTTAATTTTTCACAAAATGATCAAAGAATAATCTGAAGGCAACACAATTATCTATAAAATAGTATATTAATGACATGTGTATGTAAATTAGTTCTAAGCGACAATATGTGGAAAGGAAGAATTGGACTCTTAGTGTTGTATCTCTAACACGTTTTATGTTTTTGATAATGCTTATAACATTTATCATGAATATCGGACGAAGTGCTCTTTTACGAGTTATTGCCGATCGAAAAATTGAGAAATTGTCGATTGGTTTCATAACAATACTCGTAAATCAGTTTTCTGATAAAATTTTACCAACTTGCAGACAATAAAGCTGAATACTTTTCAAAGAAAAATTTGTTGTTTACATTGTTGGCAGATTTTATACTAAAGTTTTACAATTTTATTACGTTAAATTGTTACGTGATTCAATTTTGTGTCAGTAATTGTCAAACGTCTTAGAAAATGACATTTGACAATTTCAAACGTCATCTGTCTAAGACCAGTAATGACGTTTCTGTCAATTCCATTCACACAAAAATGTAAATAACTTTAACCGTCTATACTTAACCTTACTAATTTGTTGCTCAGGGTAAGACTACCCCATATTTTCAAAAACCACAATCTTCTTCCTCTACCTCAATTAAGAATCTTGACCTTCTGATCTACTTCAAATATAAGATTTCTCTCTTCTTCTTTTATATCCATAAAGACCCCAAAGTAAGCCTTTAAAAAATCTTTAACACAAAGCAAACAAATAATATTATTTTATTATACATATATCGCCAACCATAAAAATCTTAATATTACGATTAATTTTTTTTTGTTCTTTTGTAAATATTTACAAATCGTTTGCCAAAAATACACACTCAATTTATTGTCCGACTCCGAGACCTAATAACAACCATATTCCCAGATGAGAACATAAAATCTTTTAAAAATCACCATCATCGCATATAGTGGAATTTACTATGAACCGCCACCAGAGATCAGAAGCAGTACCAGTATCAAAAATAGCAACCACAATACCATCGGCATCGGCACATCATCAAAACCGATCGAGAAATATCAAAACCATTAAACGTGCAGCCGCTACCGGGCATCATCTATTCGCCGCCCCCCCCCCTCAATATATACACACCATCGAATTGCTTTATTAATTATTGAAATAAAATTTAATTACACCCCCCTTAATCAAAATAAACAATTTTGCATGTTCACACCTGGATTGCGCGCATTTGGAAATAGATGTGCCACATTCTTAATTCCTATCACAGCTTCTAACTTAATATTTTTTTTTAATTTTTTGTTTGTTTCGTCTAAATTGTTATAATTATATTGCATTCATTGGTGCTAATTGATAAAAACCAAAAATAACGGGTGTTTTTCTTTATTGAACATAGAACCTGAAGTTGGTAACACTATTTTAACAGCCGGCCATTTTGTCAGCTGTCAAGTGATTTATTTTTAGTTTGGTTTAACATTTGAACATGAATAGACTGACTGACTGAACCTAAACAACGCTTCCAAATTGTTCAAATTTACTTTGAAAACCATGTTTTTGTTCAAAATGATATCATGTGAATTTTGTTTAGAGATGAAGTTTAATTTTAGTTCAAGGGGTACGTCAATAAACAAGTGTTGATAAACCTCAAATTTATTTTAAAACACCATTTAGTTGGTGGAATTATTGGTACGTATTTCTTTAAAAACGGTGCTGGCCAGAACGTTACGTTCGTTTAAAGCCGTGTTTTGGTAACACATAGTTAGAGCAGTAATACAAGTACATACCAATAGAAAGTTCTACTCACTAATGGGGTTTTCCATGGCCAAAATAAATCAATTGATTTTTGATCTAGATCTGTCAAAATACAAATTTAAGATCAAATCTGCAGATTTGGATTTTTCGGCAGATGTACCCCTTTTTGATCAACTAATAATACAATTTTTAAAAACAATTTTAGCTGGTAATTTGACACCTATATCGCACTTCATAGCACGTACACGAAGTTACACAAATACAGTGACAAACAAAAAAACAGATCCAATTGTGTTCCATGCGCCATGAAAAAAAAAATCAATTTTTGAAGGAAAACTGAATTTACCGATGGAAAACGCCATAACATAACTCAATTCAAATTAAGTTTTTAGTATCACTGGCACTGTCAACAAAGCACATGATCGTATGTCATATGTGTAGACATGTGTTCAGAAGCTCTGTTTTTCTATTGAATTAAAATATTCTTGAAACCGTAGATCGTAAAGTTTAGAGCTTTTCACATTTTCTAATTTGTACGTAAACGATCTTTGCGCTATCAAAATATTGGTTCAATCATAATACTTTTAATTGTAAAATAAAGAATTGTCAACATTTAAGGAATTATAATTGAAGAGAATGAAACCACTTTTGATTTTGCTTAACTCGTGTAATAACATTTTCGTAATTCGTTCTTTAAGTTTGAGACAGTTTAATAAAAGCAAACAAACTTTGATTAATAGTTTTAAAAATCAAATTAAATCGCAAATGTATGTAAACCAAAAGAATTTACAAGCTTTAAGGTTCGATAAAAAGAGTATCAAGTTAAAATTGATTTTCTTGGATCTGTTCTTAGAATTGGAAAGTTAACATCACTAAGACGAACTGTCGAACTTATGGTGAAACTTTGTCCTCTTTTTTTGTCCTCTCAACAATGTGAAAAAAACAAAAAAAAGTCTTTCGGAAACCATTATTATATTGAATCGAGTTCAGACGATGCCCAAAATAGAATAAATATTAACAAACACACCCTTTATATTTTTGTTCCTTTTACATTTGACAATCTGTCACTCTTCACTCTTCACTGAAATGACTACTGACTTATTGTTTTTCACTAATCCATAGAGCTTGTTTTTCGTCTTAAATTTTACCATCACTTTTACTGCTTTGTGGCTTTAAAAAGACCCCCCATTAAGTTAAACTGATCCTCCAACAATTTATTGATTTGTTAAGTGAAATGTTTGCTTACCCTATAGTTTTACGTTACAGACCAGTTCAAGGGTTAGGGTTAGGTTAGGTTAAAGTGGCTGTCCATGATGTGGTAGGGCACAATTAGGCCAGTTTAATGGCCCATTGTGATAACACATGAATCTTGAGGCTTTTTTCTAAACTCAATGAAACCAGTTTGAGCATGTACAGAGGAGGTGAAGAAATATTTCCTCCTCTTTTTCATCCATACAGCTTCTGCAAAAGTGATTTCAAAAAGTTCCCGGTTATGGCACCGATTATCTAGCTTATATGCGATCTGCTTAGAGATACGAAGCACCTTGATCGCTTTTAATCAAGTGCATACCAGATGTTTTTCGTGATCTGACTGTTTTCGTTCCGCCTGTAACACGCTACCATGATTGGGAAGGCGGAATGAGAGACTTGATTGCAGTCGTTCAGAGTGCACACCTCCACTAACCCCTCTATTTGTTTTTGATCCATCTATGTAATAGTGGACTAACTCGTCTTCCAGGAATGACATTACATCCATAGAAAGATGTGGAAGGTATAGAAAACTGATGGTGTATTCTGTGTGCTTTAGAATTGATTCTAAATACTTAAGAATTACGGAGTGACCAAGGTTGTTGTTAACGATGAAGCTTTGAGCCAAAAAACAGAGCTTGTAACTATTTGTTTGCTAGGTTAGGAGGTGATAGGTAGAGTAAGATGTCCAGTGCCACAGAGGGGGTCGTGCGAAGCAATCCGCTTATACATAGGCAAGCTGAACATTAGACTTTATTTAGTTTGTCGCGGTTTATAGCTTTTTCTAAAGCAGTCTACCAAACCTGAAACCGCTATAGCAACGTCATCCGCATAGGAAACCACTCTGAAACCCACCGCATCCAGACCAGTTAGGATTTCATTTACCACCAGATTCCAGAGGAGAAGATAGAACACCACATTGTGGTGTCCCTCTACTAACAAATCTTCCAGCAGAAGAGTTGCCCAGTTTTGACTTAATTATTCTCCTAGTCAGACTTAAATTATATCCCGCGTTGCCACAAATGTTGGAAAAAGTGATCGAAAATTGTAAATCCGAGTCAGCTGTGTCAATCATATGCCAGAAAAAAATCCCCTTTTATTTTACTCCATTTCAAAGTTCTATACCCCTAACAGAACAGAACACCCTTTATATACAAATTAAATACTTTTAATTTTTGCCTCACGGTGTATGTTGTTGGCTAACGCAGCGCCCACCGCCATTGCCCCTTTTATCAACATCCAGTTTTTGATCAAATTTAAACAAACATTCGGATATCCACCAGATTTTTCGAATTTCGTAGCGCAATGATATTGATGATGATGATGATGATGAATATTTGTTCAAATGCGTACATCGTACATAGAGAATGCTCCAGCTCATAGCTCCTATCACAGCGATTTTAATTTAAATTTTAATTTTAATTCGAAAGTGTAAAAATATAAAATAAATCTGTGCATTTTTTACTCAACTCGACTGCGTCATTGATTTACATATATGTACATACTTATCGCTAGACATAAGCATCATGTATAAAGTTCATACATATGGTGAACAAAATTTATCATTGGGTTTAACAATTGATTGCGGCACGAAGCAGCGGCACGTGAAATTAAATCCATTCAAAAATACTACCTTCCTTCATCACCTCACATACAAGTATGTTTTCCTTACCTTACCTACCTGATGGAATATACTTCAAAAGAAATTCATATTTTCGTTCGTTCGGTTCGTCATTTTTAATTGAAACGATGATGATGATGATATTTCTCATTCCGAGAACAGATTTATCAGGTATTTCAATTTCATACTGAAAATATAAGAAGTGAATATTTAATTTAAGAAAAAGAAATAATAATTTAAATTAAATTAAAATTGACGCAAATTATAATATATTCGGATTTTTTCTTTAAATTGGAGAAATGACATAAGGTTGAAAATTATTGCACAATCTTAATGAGATAAGGTTTACTTTAAATCAAGAAATATTTAAAGTCAATGTGCCTTACGAATTTTTAAATCTTGTAATGATTTCGATAATTGTATCAACGTGAATTTTGTGAATTCATTGAAGGATTCAGTTTGAGTTAACAAGCATATTCGCTAATTATGATTCGATTAGTTTGATAATGTTTTTAACGAAGTGTGAGTCAAAGGTAATTTCGTGTTTTTAATTTGGTAACGCTGGCATTTGACACCTGTCAAATTTTGCTATCATTTGAAGCGTCATAATTTACCATTCACGATATTGGAACAGCTCAGTCAAATTATTGAGACTTAACATTGTGATTAAAACGTAGTCACGTTAGTTCAAACGTTCGACCTTCTATCAATTGTGAATAATATTGAAAAGAGTACATATTGGTCTTGCAAGTCTTCCTGATGATCTGAGTTTATCGATTTCCTGGAGGAGGCGTTTGGGGTTATTGAACATGTCGAACACCTAACTATGGCATATTTTGCATATATGGATTTGATCTCCATCCTCTTAAAGTTCAAATTACGTAACAATTATTGAAGCATTCTGACTATTTCCAAAAGTAACCCATGCACTTCTTGAGTGTGAGACAATAAACACTGATTTTTCGATTAATATTTCTGTAGCTTTGAAAAAAATTTCCCAATTGTTGGGTATGTAAACAAGCTAAATTGCAGGCTGCAATTTGCAGCATATGCTGCTCAGAAAAGCAACAAGCGATCGAAAAGGCACCAATTAGTCTGTTTAGTGTGCTCTATGTTCAAAAGGTGTCATTGGTCCGTATTTCTTCGAAGATGCGATTAAGCCAAAGGTTCCAATCAATCCGAAGTGATATAGTCAAATGTTTAACGATTTTTCTATCCGACGTTTGAATTTCAGCCGAAATAGCTCCCAAACGAAAGACTAGGTAAATTGCTGCCCGGAAATGAAATAAAAATTTCATCAAAAATATATTGCTCCGTGTTTTATTAAGCTTTAATTTCGAAACCGAAAAATCATTTCTTGGGGCTAATCAAAGTTTTAACTTTTTTAGCTTTTTATTGGAAGTTATTGTTAGAATGAGGGGTATAATTTCAAAACTCTTCGAAAACGAGAAACGAGTATGAGAAAGTGTTCTTTAGAAGAGCTCTCGTCTATGTATTTAGCTAAAATTTATCAAAACTTGTTACTTCCTATACTTTTGAGTATACTCTAAAAGTGAAGTTTTTTTCAAAACTACACTATTCCACTCAGTCGTTTAATTCACAACTCATTTATTTCCATACAAACCAAAATCCGCACCAAAACTCTTCTTTTCCTATGCAAATCAAAGTAGCCGCTTTCAAAACTCGTGTATTCCAATGACATTAAAAAGGCGGGAATCTTTGTTGTTTTAACAGCGCATTTATGGATTAAACTATTTAGTGTTGCAATAATTCTTGTTAAGAAAACATCTTTGGTAAGTTCGCAGATAAAATAATGTTTTATAAGTAGATTTGTATTTAATAATTAAATATATTGTATTTATAGATCATGAAAAAAAGTTTACTTTCTTTTCAAAACTCCTCTATTCCTAAATAGGTTGAATCAAAACTCAACTATTCCAATCGTAATTTTCAAAACTCTTCTTTTCCAAATTAAATTGAATTTTTATAATTTTTAGATTCATCTTATAGGTTCAAAACCAAAAGAAATAGATAAAGATCATTCAAAACTTCAAATTTAGCCTTTCGGCCAATCGCTAATGTCATTTTAGCAGCTTTTAACAGTTTTTTTCGTTTTACTTAAATAAACACTTTTTAGCAGTAAATCATGAACACAATCAAAGTTCATTTTTAATAGACTTGAATTGTTTTTAGTTATGTACATAGTTTAAATGCACTTTCGATCAAAATATAAATTGAACAGTATCACCAGAATCAAAACATGTCTACTCAGTAGCTCGCCATTATCTTAAACGTCGAAACGAATATTGAGACTGAATACATATATAGCGGATCAAAAAAGTATTGGCAATTCCATTTTTTCCAAACTTTATGCAATTTTTAAAGTTTTTTTTTCGATAAAGATAAAGAAAAATACCAAATTCTGAAAGAAGTGGGAAAAAACATCAAAATAAGTGCTTCAAACTTGGCCGAAGATGTGGCAAATACTATCGGTAAATATTTCAGTGAGCAAATGACCACAACGCGAATTGTTGCAAGCATCGATTCTTTTCGACCACTTTTTGACACATATTGGACGGTATCTCAGCCATAACTTGACGAATGTTCGTTTTTAGGTGCTCAAGAGTTAAAAGTTTATCTGCATAAACACGATCATTAGCGTAGCCCCACAAAGCGGTTTCAAATCGCATGATTTTGGTGGCCATTTGATATCGCCACGAACGACGAGAAATTACGCGTCCAGGAAATGTATTTTGCATGTGGCATGTGGCACCGTCTTGTTGAAACCACATATTCTCCAAGTTGTATTCTTCAATAGCAGGCAAAACAAAAGTTAGTTACAATAAGAACATAACGCTCCGAATTGACGGTGACAGTCGTTCCATCGTCGTTTTCGAAGAAATAAGGCCCAATCACACCTCCGGAACAAAGAGCGCACCAAACAGTGACTTTTTGTGGATGTAATGGACCTTTCTTCAATTATTTCAGGGTTCTCAAAACCTCAAATACTACAATTTTGTTTATTAACATAATAAATTTCTATGCCTTTTGTCATAGTTAAACGATCAATTATCGTAAATTTCAAACTTTCAACTGAAAAAAACAAAATTAGTTTAACAACTTAGTTTGGCAGATGTCAAATTCCAGCCCTATACTTTTGAAACCGCAAAATGGATAACCCATTATAAAGTGCTTTTAGCTGTATATTTTTGCTTTGTCCAATCATATTGTTCTAATTAGAAGTAAAAATAATACAAAATAATAATAATTAGTTTAAACACCACCAATGTGAATTTATCAGTGCGGGTCGCATCGCAGCTTCTTTAAATATCAATGAGTTTATCCGGGATACTTTAACATCGCCAATCAAACTAGATAAACTTTTTGTTTATGTGGACAAAAGCCTTTTCGAAAACTAACTTCTCTGAACAGAAGGAGATGTATTATATAGAGATCGATATTTGTCGTATTGTTGAATTATAAGTATGATTCTTATGCCGTTCGTGTGATAAATGTAGAATCTTGCTTATTCAAAAACAATTAATCTTCTTTTATAAGCTAGGAAACAATCTACGGTAATGTTGTTATGGTGACTACAGGTTAATTGGGTCTCCCAAGGTTGACTTTCATTTCAAGTCAATTAATTTCTTAGTACAATTCCACTTATTAAAGCGCATCTACTTACCTACAAGTTACCGTTAAGTAGAGTGATGGTCCTTATTTAAATTTTTTCTAATACTTAACACTTTTGAGATCAAAAGTTCTTCAAGCCTGCAAGTTTTTATCTTAATACTAATAATCTATTTGCAACTTCAGGTTACGGTGGAAGGACGACAAAATTGACACTTTCCTTCTGAACTACAACTAATTTTTTATAAAACTTATTGTTTTTACTAAGGGCTTTATACGTTTGCTTTTTCGTTATATTTCTTTTCCTTAAATAAGGCATTTTTTGTTCAGTCTACGATTTAAAAATATTTCTGTGGACGCTTAAGACTAAAATGGAAGTTTTCGTACTTCTGTATTTTCATAAGGAACCTTAAATAAAATATTAAGTATTTAGTTTCTTACAACTTCGTTTAAAAATTCGTTGCGTTATCCAGCTAGAATTCTTTTTGAAACATGTCTATTTTATTTTTTTTAGGTTAGATGCTATTATTGCTTGACTTTTTCGTATTAATCTGGATACGCTTAACAGCTTAAATTAATTATAGAAAGAAAATGCTCATTTACGTTTTTCGCTTTCCACCGATATCAATTATCATCGTTTTTGAATTTGGATTTCCCCTTCATCTTCTGAATATGGTCAAATGACGAGCTCTTAGGTAATCCTAGCAGAAAATTATATTTCCAAACATCCATCTTCGGTCTCGAGTTCGTCCGTCGTCGTCATCAAACTAAAAAAAGAACCAGAATCCTTTTAAACCACAAAACTTAAGTAAACATAATTAGAATGATATCCTGTCATTCTGAGAAAATTGATTGCATTCAACAATTCTATTGTCCTGTTCCCTGTGCCAATAATTTCTCATTCTACCGCCCACCGTCGCTGCCGCCGGCCATCAGCATTTTTTCTACAAACATCAATTTTATGACTTGCATAGCTTTTTTCAGGACTTTTTCTAACATCAATTCGCATTCGCATGCCGTGAATTGAATCTATTCAGATCCGTTTTCATATTTTTTGTTGCTTTCTACTTTTATCTTCTTCTCGGCTAATTGATATTTGTCCTTTGCAGACAAATAACAAACAAAAGGAAAAGTAAACTTTTATTTAGCAAAAGAACCCAATACCTTCACAAAATGAACAAATATTTGTATTTTGTTTTTCAGACCTCCAGAGATAGAAAGAGAGAGTGGATAAAAAAACAAAAGGATACATCTCCAAGAGCCATCACTACTCCTGCGTTTCCACCATCAGTCACAATCATCATTCACCATCACCCCACATCCTAAATCCTGCGGCAACAATAAACTAATGGCAGATGGCGAGTGAGGCGCATCAAACAAATAGGAACAAAATAAAACGATAATGAATCTTTTACTTAGTTACGGTTTACAGCAAATAAAATAAACTTGAAGGTTTCCAGTTGCATTTTTGTGTTTATTTTTGTTTCACAACTAAATTTTATCAGTTAATATTAGCTTTTTCTTTTAGTTTTAGTAATTTTTGTGCAACTGTTTGTCTCTTAGTTTTCTTTTTTCAAACTATTTTTCCCTGTTTTCTCCAAATGAGGAAACAGAAAAAGTTAATTGTAAAAAGTTCAACTTTTTACTTTTTACATTGTACACACTTTTGCAGTTTTTGGTTGATATTAATAAACTTAATTAACTGATTTTAAACATACTCGTATTTTTGCTAGACCTTTATTATTTTCGAAACTTTTCTAACATTAAAAAATGTTGTGTAAGATAATGCATAAACTGTAAGAGTGCATAAACCATTAAACAAATAAGAAATGAGTTTTAAGTTTTTCACCATTTTGATTTTACTTAAATCTAAAAAATTAAAATTTCTATTTTAACTAATTTTGTGAAAAAAACTCTAAAATATAGGCCAAAATTACAAAATTACTTTTTATATATACTATTTAATTTCTCAAAAATACTACAGGGTAAACGTTAATAAAACACATTATAAAATATTTTCTTTCATGATATTTCTTTTTAATTTAAAGTTTTAACGTTGACATTAAGTGTGTTCATCATTCAAATGACCACAACAAATTGTTGCAAGCATCCATTCTTTTAAGGTAATTTTCGACCACTTTTTTGACACATATTTTGCGGTATCTCAGCTATAACTTGACGAATGTTGGATTTTAAGTGCTCAAGAGTTAAAAGTTTATCTGCATAAACACGGTCTTTCACATAGCCCCACAAAAAAAAAAGAGGCCAGCGGTGTCAAATCGCATGATCTTGGTGGTCGTTGATATCGCCACGCAGACAAATTAGGCGGCCAGAAAATGTCTCTTGCAATATAAAGACATATTCGCTCAAGTTCTGTGGCATGTGGCACCGTCTTGTTGAAACCATATATTTTCCAAGTCGTATTCTTCAATAGCATGCAAAAAAAAGTCGGTTATCCCATGAAAATAACGCTTCGAATTGATGGTGACAGTCGTTCCATCGTCGTTTTTGAAGAAGTAAGGTCCAATCACACCTCCAGACCAAATAATCCACCAAACAGTGACTTTTTGTGGATGTCATGACCTCTCTTCAAACGTCAGACTTTCAACTAAAAAAAAAAATTACTTTGACAGATGTCGAATTCCAGCCCTATACTTTTGAAACCGCAAAATGGATAACTCGTTACATCTGCAAAATAATTTTATCTTCAAAAATTAAAATGTTACTTTATTTCTTAAAAATACAATTTCAAAATTGTTGAAGCTGAAAATTTGTCATTTTTTATTTAAGTTTTGGTATGCGCATTGCATATGCAGTTATTAATGCTAAGAAAAAATATATCGACCCGTTTTGAAAAAAAAAAAAAAAATATCAAATATTAATTTAAAAATCAAAAAAATAAATGTCTTTTTTGTTAATCAAATACTATTCGGACAAATAAAATATTTAAATCGGTTCTTTATTCCTTGAGAAAATTTTTAAACAATGCAATCGCCAGATTCAACTTTTTCGACTTCTCTACCATTGTAATGTCACGTTTGTTTAAAATATCGAATGTTAATGTGGTACGAATGCAATACATTTGGAAATATACAAAGGGCTTCGAAATTTGATTCAATTAAATCAATGGCGCAAAATTTTACACAATTTAGTAAAATTTAAAGCCAGACGATTTAGTTAATTGTAAACGTTTTTAACATCTTAATATCTCTTAACATTTTGCTAAAGTTTAAATCACGGAATGGCTACTTTGGCTTGTAGCAATTTGCTAGATGCACAACGGCGGATGCAGGGGGTCGTAGGGGTCATGACCCCAACCACACACCCCCCTCTCCGGGGAATTGTTTGTTCTAATTCTCGTAGAAGTTCCCTTGAATTCAAAATGTATCGAATTCCGTTAATAGATATGACCCCCTTTATAAATATTTTTTAATAATTTTATTTTTGTATATGAAAACAAAATTTGTATCTTACTGATTTAAACTTTGTTACTTAAAATACTCTTTTAACTGAGGATTAGACCCAGAACATAATATGAATCGATAGTCCAGCCATATTCTAATCGGTCAACTTTTGACAAATTAACAATCGGTGGGGGGGGGGTTGCATATGAGCCATAAAGCTTATACAGTTAAGTTGTGTAAGTAAAGATTTGTTAGTAATTTAACAATATTTACCAAAAAGCGACTTGCTGTCAAAAAAAAAACAACTAAAATCTTTGTTTTCAAACAATTTAGAATTTGAAAAAAAGAAGAAACCTTGAATAAAAGATCGCCAATTGGATAATAATTTGCCTTTTAATTCCTGGAACACATCTTCATTTCCATCTTCTTTTTTTTGACACACATAGGTAAATCAAGAATATAAATGTCCCAAAAACAGCAAAAGTGACACTTTCGTTAAACTAATGGCTAATTGAAAAACAATGAACGTCCCTTGTTTATTAATTTAATATTACCGCTTTGAATCTGAATTGAAAAGATATTCTGGAACTTGTAATTTGGGAGTTCCACACTAAAGTATCTTCCCAACTTATTAGTTTACCTTAATTTATTTAATTTAAATTTTAGAGAAATTATGTACTTAAATGCACCTTATTCCTTAATTTCAAGAACCTAACATTTTTCTCCCTACAATTTTTAAGTTTTATTGAATATCTTGAAAAGGTTCACGCAAAACAGTAATTTTTTAGAATTTGTCTTCTAGCACCAGCTCCATTCTATGAGTAAGCAGACTAAAAACGATAAACGATTTCGAAATATTGGTAGACTCAACTTTGTGCAAAACAATGAGATGTTTTATGTCTCATGTAAATGCCTTCATAAAGAGCCGAATAAGGAAGAATTTTACTTTAGGTATAGGTTGATAAGAAAACAGTACGGTTCTTGGTTGAAAACCTAAACAACTAAGACCGAATTAAATTTCGTAGCAGTAGATGGAATGGTCAACAGTTGAGAAATAAAATGAATAGGTCCTTTTAAGTTTGTTTATCGTCATGAACTGCCACTGTTTAGATATGTTTGGATGCCCTTTTTATAAAAAAAAAGTTAATTAACAATTTACTATTCAGCAAAACGAAAAGAAAGGTTTAAAATTTTGGAGTAGCTAGTAAATATTTAGGAAACTACTACTTAGTAAAATCTAAAGTCCTTAACAATAGGTCGTTTAAAATTTTGCGCCATTATAGTGTAACACAATTGTGATTTTATTGACACCTAAATCAAATTTGAGAAAAACTTAATTCTCGAAAAACCTCTTAAGTAGTATTCACATGAGCGCGACCAACGAACGACGAATGAATTACAAAATGTGAGTTTATATACGTTTGAAGACATATTTCCACACAAATTCTTAACAAAACGATAGCAATATAGTTTCTATTTGATTTATGATGCATACTTTTACTTTTCAATATCATATATTAATAAATTTAAGAAAACAAATTTATTCGTCGCGAAAAAAATTGAAGTTGATACGAACTGTCAAACTTTATTCGCGTTCCACATTATCCACACTCGCAACGAATAAAATAATCGCGCGTACTTAACCTAAAAAAATCATTCTTGTTTTGGTTTCGGTGGTGAATGGTGTTCGGCTGTCAAACTTCATTCGCGACGAATTAAAAACTCTCATGTGAAAGAAATGTCAAAATCGACGAATATTCGTTCATTCGTTGGTCGTTGGTCGTGCTCATGTGAATATTGCTTTAAGGGTCTTGCACTTGAGAGCGAACAACGAATGGACGAACTACCGTGATTTTACACGATTCAAAAAGTCAATTTCAAACAAAAACACATTTAAATTATAAGAAACCAATTGACACTAATGTTAGGATAATAAAATTTGCATTTTGTTCTCTAAAAGAAAATTATGTAAACACAATTTGCTAGTAACGAATTGCAGTGTGGTTGCTACGAACTGTCAAACTCTATTCGCGTTCCACATACCATCTACACTGCAACGAATAAATTGTTCGCGCTCAACTTAACCTCAAAATTATACCACTCTTGTTTTCTTTTTGTGTGAAAGATCATGACTGAGGAAAATATGGAAAAAAGGGTTATTATAAATTGAAAATTCGCCGCTGTCTGCGAATAGAAATAAATCTCATGTGAAAGAAAAGTCAAAATATGCGAACATCCACAGTTCGCAGTTCGTAGCTCATGTGCAAGATGCTTTAAGGGCCTTGCACTTGAAAGCGAATAACGAATGAACGAATGGACGGACAAACGTGATTTTACACAATTCAAAAAGTCAATGTCAAACAAAAACACATTTAAATTATAAAAAACCAATTGACATTAATGTTAGGATAATAAAATTTGCATTTTGTTCTCTAAAACAAGAAAACTTTGTAAAAACAATTTGCTAGTAACGAATTGCAGTGTGGTTGCTACGAGCTGTCAAACTCTATTCGCGTTCCACATACCATCCACCCATCCACACTGCAACGAATAAATTGTTCGCGCGCAACTTAATCTCAAAATTATACCACTCTTGTTTTGTTTTTTGTGTGAAAGATCATGGCTGAGGAAAATATGAAGAAAAGGGTAATTATAAATTGACAATTCGTCGCTGTCTGCGAAGAGAAAAAAACTCATGTGAAAGAAAAGTCAAAATATGCGAACATCCACAATTCGCAGTTCGTAGCTCATGTGCAAGATGCTTTAGGAAAACTGAAATAAATATCATTTTAATAAAACTTTTCCATGAGCAATTTGAACATTGGCGGTTGTAAGTCTATGATACGATAACTTGACGAATTCCATTTAAAACCTTGAATCGATTTTGGATCAATGGTATGGACCGAAGAAAACATTCTCAATGTTTTAAGTCAGAAGATTTCAGTGCCCAATTTTGATCACCTCTTCGTGAAATAACACGGTGAGAGAAATAAAAAGTAGCTAAGTTCGCGAAATCGTATAAAACCTTAACATTTCTTTGGAAGGTAGATCTGGTTATGCAATAAAAGAAAAAACTGCGATGTTCGATTTAGAAGGCGTAGTAACCACCCACTATTCATATATGTACAATCTACTTTACACATATAACACTTCTGAATCATGTAGAATTATGAAACTGAAAATACAAACAAAGAAAAACCTAATTTTTAATATTTAAGAGGCGTGTTGTCCTTTGCAAAGAGCAGTGACATCACCCGCAAACAGTTACTGTGTCTTAATGTCGAAAATAACCCATTTGCGTTTTTATAGTTCAACAACCATTTGGGTTTACTACAGAAACCTAAAAAATTGTTTTCATTTTTAAAAGCTAAATGGTTACTTTTTGTTGAAAATAGTAAGGTAGTGTGAACTTTAGTTGAAAAAAAGAAAAGTAAACAAATATGAAAATAAAGAAATCGGTATAAAACTTTGATATACTTATTTTTGCAGGATAGCCTATGTGGGTTATCGGTGATACTAAAACACAACCAGTATTCTTTTAACCCTGATTGAAAGGAAGTTAAATGTTAGCAAGCACATATTATTTAAGCTCTTCCAAAACGTGTTGAAGTTCCAAGTTATTTATTTTAAACTGAAAATAAGTACTACACCTTAAACAAAGAATGAATATAACAAGAAGAACTTATCTTTTTAGAAAGAAAATTCAACTTTATACTCTTAAATTTTTATGATCAAATTTCCTTAAGGTAAAACTTCCTCCAAACTCTCACCTTCCTTCTCACGCCTTAGCATGAAACTAATTTTCATCTCCATTAAGAATATAAAAACAAAAATCAGACAACGAAAACTTTCTCTTTCACTGTCAGTGTTTTAAAAGGTTTTATGTACTTACACTACATATATTTATAAGAACTAGGTACACAGTCATTGTCCTAAGAAAGAGCATTATCAACTTTTCCTTTTTGCGTGTGATGACAATGTGATGCACTTTCAAAAATGGTTAAAGTATATACATATTTCTATGTATGTACTTTAAAAATTTAAGTTCTACTTGCCCACATATGTACGTATATAAACATAAAAATATAAAAAAGGAAAAAAGGTGTTAAAAAATAAAGAATAAATATATTAAAGTTAGGGAGAGAAAATGAAGTTAGTTAACTAAGTATTATTCAAAGAAGAGCTTCTTAAGAAATTAGTAACAATAACATTATTGACTTATTTAACATACTTTAATGTTAATTTAACGAACAACGCTCTTGTGAAATAGCCAGCTGCCAGTTGAACCGTAATACCAGAGCCTCTAAAAATGCTAGCTGTTTTGGCACTAAGTGAAATCCAAGTAGGTGAGGAAAAAGGTAAAGATTGGTGCCTTTATTCTTTTTGCCATATACATTAGGAATGATGTTGCTTATCAGCTCTTACTACAAAATGGTCTTTGCACCAACTCTTTCTTCAATTTTATGCGGTTTAAATTTTCCGTAAATAAGCACATCATTCACTATTGCTTCCTTTATCGAAGCCCTAATTTAGGGCTTCTCGTGAATTTGATGTTTTGTCTGATTCCATCCAAAGAATTGTTTCGTCCTATCCTAGCACTGAAATCGTTGTTACGGGCGATTTCAATGTACACAATTCTTCATGACTTGAACATTCGGGCCAGATAACACCCGAAGGAGTGTGTGCTGAGATCTTTGCTGAGTTGAACCACCTAACTCAGCTGGTCAACGAGCCCACTCGAATATGGAACGTGGAAGGTTGAGTAGAAAACACTCTTCACTTGTTTCTTACTTCAGACCCTTGTAAGTACACTATTAGTGTTCTATCTTCTCTAGGCGCATCTGACCATTGTGTTATATCTTTGAATTTCTCTTGCCAAAACACAAGAAAGATCCGTTTGGCAAAACGAGAAAGCCAACTAGGACGGCCCATATTCGATTAACCAAATTTTTACATGACCAAAACTTACGGCAAGAAATACAGCAATGTCCCCAAGGCAGTGAAAATTTTTGGTCATTCGTGAAACATGATTAATTCTTCCTCTTCCTCAGTTCCTACGCTCGTTGTTAATGACACTTCATTTGTTAGCTCTCTCAAGAAAGATAATCTCTTTGCTAGGCAGTTCGCCGCCAATTCAACGCTGCCAGTGAGTTTTATGATTCCGCCTGTCATTGAGCGCGTTAGTTATTCTATGGGACCAATCTTTTTCCGCACTCGTACTAAGGCGAGAGTTATAAAAGATCTCTCACATAAATCAGCTGGTCCGGATGCTAAAACCACTGCGTAAGCTTTTTCATCTGGCCTTCTTCTTGGGTCTCGGTCCGAATAGATGGAAAACAGCATTTGTCCAGCCCATCCCCAAAAAAAGCGAATTCTCCTCCCCCTTTAATAACCGATCGAATAGGTCCACTGGTGATCTCATTGTTCATCTCACCGAACAGCGGAGCAAATCGTTTTGTAGAAAATGCATGCTTCCGGTTTTCATGAATCCCTTCTTCATTTAATTTGTAATTACCTCTTAGATCGTTCAATACAATTAGTATTAGATGAGTTGAAGTCTGAAAACCACAAAATAAATGCTGGTGTGCTCCAGGGCTCTGTTTTATCTCCAACACTCTTTTTCGTTTTTATTAATGATCTCCTGTCTGCAACCTTTAATCTAATACATTATTTCGCTGACGATAGTACTCTTAGCTTTTCATATTCGTTTTCAGTAACACATTCCCCTTCTTCGGATGTGGAACTGCTACAACAAAATATGATAAGCTCATTAAATTCCGACTAAAACAGGATTGTACAATGGGAAATAAAAAACCACGTGGAATTTAATGCTTCGAAAACTCAATGCTGTCTTGTATTGTTAAAGCGAGATATACCCTCCTTGCCATTATCCATGGATGGCACTTGCATCGAGAACACTGAACATCTCGATATTCTCCGTATGCGTATCACCAACCACCTCTTGTGGAACGATCACATACGCGATGTAGCTAAAAATGCTGCAAGATGTTTGGGTATGCTAAGGTGATGCAAAAAGTTTTTCTCCCCATATGATCTGGCTGTTATCTACAAGACTTATAAACGTTTAAAGCTTGAGTATAACTCCCATCTCTGGGCTGGTGCTCCTGCAACTTACTTAAGCCTCTTTGATAGTATTGAACGTAGAGCATTTCAATAGATTAGTTCAACCGTATACTCGTATTTCTAGGAATGCTCGAGCCCAACTTCGATCGTACTGTCAAGTACAACTTGAATATTTCAGTAAGTCTTTCGGTCAAAATTTAAAAAAAATTTGTTGAAATCTATAGAACTGTAAAAGTAACATATATGTATGTACATCGTTCCAAAACATGCCTTTCGTTGCTTTACCTATATTTGTACATACAATGTCTGTCAAAAAAGAGACTTCCACCCCCCTCCCACAACTTCCTCAAACAAGTCAGTCGTACTACTTGCACTACCAGGAATTCTATCAGTTTACCCTTGAGTTCAATTTTAGATTTGCTGTCAAGTATAGAGATTTTTTTTAACCGTACATCAAGAATGTGATATGGAACTCTACTTTTCCCTCCCAAATTTTGATATTCAAAGCTTTAAAATCAATGTCTACCAATATCTCCTCTTTGGTCTTTCCCTATCGCAACCGTTTTAATCCTTGAAGATGTTAAAATAGAATAAATTTATTTCATTATTTGAAACAGCCCCGTTTCGTAAGAAACCAAATTTGTTTGAAAGGATTTTATATTCATTTAAAAACAGATTTATAAAATAATTTAAATTAATTTTCATCTCCTAATTGCAAAGATTTTAATTCTGCCTCTTTAAAAGGAACCAACAATTTAAACCCACGTTTAAATTTCGTTATATTTTGCACTTTTCTAGTCTTCTAGGAATTTACAAAACATCTCATTATCACTAATTGGTCATAAAATGTTGACTAAAGTTTCAATGGACCAGGCCAAGCTCGGAGAATTTTATTTGTCAACGGTTATGGCTTTTTAAGACTATTAGAATTTATCTAAGCACCTCATTTTTGAGCGAGATATTCTGCGAAAAATTTAATGGAAAGGTCCTTTCTGTCTGTTGCTTAATGACAATGAAGTGTGTATCAAACTTTAGGACCTTGATATGAGTTTTTGTTTTTCCAATAAGACCCCATCGCCTAAAATTTATTTTAAGACAAGCATAATATGAGGTGCTAAGGTTCTGAAGTCCTTATTTTAATGAAAATACACAATAAATGTTCATAAGGCCTAACAAAAATCCAACAACATTTTTGTTGAACCAAAGAAAATATCGCATGAGAGAATGTTTATAAACATCATCATAAAAGATGCTCACCTTTTTGTGTTGCGAGAGTGGGTGGAATTTTATCATCGAGTTGAAGAGCGTCGAAAAAGCTTTTTATGAGATTCTACCTCAACGTGTTGAATAAGGATTGAGAGTAAATTATAATATCTATATTGATGTAGCGTGTAGCATAATTTGAAAATCAATTCAGTTTGTCTAGACTTGTGTTAAAGGTTAGCCAAGAAATAAAATCGAATATATTTTTGTCTCATTATTTGTGCGAAAGGCTCAATTTTATTTCCATCGGTGTTTGGATTAGGTTGAAAAAAGTCGAGTACCTACCTAAAATACTCACAAAATAAAAAAAAGCCAGACCAATTAAGATTATCTTCGACATTTTTACCACGAAACAATAAACTATAATGTTGCAAACGTTTACTTAGTTAATGAATTCAAACTTGTTTATCTTTTACCTAGACTTTGTGATTTTAAGAAACGTTTACATAAAGGTATAAAATTCTCATAGGTATACTAATTAATTAAAGTTGACAGAAGGAAGAAATAAATCAAAGAAGATTCAGAATCAAAAGGTGGTCTATTAGAATGTTAAGAGCTTTATTTCCCATGGTTATGGGCTTTAAAATAGATTCAGGGTTTTTTACAGAAACATCAAAAGCGTTATTTTAAATTTCAAGTAAAAACTTAAAACTATACCTATGAGGTGTTAAAATTAATCTTGACAAAACATTCATAGAATTGTTGATGTCACAAGAAATATTCTTTTCATCTGAATTTTTATAAATAAATCATAAATTTTTCAAAAAATATTTGTTTTCTGAAAAAATAATAATTAAATGAATTATGAATAGTGGACGCCGATCACAGTGGGCTGTTTTTGTTTAACGTTTGGCTATAAAAAAAAACTTTTGAAAAGAGGATAATAATGCTCGTTTTGAAAAAGTGGTTTCAGAAATAAAATCAGAGACTGTGGCAAAAGTTTGATTAAAAAAATAAAGGATTCAAATTTAACAATTTGTTTTTTATTTTTGTAGAAGGTCATAAAAAGTATCTGATTTTTTTGTGTCACATGAATAGGGACAAAATCTAAATTTACTTATTAGCGTGTTTTAAATCAGATAAAAGGATACTCTGATCATTTGAGAGCTTAATTTGATAGAATCAAAAAGTATGGTAAGGGTCTAAGCAAAGAGGAAATAGGCCAAATTCGAGCTTACCGGGATCTCGGAAAAACCATCCGTTTTATAGCGAGCAAAATAAGCAGTATTTCAAATGTTGTATTACCTCAAGGATCCAGGGAGGTATGGATAAAACCAAAAAGGAAGAGTCGAGAAAGCCACATTATTTCAGGAAAGGCGGGCGATAGTGAGAGCTGCTTCAAATTAAAGGCTTTCCATTAGTAAAATCAAGTTAGAAGCTGGGGCAAATGCTAGTAGATTGACTGTTGCTCGGGTGATACAGAAGGCAGACCATATGCATGCAAGAGCCAACGCCTTAATTTTGCAACAAATCACATCGGTTGGAATCGAACTTGGCATACCGTCGTCTTTTCCGATGAAAACAAATTAGTTTGAACGGACCTGATGGATATAGCTGCTATTTCCTTGATTTTCAAAGCTTTAAAATGACGGCAATCACTTAGAAATCGATTCTGGAACGAGCTTTTCCGCAGTTCTCTGAATTATTTGGTTGACAACGATGGAATTTTCAACAATATAATGCACCCAATACATACCGCACGGAAAAAAAAGCCTGGATTATGGGTCAAAATGCGAACCTATTAGGATGGCCCCATATTCTCCTGGCCTGAACATCATGAAAAACGTTTGGGGATGGCTTTTAAGAAAAGTCTACGTAGCAGGACGACAATACCAAAAAACCTTGGTCCTGGGCCCAATTTTAGCTCAATTATCTGACAGCACTCTATAAATTCATACTTCATAGGTTACTTGAAGTAATTCAGAATCGTGGGGCAGCACACATTACTAAAAATTATTTTAATCCCTTCAGTAAAACCAATATTTACCTAAAACCATATGATTTTTGTTACTTTACTTTAAAGGGTCTTAAAGGTAAACTTAGATCTTGTTCCTATTCATGTGACACAAAAAAACAGGTACTTTTTATTACCTTCTTTGGAAAAACAGCCATAAAACTTGTATTTGTCAAATTAATCCAAAAATGTTGTTTGCAATACAAACTTAATACATACCTAATTCATTTCACATTTCGGTTTTTCCAAAAACCCTAACCTAACCTTTGAAAAATATCGTCAAATAAAAAACGAAAAAATCTTTTCCCTATTCATGTGACACGAAGTGTATTAAACAGTTATTGCGTTTAAGAAAATTTGAGAATCTCATCTAAAATGTATCATAAAGAGATATTGGAACTACTGCAGGCAGAAAAAATTGATGATCGGACCCACACTGATATCTTCCCGTAGATGCCCTTAAAATTTCGCAAACGATAATTTTTGTGATAAGTCAGACAACTTCGGCAAGTATTTTTTAGCTAATATCTGTTCAGATGTTCGAGAAGTTCAAAACATCCATAAAATGATACTTCGTATTCTGCAGGAGGCATACCTTAACGCACTAATAATTGTATTAAAGACAAACAACTCTTGACACCTCTGCAGTCAGGATTCTGGTCTGGACATAGTTGCGTTTCAGATTTGCTTAATGTGTCCAATGACTTAAGACAGGCTTTAGACAAAAAAATTACTACTCCGATACCTTACTTGACTTTTCAAAGGCATTTGATTGCGCGAATTATAATCTTCTCATTCATTCATATTTGACGAATCGTATGCAAACCGTATCTTGTAATGGTAAACTGTCTTCGTTCCTTCCCATTCATACTGGTGTTCCTCAAGGATCAATCCTTAGGCCTTTACTGTTTTCGTTGTTTATTAATAATATGCCTACTGTTTTGTCAATTTGTCAATTCCATATCTACTCTGATGATGTTCAGTTATATATCAGCTTTCCTGAGAGCATGATTAAGGATGCAATAGCTAAAATGAACATTGATCTAAAGTCTACATATATACGATTGGCTTAAACTTAATCCTGACAAAAACTGAAGTTCTTCCAATAACGATTATGTTACACAAGTCAAAATCTTACAATTGATTGACAAAAGACTAACTTGGGATACCCACGTCGATACTGTTGTGTCAAAGAAGTATTCTTCGCTCAGAGGCCCATCTGTTATTAGATCAATTCTCATGCTAAATTAAAGTTGGTTAAGTCACTCCTTTTGCGTATAAATACGTATGGGTGCGAGCTGAATAGACTTTTTTATTGTTCCTAAAGTCGTTTTTTGATTATCAGCAATCAAAATATTTATCATTAAATTTAAATTTTAGATTCTTGTAATAATATTGTCCCTACAATTTTGGCCATAGCTGTATGTAAAAAAATCAGTTGATAAATCTTTTAAATCAAAAACTTAAACATACACAACAAATACATAAATCAAAATTTCAACGCATCATATAAGAAAACTTAATTAGCTGTTAAATATTTTAGCTTAGAAAAAACAAAAACAAAAGCAACGAAATAATAATAAACGAAATCAACACCAACTTAAGATAAATGTTCAATAAATTTCAACATAAAAGTTCAAACAAAAGAAGTCAGCGGGGGAAATTCGACATGGAATTAAAACTAACGTACGAATATTCCTGATTTCTTTTTCAAATCTGAAATCAGTTTGAATACCGAAAAAAATAGAATTTAAAAATAGAACCCATGGCACCTGGATAATTGTTTCTCGCTCATCTTAACTATCTCATTAAATTAAATTATCTAAATACCAACAAAAATATATTGAAGAGAAAACAAATAATAAAACACTTAAATTGTTTTAAATTGGTCCTTATCTAAAAAATTAAAAATACAACGAGGAAAGAGGTAAGGAAATTTTGCTGGAATGACATTTAGCAAGAAAAAATGTTTAATCAATTTAATGGCATTTAAATTATAGGGACCATTCACCTACGAGTTAAGCTGTAAATGAATTGTTAGATGGAATGGTTTAAGTATTTAAGAACAAAGAGGGATTGTTGTTTGAAAAACGATTTAATCTGTTCCAAAAACTCTGCAGAAAATACATTTTTTTTAACAAGTAAACAAGTAAATAACAAATATCTATTATTATAAATTTCATCCTTCTATGTGTTTTAATTGAATTTTAACAATTCTAATAAAAGAGGGTGAATACCACGCCCACTAAATCAAATAACACAATTTTTTAACCTGTTCCTTTCTTTGCACCATAAGGCCTACTTTTACGAAATTACAAGGTTATAAATGTTGTTTAAATGAAAAAATAAAATTATTTAAAAAAATAACAAAAATCTACCGATTTTGCTTTGTCACCTCACAGGTTGCAAAATTCAATGGTATTTATTTACTTGTAGTCGCTTTATTAAAAAACGCAAAGTTTGGTCTGTTTAACAAAATTTCCTGTATATTAAAAATTTAAAATGTACCTGTTTTATTCAAAAATTTAAATGGCAATTGATTTCTACAAAAAAAAAAACAATTAATTTTTCAAATTTTTTATTTGAAAATCGTAAGAGCAGTTTTAAAAGTTTGACAATATTGTTGGTATGCAGTTATTTTGAGCGTAATTAATTTCGTTAACAAATTATGACCCGTTTTCGAGATATTGAATTTCGAAAAAAATGTAATATTTTTTAAATATCAAAAACAACAGCAATGATATTTTTGATCATCAAAACTATTGAGATAGTATAAGACTGAATTGGTTGATTAGTTCTTGAGAAAACTTAAAAACAAAATAATGGTTCTATGGTACCCTTCTGGAGCAATACAAAAATATTTTTTATATTGAAAGAAGCAAAACCAAGAAAATAAATTTTTGCGAAAATCAAAAAAAAATATCTATTGCTTTGTTTTTAAAAAAAATTCCAATTATCGATTTTCGATCAAAAAATTTGTATCGGGCGGAACTATTGTTAACTTCCCATGGCAAGTTACTGTAATCGGTCCGATTTGTCGAATTGAAAATTTTGACATTTCTCGACGTTTCAAGGTCCCTAGAGTCGAAATAAAAGATTTTTAGAGAGATGTCTGTGCGTGCGTGTGTACGTACGTTCGTACGTCCGTACGTCCGTACGTCTGTACGTCTGTACGTCTGTACGTCTGTACGTCTGTTCGTCTGTACGTCCGTACGTTCGCGTTTTTTTCGTCGTCCATAGCTCAAGAACCAGTAGAATGCAAAAAGATGCAGAAAGGGCTCTCAAGACAATTGAGTGGCTGATTTTTTTACCATAGCAAATTTGAAAAAAGGTAAAAACTTTGTTTAACCCTAAATATCTCACGAACCAATAACGCTAGACTCTTAAATTAAGTTTTATATTATATATTGTAACGCGATACCAAACAAATATATTATTGGAAAAAATCCAATTAACGTTTTTTTTTCATAAATAAAAAAAACAGAAAAAAAAACATTTGTCACCTCGAAAATGGTATGCTCAAAAAATGATTTTATCTCCAAAACAATTTTGTGCAACGAAAAATAACGTTTTTAACATCTGGTAAAATGTTGAGGAAAATCGAATGGACACTTTTTTTATAAAAAACTAAAAAAAAAAACATTACTCAAAGTTGGTATTGATTTTCGACTCAAATATCTTTTCCAAATTTAAAAATATTGGCTTCAAACTTATTTTATCTCACAGATTGTTTAAAAAAATAAAATCAACAAAAAATACGCAAATTTGGTAAAAATTGATTTTCGGTTCTCAATATCTCGTGAACAATAGAGGATATTGACTTTAAATTAATTTCGTTCATCCAATTTGTATTGGTTTTTTATGAAAAAACTGACTGTTAGGTTTTTATAAAAAATTACTGAATGTTGAAAACAATATTTTTTATAAAATAAAATTAAAATCTCAAATTTTTGAAAAGATATTTGTGTCGAAAATCAATTTTTACGAACTTTTAGTAATGCTTTTTTTAGGTAATTTTTGTTAATAAAACTGTCTCAACTGTCTCATTCTCAAAATTTTATTGAATGTTCAAAACAATATTTCTTATAAGATACAATCAGTTTGAAGCCAATATCTCAACGTTTCGAAAATCAATTTTTACTAACTTTTGTTAATTTTTTTTAGGTTTTTAGTTTTTTGTAAAAAAAAACTGTCAATTCGATTTTTATAAAAATGTTACTGAATGTTGACAACAATATTAAAAAAAAAGAACAAAAGTAGTTTAAAGCGAATGTCTCAAAGTTTTGAAAAGTTATTTGAGTCGAAAATCAATTTTTACTAACTTTTATACATTTTTTTTTTGGTATTCATTTTTTCTAAAAAAAAAAACTGTTAATTCGATTTTTCTCAAAATTTTACCGAATGTTGAAAACAGTTTCTCTTATAAGATAAAATAACTTGGAAGCCATAATCTCAAATTTTTGAAAAGATATTTGAGTCGAAATTCAATTTTTACCAACTTTGAGCAATGTTTTTTTAGGTTTTTATTTTTTATTAAAAAAAACTGTCAATTCGATTTTTATCAAAATTTTACCAGATATTGAAAACGTTATTCTACGTTGCACAAAATTTTTTCCAGATAAAATCATTCTTTGTTCGTACAATTTTCTAGGTGACAAATATTTTGTTTAAGTTTTTTTGATTTATAAAAAATCGTTCATTGGAGTTTTTTGTTTTAACAATTTTCTTACAAAAAATAAAAACCTTAAAAAAATTGATAAAAGTTCGTAATTTTCGACTCAAATATCTTTTTTAAAATTAAAAATATTGGCTTTAAACTAATTTTACTCACAGAAAATATAATTTTCGATATTGAGTACCTACATTTTTTATCTAAATCCAAAAGTTAGTTTTTTCATAAAAAAAATAAAATCTACAAAAAATAGTACGCAAATTTGGTAAAAAATGAAGTTCGGTTCTCGAAATCTCGTCAGAATTAGAAGGTATTGACTTCAAATTCATTTTATTCATCTAATTTGTATTTGTTTATTTAATAAATAAGAACTTTTAAGAAATGCTACTAAAATTGATAAAAATTGGCTTTCGACTAAAAATCTCGTTAACAAAAATAGATTTTGAAATCAAACTATGTACTCGTATTTCATTATAGCAAAATATTGTTATTAATTTTTAAATTTTTAAGAATAATTCAACTGAGAACTTTTTTAACAAAACACGAAAACCTGCAAACCTTAAGCAAGACAAATCGACAGACGGGATGGGAAGTTATCAGTGTGGGTCGCATCCCAGCCTCTTTTTTCCAAATAATATTTGATGGTCAAAAATGTATATTTTTTTGGAATTCTAAAAAATCTAAAAACTTTCATTTTCAAAATTCCATATCTGAAAAACAAGTGAATATTATTGTAGGTACTATTTTTAAACAGACTCTTTGAATATAAGAACAGGTTCGTTTGACCTAGTCGTGCATTTCATTTCTATTTGTTTTACACTAACTAAACTACTTACAGAATTTCAGTCAATTTTATCGAATTATATTGTGCAGTTCTAGAATTATTCTAAGATTCTTTATTCGATAGTTTGACAACAAATGAGACATAAATATGCTTCAATCATAAAAATAGTAAGACTCCGAAATAAGAAATGTTTCTATTATTTCAGCCATATCTGTACACATCTATAGTAACACCTTAATTATCGTATTGTATACACAAAAAAAAAATATTATTTATTATTAAGAATATAAAAGAAATCATTTTATCAAAGAAACTTCTGTTTTAATTGAGATACTAAAAATTCATACCTTCCTAATTTTTATTTTCCAACTGTTGGTATATTTATGCGCATCAATCAAATGAATGACGTACGAAATTAAATTCCCAAAACATAATTAGATGGAAATATCAGTGAATGATAAGGGAAATTTATTTTGCATGTCATGTCCATGTCATTGAAATAACCAAAACCAAAAGAGAAAGAGAAGCCTTATCTGATGGGTACAAGTAAAAGTGGCATTTTGACATTAGTTAGAAATATTAGAGCAATAATATATAAGCAGGATGCGCGAAATGAAATTGTTTAATTTTATATACGAAACGATTTCCGATGGTGAAATAATAAAATAGAGAAGTAAATGAAACAAAATTGTTTTCCCTTTAATTTTAGACAAACTAAGATACTCCTTAAATAAACTGACATGAATATTGGACTTTTATAGAAGAATAGTTTAAAATATAAACACATTGGATCTTAATCTAAAAAAAACGGACTGTTGGATTTTTATATCGAATGATATATGAATATTGAAAACAACTTTTTCTGTGAAATAAAATAAGTTTGAAGCCAATATTTGTAATTTTTGAAAAGCTATTTGAGTCGAAAGTAAATTTTTACCAAGTTTTAGTATTGTTTTTTTTTTAGGTTTTTATTTTTTGTAAAAAAAAACTGTCAATTCGATTTTTTACAAAATTTTATCGAATGTTGACAACAATATTTTTTATAAGTTAAAATTATTTAGAAGACATTATCTCAAATTTTTGAAAAGATATTTGAGTCGAAAATCAATTTTTACCAACTTTTGTTAAATTTTTTTTCGGTTTTTAATTTTTTGTAAAAAAACTTTCAATTCGATTTTTTTTCAAAATTTTACTGAATGTTGACAACAATATTTTTTGAAAGATTAAAGTAGTTTAAAGCCAATATCTCCAAGTTTTGAAAAGATATTTGAGTCAAAATTCAATTTTTACCAACTTTTATTAATTTTTTTTAGGTTTTTATTTTTTTTTTTAAAAACTGTCAATTCGATTTTTTTCAACATTTCTCAGAATGTTGAAAACAATATTTCTTATAAGATAAAAAAAGTTTGAAGCCTTAATCTCAAGTTTTTGAAAAGATATTTGCGTCGAAATTCAATTTTTACCAACTATGAGTAAATTTTTTTTAGGATTTTATTTTTTATAAAAAAAACTGTCAATTAAATTTTTCTCAAAATTTTATCAGATGTCAAAAACATTATTCTTCGTTGCACAAAATTGTTTTGGAGATAAAATCATATTTTGGTCGTAAAATTTTCGACGTGACAAATTTTTTTTTTTTCAGTTTTTTTGATTTATAAAAAAAAGCGTTAATTGGATTTTTTCCAAAAATATAATTGTTTTGTATTACGTTACAATATATATTATAAAATTTAATTCAAGTCTCTAGCATCATTGGTTCATGAGATATTCAGGGTTAACCAAAATTGTCACCTTTTTTTAAACTGCTATGGTAAAAAAAAACCACCCACGCAATTTTCTTGAGAGCCCTTTCTGCATCTTTCTGCCTTATTATCTGTATAACAAAATTTATTTGAAGTCGATATCTCTTCTGGTTCTTGAGCTATGGAGGACGAAAAAGACGAACGAACGTACAGACGTACGGACGTACGGACGTACGAACGTACGTACACACGCACGCACAGACATCTTTCTAAAAATCTTTTATTTCGACTCTAGGGACCTTGAAACGTCGAGAAATGTCAAAATTTTCAATTTGACAAATCGGACCCATTACAATAACTTTCCTATGGGAAGTTAATAATAAAGAAGTTACTAAATAGAATCCTACGTAATTACACAATACAGCAATTTTTTGTTGATCTTATTTCTGCTGAGTTTAAGGTAACTTTCTATTTTTCCATATTATTCACCTAAAACTTTGTTTAGTTTGGAAGAGTGGTTCTGTCAATAGATATCTCTTTTTATCAAAACGTTTAAAAAGTATTTTGAAAATTGGGCCATTAGGAGTCTCAGTACGTGAAATAGCAATCTTGCTGAGCCACAAAAATAAGGGACATATCAGAACAACATTATGAGAAAAGCGGTAATTTTTTCGGCTTGCCCCAAATTCAACTCTATCAACGACTAAAATAAAGGGCCAAAAGCCGAGTATCAGTCATCCAAGCTACGGTTCGAAGATTAATACAAACAAGTGATACTACCGAGAGAAGAAAACTAAAAAATATGCCCGTTTTGAGGCAAGTACACGGGGAGCAATGTAAATGGAAACGTGTTGTCTTTTTGGATAAAAACAAGTTTAGCCTTGACGGTGCCGAAGGTGACAACTTTTAGTTCCATGATCTGAGAAAGGATGTACTTATTTTTGAAAGACATCATAGCAGTGTATCAGGTGTAATGCAGCTGAGCTATAATCTACTATAAAACAATCGACTTGGATGTTTTCTAAAACGGTCATTTCTAAAAATTCAAAACATTTTTGAACCTCTTTCTTGTAATTTCAACAAGACAATGTTCCAAGGGTATCACATCGTTAATCGTCAACGAGTAGCTTTATTGGTTTTGGTTCTTATTGCGCCGAATGTGTTAAATAAAACTTAAGGAAATTTTTCACACCAAATCCTTCTATTTCTCGGAATTTCAACTTATTATTTTTCCTGAAAGAACACTGGCTTCGCAAAGGTTTTGTGCATTTGATTTCATAGTCTGTGCTGCTTTCCATTACGAATGGAGCTAAAATAGCCATCTTAAAATTTATTTTAGCCTATAGTTTGTTGCTTTTTAATTAATTTGATACCCGTGGCATGATGGTTAATGTGTTGGGCTGTCATGCCAGATGTCTTGGTTTCGATCCCTGCTTATGCCATCTAAAGTTTTTTCACGGGTACCGTCTCTTGCGAGGAGTTGACAAATTCTCCAAGAATAATTCTTGTCGTGAAAAGTGTTTTCTTAAATTAGTCGTTCGGATTCGCCTTAAAACTGTTAGTCCCCTCCATCCCTGACAACATAACTCGCACACAGGAATGGTTGAGAGTTGTAAGCCACTTAGCCCTAGATCTCTCCTAGAATGTTGCGCCACCCAATTTATTTATTTATAAATTAATTTTTGTATCTTACATTGGCTCAGATACACATACATTTTTTTAAATCGTGTGATCGTCAAAGTTTTGTGAGTCAACGTCAATATTCACGTTGACTCACATAAGCATCAACGCATTTTGGGACAACATTGACTGAAGGGTGTCATTCGTGGGATAGTCAACGTTTTAAATATTGACGCTGTAAACATTGACGGTGCGTTGATACAGACTATTTTGATCTTATTGTGACGTCAAAGAGTCAACGCGTTGACGATGTAATTCTAACTTTAGAAATTGGATTCATCAAAAGACGTGAAACTTTTGCCATGGCCACAATATTCACAGGACTTAAACATAATTAGTTCTCCATTTCATTTGATATTTCTCAATTTCAGAGTAATTCAATTTGAATAATGGAAAGATACAGAGCTTATTATGAAAATCGTCCACTTCATGATTTTTTCGATTAATTTAATCGTCCAAATGTGTGTAAAATTGGGCCAAAATTTGAGCAAACCTGGTCTGTAAGAGATGTGAAAACACCAGTTTATGCTCGTAAAGCTTGTATTGTAGAAAATATTGCTACTGTTCGCGAAAGTGTGTCTGAAGAGCCGTCCACCTAAACTCGTCAACGTGCCCAACAATTGCACCTCTCAATCTCGTAGTTGTAATTGACTCAAGAACTAAAGCCTCTTGATCATTTCAAGCGTCCTCAATAATGTCAAAAAATGGCAACAGTGGATGATCAATTTTCGAATAAAATCATCTTCAATCATGAGGCACATTTCCACCTTAGTGGATTCTTCAATAAGCAGAATTGCCGCATTTAGGCGAATGATAATCCAAGAGTGATTGTCGGAAAACCAATGCACCCAATGCACAAAGAGTATGACTCTTTCGTACTGTTTAAGGGCTCGAGACATCATCGACCTTATTTTTGCCAAAATGAGCCCGGTTTGGCAGTTACTGTGAATGGTGTTTGCTATCGTGAGATGATAATGAACTTTGTATGGCCCGAATTGGAAGATATGGGTGCGGACGGTGTGTGGTTTCAACAGGATGGTGCCACTTGCCACACATTTAACGCTCTTTTGAGCGACAAATTCACTGGCCATGTTATCTCACGTGGTGGCTACACCGTTGGACTTCTTTCTTTAGGGTTATTTGAAAGAAAAGGTGTGCGTCGATAAGCCAGCAATAATTAAAGAGCTAAAGGATAATTCGGCACATTAACGGCCTCAACGTCATCAAAAATTTGGACCATATCGTACGCCGAGGTCGCGACGGCCATTTGGCCGATATTTTGATTCATACATAATTGAACCATGCCAATACTATCATAATAAAAACAAATGGCAACATAAATAGTATTTTATTCAAAATCAACATCTGCCCTAAAAATTTAATCACCCTTTACATGTAAACATTGACAGTTCATAAATGAGGAACAATATACATCAATAAAACCAATGTCTTCGGAGCGAGCTTATTTGAACCTTCAGAAAATAATCCCCTACCAATTTGCGCCATAGGCATCAAAAATGCATACTTCTAGCTTTCTGAGCTATAAGACTAAAGATAAAAATGAAATTCCTCTGACTGACACCAAACTAAATCATCAAAGACGTTTTAAAAGCTATGTGAACGCCGGCCGCTACCACTGCCACTGCCACTACCACACCGACACGCTAACGTCTGTAACAAAAACAACATTGTTTTTTTCTTGTTTATTTATTTTATTTTTGTTTAACTTGTGACTTTTTCCCATCACAAGAACCCCAAGGCATTTCCTGATGTTCAACTTTGATAGTAATCAACCGATGAACTATCAACAAATTCAAGGCAACATGACTGAGCAATTTAATTTTCAAAAGGCCCCAGAGGATTTTCTCAATTTGAGTCCAAGGATTATATTCTCTACTCTCTTTTAACTATACGAGTATATACATATAGAACTCTATATTTTCTTTTCATCATCATTGTTGGTTGTTCTATATTTCTTTTGCAATGTGAAACAAGCTTAATATTTACGTATAAATAAAGAGCTATGATTTTAAATTTTAAAAATACCACAGCGGACATTAAAGATAGAGAAAGAAACACTGTTGCTCTTGTCATAGGTCAACGTGGTCAGAGAGGGCAAAATGTGTGATGTGTCACAAGTCACAAACTGGGCCAGAGTCACAGAGTTAAGGGTTTCTTTGTCCTTTTGCAAAAAAAAGGACTCAATTTAAAGCTCACATCACAGGACATCATACATACTTACCTAAACTACTACGACTTAGGTACAGACATTACATAAGATGTCAACATTGTATGAGGGGAGAAAGGACACTATTTTAATACAAATAATTAAAAAAAGAAAACAGTGAGTGTGTGATTCTAATTACATTCGTACTACATACTTGGCAAGGATATTTAAAAACTTTTTAATATAGGGCACAACTTCCTTTCTAGGATCATATGAGGTCGAATAGAAGGTGATGAATAGATGCAACAAAAACGACTTAAATTTATGAGTGAGGATACGAGTGTGTATGACATTTGATTTTGATGAATTGTTTAATTACCAAGGATATTCTGTCAACTATTTAGGGTTTGTAGAAAAAGTTAGTTGGGTGCGATGGTTATACCTAACCTAAGCTTACAGCATAGCTACGTGAGAAACAGAATCGTAAAATGCAACTTAATACTTTGTATCTATAAAATGTATGCAGCATAAAACATCTATAGGAATGATGATATCCATAGTAACTGTGATGACCTGGATTTAAGGGTTTTTATTCCAAACTCAATTAAAGTTTTAAACCTCAAAAATAGTAAAAACTCATACTAAAAATACATACATTTTAAAACTTGTTATAAGGAGATTTCTGTTGAAAAAGGATTTCAAAATAGAAGTTTTAAGAGAAGGAATTTTAAGGGTCAACATTATGGGTAATGAATGCACTTTTTTTTTTTTTTTTAATATGCAATTTTTAATTATTTTTCTTAAGCTGGTAATGTTGACATTTGACACAACCGAAATTGGAGTTAAATTTAATTTTAAACTTACTTCAAAAGTGTTGACTCAAACGTAGTGACTTTTCGCTCACTGCAAGATTACCATGGTATAGTCGTCATAATAATTGACCGCCTACTTAACAAGCAATCAGAAAAATTGTGAAGAAAATAGAAGCTGGTAACGCTGACATCTAACACCTGTCAAGCTCAGCTGTCATTTGAAATGTCATAATATTTTTTGAATGGTTGCCATTTACGATAGTGAATATAGTGTAATAATCGAAATTTGGGTTAAAATTAATTTAATTCTATGTACATTTTTCAAAAGTGGTAATTCGAACGTAGCCACTTTTCAGCACTACGAAAAATGTTTGGTATAGTCGTCATAATCGACCGACTTAGCAACATGAATCAGTAAAATTGTGAAGAGAGTGAAAGTGTAAGATCTGTGAATCGTTTTATCAATTTCCGGAAAAATGAGCAATTAAACGTGTTATACACCTTCTTTTCGGCTGGCGACGATTGAATATTATTACTTAAACGCTATGCGGTTCCGACGTTTTTAACATCTGGTAAAATTTTAAGAAAACTCGAATTGGCAGTTTTTTTTTTATAAAAAATAGAAACCTAAAAAAAAACATTACTCAAATATCTTTTAAAAATGCTATACATAGGCTTTAAATTAATTTTATCTTTTAAAAAATATTATTTTCAACATTCAGTAAAATTTTGAGAAAAATCAAATTAACAGTTTTTTTTACAAAAAATAAAAAAGCTAAAAAAATTACTAAAAGTTGGTAAAACTTTATTTTCGACTCAAATAACTTTAAAAAAAATTGAGATTGTGGCTTCAAATTAATTTTATTTTATAAGAAATATTGTATTCAACATTCGCTAAAATTTTGAGAAACATCGTATTGACAGATTCTTCAAAAAAAAAATAAAAACCTAAAAAAAGCAATACTTGGTAAACAAATACATTGACTTCAAATTAATTTCATTCATCCAATTTGTATTTGTTTATATAAGAAAAACAAATTTCCAAGAAATGCTACTAAAATTGGTAAAAATTGGTTTTCGACAAAAAATCGCAGTAACAAAAATAGATTTTGAACTACATATTTCAATATATGCAAAATATTGTTGGTAATTTTAAAATTTTTAAGAATAATTCAACTGACAACTTTTTTAACAAAACACAAAAACCTACAAACCTTTTAAGCAAGACAAATCGACAGACGGGATGGGAAGTTATCAATGTGGGTCGCATCCCAGCATCTTTTTAACTTCCCATAGGAAGTTATTGTAATGGGTCCGATTTGACAAATTGAAAATTTTGACATTTCTCGACGTTTCAAGGCCCCTAGAGTCGAAATAAAAGATTTTTAGAAAGATGTCTGTGCGTGCGTGTGTACGTACGTCCGTACGTTCGCGACGTTTTTTTCGTCGTCCATAGCTCAAGAACCAGAAGAGATATCGACTTCAAATAAATTTTGTTATATAGATAATAAGGCAGAAAGATGCAGAAAGGGCTCTCAAGAAAATTGCGTGGGTGGTTTTTTTACCATAGCAGTTTAAAAAAAAGGTGAACATTTTGGTTAACCCTAAATATCTCATGAACCAATGACGCTAGAGACTTGAATTAAATTTTGTATTATATATTGTAACGTGATACAAATTAATTATATTTTTGGAAAAAAATTCAATTAACGGTTTTTTTTATAAATCAAAAAAACTGAAAAAAAAATTTGTCACTTCGAAAAGTTTACGACTAAAATATGATTTCGTCTCCAAAACAATTTTGTGCAACGAAGAATAATGTTTTTGACATCTGATAAAATTTTGAGAAAAATCGAATTGACAGTTTTTTTACCAAAAATAATAACCTAAAAAAAAATAAAAAAAAGTTGGTAAAAATTGAGTTTTGACTCAAATATCTTTTCAAAACTTTGAGATATTGGCTTTAAACTACTTTTATCTTTCAAAAAATATTGTTGTCAACATTCAGTAAAATTTTGAAAAAAATAGAATTGACAGTTTTTTTACAAAAAATTAAAAACCGAAAAAAAAATTAACAAAAGTTGGTAAAAATTGATTTTCGACTTAAATATCTTTTCAAAAATTTGAGATTATGGCTTCTTACTAATTTTAACTTATAAGAAATATTGTTTTCAACATTAGGGCAAATTTTGAGAAAAATCGAATTGACAGTTTTTTTACAAAAAATAAAAACCTAAACAAAAAAATTAATAAAAGTTGGTAAAAATTGATTTTCGGCTCAAATAGCTTTTCAAAAATTAAAAATATTGGCTTCAAACTTATTTTATTTCACAGAAAATATTGTTTTTTATATTCAATAATTTTTTTATAAAAATCCAACAGTCCGTTTTTTCATAAAAAAAATAAAATCTACTAAAAATAGAACACAAATTTGGTAAGAATTGATACATTTAGACAAACTTTTAAGCAAGACAAATCGATAGACGGGATGGGAAGTTATCAGTGTGGGTCGCATCCCAGCCTCTTTTTAATTTTTATTTTATCCCCGTCGCACCCTTGATTCAATTTGACGCACAGTGACGCGCCGGAACAGTCAAGGATTTACTAAAGAAAACAAATAAAAACTCGTATCGCAGCTCCCCAGCAGCAGGGAGAAAATAGTTACAAGTGTAAGTATTGCTCTAAGATGAGGAGAGTTTACCGTAACGTTCGGCATGATAAACTTAGTTCAACGCATCAACGCATTTCTTATCGAAGCAAAAGAAACCGCTATCAATTGTGACATTAGGACTCAGTGGCGAGGCGTGACTTATTTCTAAAGGTAAGTCGGAGAAAAATGAGCGACTAGAAAAAATATCAGAAATGTACTTAATAAAATGTACTTGCTGAAAAACATCTCTCAACTGAAACAACACTTATCGGAGTTGTTAAAAACAATCTACTTAAATAAAAAATTTGTGGAAATGTGTCACGTAACATATCATTCTTAAAATGTTTATGGTGACGAAGAGATGGAGTTGTATACAAAACTTTAAGTTAATTTTTTAAAGCCGCAAAATCAAAAAAAAATGTGTCATCTCAAAAATTTACGAATAAAAAATGATTATATCTCCAAAACAATTTTGTGCAACAAAAAATAACGTTTTTAACATCTGGTTAAATTTTGAGAAAAATAAAATTAACAGTTTTTTTATAAAAAATAAAAACCTTAAAAAAAAACATTACTCAAAGTTGGTAAAAATTGAATTTCGTCTCAAATATCTTTTCAAAAACCTGAGATTATGACTTCAAACTTATTTTATCTTAAAATTAATATTATTTTCAACACTCGGACAAATTTTGAGAAAAATCAAATTGACAGTTTTTTTTACAAAAAATAAAAACATAAAAAAAACAATACTAAAACTTAGTAAAAAATTTACTTTCGACTCAAAATAGCTTTTCAAAAATTAAAAATTTTGTCTTCAAACTTTTTTATTTCACAGAAAATATTGTTTTCGATATTCTGTAGTTTTTTTTTACAAAAATGGAACATTTCGTTTTTTCATAAAAAAATAAAATCTACAAAAAATAGTACGCAAATTTGATAAAAATTGATGTTCGGTTCTTGATATCTCTTAAATTAATTTCATACATCCAATTTGTAAAAATAAAAGCAATGTTACTAAAATTGGTAAACATTTGTTTTCGACTAAAAATCTATTTCACAAAACTATTTCTTTATATGAAAAATATTGTTGGTAATTTTAAATTTTTTAAGAATATGTGATTCAACTGACAACTTTTTTAACATAACGCGAAAACCTACAAAAATCTTTGCTTTCTTATTTAATAGATAAGCTCAATGGAGGGGTAGAGCGTCCTATTTCTATCACTTTTTTTTCTTTAAGAAATTAAGTTTCCCAAAGCCATTATTTTTATCTAACAGCAAATCTATTCCTATAAGAGCCATTGTGAATTTTGAGTAACTAAAATTTAAACAAAATGCAACCATTTTTCACAAATCACTTCCAATTCAAACTTTAATTAATAAAAAGAGGCTGGGATGCGACCCACACTGATAACTTCCCATCCCGTCTATCGATTTGTCTTGCTTAAAAGTTTGTCTAAATGTATCAATTCTTGCCAAATTTGCGTTCTATTTTTTGTAGATTTTATTTTTTTTATGAAAAAACAGACTGTTGGATTTTTATAAAAAAAATAACTGAATATAAAAAACAATATTTTCTGTGAAATAAAATAAGTTTGAAGCCAATATTTTTAATTTTTGAAAAGCTATTTGAGCCGAAAATCAATTTTTACCAACTTTTATTAATTTTTTTGTTTAGGTTTTCATTTTTTGTAAAAAAACTGTCAATTCGATTTTTCTTAAAATTTGTCCTAATGTTGAAAACAATATTTCTTATAAGTTAAAATTAGTAAGAAGCCATAATCTCAAATTTTTGAAAAGATATTTAAGTCGAAAATCAATTTTTACCAACTTTTGTTAAATTTTTTTTTCGGTTTTTAATTTTTTGGAAAAAAACTGTCAATTCTATTTTTTTCAAAATTTTACTGAATGTTGAAAACAACATTTTTTGAAAGATAAAAGTAGTTTAAAGCCAATATCTCAAAGTCTTGAAAAGATATTTGAGTCAAAACTCAATTTTTACCAACTTTTTTTTTATTTTTTTAGGTTATTATTTTTTGTAAAAAAACTGTCAATTCGATTTTTCTCAAAATTTTATCAGATGTCAAAAACATTATTCTTCATTGCACAAAATTGTTTTGGAAATGAAATCATATTTTAGTCGTAAAATTTTCGAAGTGAAACATTTTTTTTTTCAGTTTTTTTGATTTATAAAAAAAACCGTTAATTGAATTTTTTTCCAAAAATATAATTACTTTGTATCACGTTACAATATATAATATAAAATTTAATTCAAGTCTCTAGCGTCATTGGTTCATGAGATATTTAGGGTTAACCAAAATTTTCACCTTTTTTTTAAACTGCTATGGTAAAAAAACCACCCACGCAATTTTCTTGAGAGCCCTTTCTGCATCTTTCTGCCTTATTATCTGTATAACAAAATTTATTTGAAGTCGATATCTCTTCTGGTTCTTGAGCTATGGACGACGAAAAAAACGTCGCGAACGTACGGACGTACGGACGTACGGACGTACGGACGTACAGACGTACGGACGTACGGACGTACGGACGTACGTACACACGCACGCACAGACATCTTTCTAAAAATCTTTTATTTCGACTCTAGGGACCTTGAAACGTCGAGAAATGTCAAAATTTTCAATTTGTCAAATCGGACCCATTACAATAACTTCCTATGGGAAGTTAATAAAATTCATATAAAATTAATTCAAACAAATGTTTTTGCAGACCAAACGCTATGGTTATTTTTGTCATCTTGACGCTCTTTGGCCAGCATTATATTATTAATGGTACCCAAAGTCTGCCTTTCATTTTTATCAAAGTTAATTCAAAAAAATTCCTCTCAGCAGCAGCTGAGCTGTGAGGAAGTAAAGTAACATCAAGTTATAAACGAACTAGCTTAAATTTTGAAAACAATATTCATTTAAAGCGTTTTTATGATAATTGACAATTTCCCAAAATTCTTTAGGTATGTATTTATTTTATTTTTGAGATTATAAAAGGAACAGAGTCGAGTTATTTTTTTCAATTTCTTAAAAAAGGGACCAAATAGAATAAAAAATGACCATGCGACCAAATGAGAAAATAATGACCAAATTTGGTCGTAAATGACCAAACTGGCAACAATGGTTACGTTTGTCTTTTTTCCTATACAGAATGGTTGAATTTGTGTTTACTCTATAAAAATGAATAACAAGTGTAGTGCGTCAACGTATTGTTTTGCTTTGCTAGGCTCAACCTGACCTGACATGCGCAATGCGTATTTCTCCATTTCCAACACTCTTGTTTGTTTTTTGCACAAGCAAGTGAATTTTCAGATACATACAAATTCATCGGATGAAAGTCGGTGAACATCGGGTTATTTCTATGCTTAAGAAAGCGTTGGTTGAATAAAGAAGCACGCGCCTAGCGAGAAGTAGAAGAGAAAACGGGAGAGAAAACAAATTTTGTTCTATTCAGCGATAAAATAATAACCCGGCATACCTTTAAAGAAGAAAATACATGTTGATTGAATTATTGTAAAGTAATGTCGATGTCGAGTAGTACCCGTAGCGTGATGGTTAGTGCGTTGGACTGTCATGCAAGGGGTCTTGGGTTCAATCCCTGCCTGTGCCATCGAACTTTTTTCACGGGTACTGCCTCTTGCGAGGAATTGACAAATCCTCCAAGAGTAATTCTTGTCATGAAAAGTGTTTTCTCAAATTAGCCGTTCGGATTCGGCATATAAACTGTAGGTCCCTTCCATCTCTGACAACATTACTCGCACACAGGGATGGTTGAGAGTTGTAAGTCACTAGGCCCTGGTTCTTCATGGACTGTTGCGCGACCTAATTTATTTATTTTTTATTTTAATGTCGATGTTACAAGCGTTGCTGTTGTATGATTTGTTTATATACATACATGTTGCGTGAAGTTTGTTTGTTGATATTGATATTTACAAAAGGTAAGTCGATGGGAATCGACTTATATGGTGCCATTGCCACTCGGACTATCTATACAAACAATGTCTCTAAAAATGTCCTGGTAAAAGAAACAGAAGGATGTCTGCTAGTTTCATATCTGGACCAGCTCAAAGGGTGGGAAAGCAGACTTTTCTGTACCCTACGCTCGATGAACTGTCCAAAGTAACAATCTCCCGAATATGCACTGTATCCCCTAGTAAGTGGTAAAAAAATATCCACTATCAAAGCACTAAATAGCATTAAATTGGTTGGACTGGATAATATTCCTGCAGAGCTCTTACCAGTAGCCCCTAACAACACCTAACGAGCTACTAAAAAACACCTACTTATTTGGTGAACTTGGGAAAGATTTTCTGAAGAGTGGAAAAATGGAATAACTCTCAAACTCCCAAAATAAGGAGATCTAACAAAGTGTGAAAACTGGGAAGGCATATGCGTTCTTATTGCACTTGGCGCTTAAAAAGCAAAGTTCCGCATTGGATCTTTGCGTGTGGATCACATTGACACCTTGCAAATCATTATCGAACAGTGAGTTGGATATCGATCACCACCTTAACTGTTATTCATAGATTACGAAATAGTGTTCTACAATCCTAATATAGCTCCAAATGTCAGGTTTTGCATAAAGGAAGCTTGTCAGAAAAATTTTAAATCAAATGTGGGGTTGAGCAAGGCTGTATTCTCTCACCAATACTGTTCTTGTTGAAGATAAGTTACGTAATGCACGCATCTTTGTCGAATGAAAGTTAAAGAATTCAATGGAAACTTTAATCACACCTAAAATAAATGGACTATCCAGACGACGACGTATGTTTATTCTCTCATTGGGTCATGGATCTCCTTGGAATGACCACAAGGTTGGAGAGTGAAGAAGAAAAAATAAAAACGATCAGTCTTGGAACTTCCTCATCAATTCCAAAGCAACATTTCTGAACAACCTGTAGAGCAAGCGATTCAAAGGGAATCCGCTCACACCAGTAGGGCAGACTAGTTGGCGGGTCTAGGTGTACTTCGTGAAGAATTTGTCAAATGGGAACCAAGAGGTTTTAGAGAGAGAGAGGATCTATGGTGCGTATAGGAGTAGAAAATGTTGTCTAATAACATTTAAGATATTATCAAAGGACGACTTAAGCAGCTGTTTGATTCATAACTTAAAATACTTATACATTTATCACGTTGTTCTGCTGAGTTTTTGTTTCAGCATAGTTTCATTTTTTTTCAAAATGATTTAGTTACGTCGTAATGGGTTTTATTCCAAGTGTGGCAATTTCCATGGCACCCCAAACGAAACGAGACTAAATGCAATGCATAATCAAAAAACCACTACCAACCACTATTCCAACCACAAAACAGGGTTAAAAAGGATTCATTCGTCCGGTTATGCAAACATTACCAATACATACTATATCCTGCTGATAAAAACAAAAACAACAACAATAGAAACAGAAACAAAATCAAAACGCAGATTTCGAACGAATCTATATCAAGGACATAGCCCATGATGGGTTGGCTATAGACAGTAGACACCGGGTTGGGTTTAAGGTTTCGGGTGCAGATATAGTCAAAGGAAAGACAACATCCACGAAAGCCACGTAGACTGACCACGATTCCAATTCTGAGGCGGTTCGCAATGAAATTGGAATCTTATCGATTGCATAGCATAGCACGAGGTTAAGCCAATTTATGTTGTCCTATATATTCCTGGTGTTGGCGGCAGGCTTGGTGTTTTGTACTTCTTCCTGCGGCCTGTTGACTATACTGCATAAGAGTAGGTTACATATAGCTTTGAATGTACCTGTGAGTATATATAAAAAGATCTTATAGAGAAAAAATGTATCATGAAATATAAGCAACAGTGTATAGGTATATATAGCAGACAACTTATACAAGGACACACAGGAACCTTGAACGCGGATCCGGATGCGGAGAAAGAAAACTTTGCGAAAAAAGAGCTCATACCATTTCTTGGTCTCCTAACGAAAATGTACGAATTTCTAAAGGGTGTCCCAAAATTAACGCGAGATTTGAATTAAATAGAAAACGCAGTTTTTAGTCTTTTGATAGTTATATTTTTATTGACTGGTAAAGTACATAGGATAGGGTTATGTATGGAATAACACATCGGACAAATGGCCTCCACGGCTTTGCATGCACATGCGCACTCTTTTGTTGAAATTTTCCATGACCATTCTGCATAAATGTGGCTGAATTTCGTTGATGCAGCGTTGAATCTCCTCCCTTAATGCACGGGTGGTTGTGGGCTTGTTGACATAGATTTGTGATTTCAAATAACCCCATAAAAAGAAGTCTAATGGTGTTAAATCACACGATCTAGGAGGCCAATTTTGATCACCGAAACGAGAGAGTACACGACCTGGAAATGTCTCATGCAGTAATTGAATTGTTTCACGAGCTGTATGACATGTGGCACCGTCTTGTTGAAACCACATATTGGACACATCAATATCATCCAATTTTGGCAGAAAGAACTGTGTAATCATGTCGCGATATCGAGCACCAGTAACAGTCACTGCTTGACCAGCATCATTTTCAAAAAAATATGGCCCAATTATGCCTCCAGCCCAAAATCCACACCATACAGTCACGCGTTGTGGATGCATTTGTTTTTCGACAATCACATGTGGGTTCTCCAAACCCCAAATGCGGCAATTTTGGCGATTGACAAAGCCATCAAGATGAAAATGTGCTTCATCGCTTAGGATGATTTTGCTCGAAAAATCAGCCGCCAAGCTTTCACTATTTTTGAAATATTCTTTAATAATGAAGACACGTCGCACAGTGGTGCGAGAGCGGAAAAAAGTCTTTTTAAGGAGTTATATTTATCCTTTTAAATTTTATGTTTAAGTACTCTTATATAACCCGAGCGTATGATTTAAAAGTATTTTTCAACATATATATTGTATGTTCTGATTTACAAGCCCTCAAAGTTGAAAAATAATTTTACTCAAATCGCGAACCGTATTTTCAACAAATTTTGAGATGTTTTTTTCCGAAGTTCCTTTAAATAAATTCTCTAGCTTCTTAAATAATTTAATTGGTCTATTTTCGATTATCTAAAATAAAAAAAAAAAATGATTATTTATAAAAGATACCTTCTATAAGTAGTCTGAAGCTTAAGTACTAGGAAAAAATGTGTTTTTTTTAAACTTTTTGATTTCAAAAAAAAGCTCCAAAAGACTCCAAGAAAGTAAGTATGCCAGCATATGCTCCATGCATTTATGTAAAAGCACAGAAAAAATCAGCTGCAGATACGTGCAGATGTGGAAGTTATGATCAAAAATGTTTCACTGAATCGGATTTCAAAAAACTGCGTTTTGACGGTGGTGTTTACCAAAAAGTTTGATTTCTTCGTTATTAATTGTCAGAATGAACTGGTTAAGCCCATTATTTTAAGAAAAAATGTCAAACTTTATTTTAAAAATAAAACAAAATTAATACATTGACACAGGTCTGAGAATTTCGATTTTTGCGAAACCATTTATTTCTGCCCGGAAAATTTTTTCAACTTTGAACTCAATTTTCTTGGAAAGAACACACGAAAAGCAATAAAGTTTTATGATATTTTAAATTATATGATAGAGCTTAAAAAAAATAGAGAAAAGGATTAGGGATAATCCTTTATTTTTTTAATTTTTCGCTAAAAGTATGGCAGGTAGAAATAAAAAAGGTGTTATTTTTAAAGTTTTATTGCTTTGTTTTTGTTGTGTATTGCGTAATTTTTTATTACCTGACTTATTAGAATAAAATCTCTTACTTAAATCTATATATATATAAAGGATTAAAATAAAAAAAGTCAGTATTGAGTTATTGAGCATTAGTGCAAGGTTTTTGAGAAGAAAATACTTCCAATCAGCGCAGACGCTAAAAACCACATTTTAGCGTTATAAAATTACTACTTCATTGTTTTTTTATTTATTTTTTGTATGTATTTATCTATTTATTTATTTAATTTTATAATATACATAGTTAGTAATACTATTTTGTTCAAAATAAAAAGTTAAGATTTTACTAAAAAAAACTTTTATTTAAATATAACATCAAAAGCCTCAAATTTTAGAAAAATATCAATAACTTTTTTTCTAATAATTTTTTCTTGACCAAATTTTGACCAAGCGTGTATAAGACTAATATTAACATGTGTTTCAAATATCATTAAAATTCGTTTTATAGTTCAGATTTTACAGACTTTTTTCTGCTCTCCCATACAAAAATCAAAAACCCTCAAATTTTAGAAAAACGTCAATAACTTTGTTTATAATTTTTTTTTTTCAACCAAATTTTGACCAAATATGTAAAAGACTAATCTAAACATGTTTGCCAAATTTCATTTTAATCCGTTGAACCGTTCAGATTTAACAGACTTTTTTCCGCTCTCCCATACAAACCGAACCACTGTGCGTCGTTCTATCGTGTAACGCTCCATTTTTAATAACCCTATACTGTTAGCTGTCAAATTGCTTTTTTTTCAGGGTTGCCAACACTTCACTGCACAAATGGCGGCAAATTCAAATCTTGCGTTAATTTTGGGACACCCTTTACCATCAGCTATTTGTAAAGCACACTTTCAACCCAACCACCCCGCAGACTCCTATATGTGTGTTCCCCACAACAAGTCCATTAATCTTAGTGTCTGAAAGTTATGCTGCCGCTCTCGTTCCAAAATTGTACTTTTCTAGAGGGTGGAAGTGGGGGGCGTTTAAGCTAAAGCGGGCGTGTGGTGAGAATGAGAACTAAAAAGTCGGGCGATGCTCTGCAAGGAATGCAGGCAGGGCAACAAAGTAAGAACACAACATTGCGAAACGCGTGTTTAAGGATAATCTTATTTTATGTTTTGCAAAATTGGTTTTTACAAATACAGGTATATAGGGTTGTTTCTTTCTACTTGTACAGGTACACCTAGTATGTCTCTGGCTTGGCTTTCTTAAACGGATTCGATTAAGACATTTAAATAGAAAATAAAGGGAAAGGGCCATGTTGTTTAATGGTATAAGACTTTAAGTGCGTCAAAATGAAAGTGAGTTATCTAAATAAATATGTTTGTTTTTAATTTTCTGATTCGATTTGAAATTTAATTCCATTTCGGGTTTCGAAAGGGTATAGTATGGAATATTTCAAAAGCAGAAGTTAGTTTTGTATGTTTTTTGTGAACACTGCACAGGCCTACTTACTTACTTACTTAATTAAGGTGGTGCTACAGTCCTGTGTGAACTAGGGCCTCACCCAACAAACTTCTCCATCGAAATGTCTCCAGTTTCGCGCTCCAAGTTGGGTGAGGCCACTTTCCACTTGTGCGCGCCACCTGATCCGCGGTCTTCCTCTACTGTGCTGTCATGTGGGTGTGGATTCGAAGATAGGCCTACTATTTTCTAAAAAAAAGATAAGTAGAAAATATTGTTCTAATCGTGTTTGGGCCGAATGATCGTATTATCCATCTGCAATATATGTACCTTATATTTATCTTTGGGTAGAAAGTAATCAAAACATCACTTAAAAAGATCCCTAAAACTAGTCAAGATGAACAACAACACCGAGAGAACATCTGTGATTGATCGAAGGGGACCTTACCCCCAAACCACCATCTAACCCACTTTTACTTGACGAAGTAGAAGATTCTATCCAACAAACTATGGCTCACACTCCGGAGAGAAGTATTTTTAACGAAACCAAATTGTCAAATGACCCAATTGACATCCCATACTTGAATACTACAGAGGAAATATCAGATATAATAAACAACTATGAGCCAAAGAAGTCAAAAGGGCCGAATAGGGTTTCTAACTTAATCCTTAAAAGGCTCTCGCAAGCAGTGTTTGTATTCCTGACAATCGTCTTCAACAATTGCCTCAACAATTACTACTTTCCCCAAAAATGGAAAACTGATATGCTACGATCGTGGCAATTCCCAAGAAAGAGGATCGGAATAACATCTCCAACTACAGGCCCGTTTCTCTCCTTAGCAATATCAGCAAACTGATCAGGAGGAACTTATACTCAGGAAACTCAAAAAATTCTGCTGTGAAAACAGCATAGTTTCTGATATGCAGTTTGGTTTTCGGGAAAAATACTCGACGCAACACACTTTGATTAGTTGCTTGAGTTACCCGAGGATCGAAATTTGGCCCGTTTTTATATATAGCATCCTGACTTTTGACAAACCTACCCCCGTCAACTGCGAGAAACTTCTAAACGCCGCACCGGCCGATGAGCTCTTGACCTACTGCACTTCAATTTCACCACCTATAGCTTTGAGGAAAATAGAAGCACACATCTACCTTGTCTATGATTTTTACCATAAGTGTGATATTAAAATCAATGCTGCAAAATCGAAACTCATTTGCTTCAGACGACCGTCAACTGTCGTCCGTAGAGGTTCCTAAAGAGCCACAAACTGCAGAAACTTAAAATTGAAACTCCCAGACGGATCGTCACTGTCGGGCGTCGGCCAAGAAAATCATTCAGTATCTGGAAATTTATTTCCACGAGCTGCTAATGCTTAATTCGCATGCTCAGAAAGTTCTCAAGAAAGCCATCTGCGCTTTTCATCGTGTCCATCTATTGATGAAGAAGAGCAATGGACTATGCTGATGTACAAGCAGCTGTTAAGACCAATCATTGGTTACAGCTTTCATGTTTGGTATACCATCTCCAAAATGGCCATTAATTAGCTAAAAGCCTTCGAAAGGAAGATACCACTGACCCCCAAACCAATCAACAAACCATCAACAATGACAACCGGGACAGAAAACCCTGAGGATAACCAAGTCAATCAACTTTTATTTTAGGAGTGCCATTATATTAAACAATATTTGAATTTACTCCTAAGCCCAAAACAGTAAAAGTGACACTTTCGTTTACCTTAAGACTAATTATTGAAATACATAATATAAGTTTTATATCTATTATTTTAATATAAAAGCCTGGAATTTCTCGAGAATTGAAGTGTGAAGAGATTCTGTAACGTTTAAAATGCACCCATTTCCTAAAAATCAAGAACCAAACATTTTTGTCTCTAAAATTTTTGTTGATTCCTTAATCAAAAAATTTGCAAAAGGTTCATATAAAACAGTAATTTTTTAGAATTTGTCTTCTAGCATATATCAGCTTCAATCTATGGATAAGCAGGCCGAAAATTGGTAGTAATAATAGACTCCCGAAAATTTCGTTAGAAGAAATTACGCCACAAATTTTTTAATACCTATTAGATCTGTTTCATTTTCCTAGAAAAAAAGATCAAATTTTTCTGGCAAACTTTCTCATTTCAACACAATTTCTAACATTTCTGCATGAAACGCACTCTCTAAACTATTGTGTGTTAGCTCTTAAATAGGGTAGGGCATAGGTATAGAAAACTGCTGGAATCTTGGTATGCTTTAATATGTAGGGAGTCATGGAAATTAAATAGTTAGACCATGCCTTGACAACAAGTGTGTGAAGTGAACCACACTCAACAAGCGAGTAACGTTAACAAAAACAAAGTCAAAAACAAAGAGTACAACCCGAAGTTGGTAGTATTTCATCCGATCAATTTCAAAAACAGAAACAGAGAAACAGCCGTAAGCAGCTTGGGAGTTTAGGCGCACACACAAGTTCGCGTCCGAGAGAAGATCCAGGCGTGAGCTTGTAATGAGGTGCGATTGTCTACCAGAACCAAATAAAAATTGTAGATTAAAGGATATTTGGGTCTAATGTAAACTGTAATGTAATGTAATGTAAACTCATCAAGATGAAAAACAGAAATTTAAAGGTTTATTTAGTAATTATAAATAAAACTGGATTCCAGCAGTAAAAATAAATACTTTTGGAAGAGGAAGTGGTGGTGAACTATTTGGGTACCGTGGGTTTGTCAATACAGTTCAAACAGGTGGAAGAAGTTAACGTGTTGGAGTTAAATGTCAACAGTTATGTGCTTCATATTATTCACATTATACCAATTATCTTTAACTGTAACCTTTTGATGAGAGATTACGATAAACTTTGCAACGTACTTCATTAATTAGGATCAACGAATTTGTTACTTGTTGGTGATTTCAACGCGGAGATTGGCTTTACGCAAAAAAATTTTTGAGTGGTACTGCATCAGATATTTTCAATCCAACCCGATGATGCTCAAAAGATGAAGTTTGTGATGGAAAGGGTGAAAAGATTTTGGAGATAGCGGACGCATTCGATGCAATGGTTTTAAATGGAATCTACAAAGATGATTCTAACGGTGAATATACTTTTATTCGAGGAACGGCCTGTTCAGTCATAGACTACTGTTTTATATATATGGGACTTAGAATTCGCTCTAGGTAACTGCGAAAATTTGTTCGGACCACTTGTCTCTAAAGACTTTTTGTTGTGTATAAGAGTCTGTAAAAACTGTACCTCCTCCCAAAGTTGTTCCAGAAAAATAGTTTCCAGTACATATATCAAAAGAATATGAACGTGGAACTTGGTAAGCGGATGGCAGAAAACAACCCACTTTAAATGGAAAACCTTACCCAAATTATTAGGGATTTGCTACCAGCTGGGTGTTTATCGAATCGAAAGACTAAATTTAAACAAAAATGGTTTAATGCGCTGTGCCTTAAGTAAGGAAGAAACCATTTTCACTTTTAAAAATCCTGAGAAAATTCAACGCTTCTGTTTTTAAGAAACTGTATGCAGCTGCAAATAATGATTACAAGCCACTTTATTTTTTGAAGAAGAGGCAATATGAACAGCGAAATTTAATTATGCTAAGCAATGCGAGGTCTTCCGCAGAATTCTGGAAAGCTGAAAAACCTGTGTGGTAGAACAAACAAGATCGGTTCCTCGTTGCGAGCTGCAGAGCTATGAGACTATTTTGAGAATCTAATCAACACCCCGCGGTTCTCGCCACTTCCACAATATTCAGCCCCTTTCTTCACGGATGAGCTTCTAGATTCACCTTTTACATGTTTGGAAGTGGTGAATGTGATTTAAAAGGCTGAATCAGGAAAAGCCCCGGGAGATGACGGAATACCATTGAAATTCTAGAAGACTGTACGATTAAATTTGTGTCTGCATTAGCCAAGGAATTCAAAAGGACATTCGAGACAACAAACATTCCGCATGACCTTAAAAATGCAATAATACGAGTATATCCACTGCATAAAAAAAGAGCTTTAAACAACCCAGAGAACTACCGGTGTATTTCATTCTAAAACACCTCGGGAAAGTTATTCAGTGCTCTGATATTTAATAGGTTGACTCAGTGGGTTTAAGGCGGAACCATTCAACTTCAGACCAATTATTCTCGTTGATTAATATTGCGGAGAGTTACAAAACAAGAAACAAGAAACTGTATGCTTTCTTCGTTGATGTTCACGCTGCTTTTGATTCCATAGTACGTGAAGCACTTTTCTATGAGCTGTATAAAAAGGGGAATCTCAAGCAAAATTTGTGAATGTCTTAAAAGCGCTGCATGAAAGCAACGCCTCGTATGTTTGGGATGGTGAATTCATTTCAGTAGACAACCTTGTATGGGTGTCATACAAGGTTGTGTATTGAACACCTTACTCTTATTCATCAATGATATCGTGGAGGCTATTGGAGGAGGAATAGAGCTTGGACGAATACGAGTGCCATGTCTGTTATTTGCCGACGGCATAATTTTTCTGGCAGAGTCTGTACAGGGAAATGGGAATGGAGCGAATGATTAACCGTATCGAAAACTATTGCCGTTTTTGGAATCTGTCAGTAAACCTTGAAAAATTAAAAATGATGGTCTTCAGAAATGGTGGCGGCAGATATTCTCGGAATGAAAAGTGGAGCCACAAAGGTCAAAGTATTGCTATTGTGCAGGGGAACAAATATCTACATGTATCTTTTGATCATCCCAAACCTAAATATGAAAATACACTTCCAGTTGAAGTTATCGGAGGCAATAAGAACAATTTCATCAGTATGGGGTCATTGCATCGATAATAAAAACGTTGCCCATAGTGCGAATATTAAACTGTTTCGAGCAACTGAAGCGGTCTCTATTTTGCTGTATGGGAATATGCCAAATCAGACGAGGAAAAAAAGTTTCTGAGATAGTTTCTTGAACGATTTTTTCGATTGCCTTCAAATATACACCCAATTACATGATGCATTTAGAAACATCATTTTTTTCGAGATGGAAGAAGGGAGACTAGCCAAGCTGATCCTGAAATGCATCATCATATCGAAGGGGGACCTTGTCAGAAAGTGGAAGTGGGATGATCTGGCAGCTGGATTTGGGGAAAATATGAGAATTCATGCAGATAAAAGTCCTGGTGAGTTAAAGAGCTGCATTCAGAATATATTAGAAGGAAGGAGCAAGTAGTTTTATGTATAATTCTTAAGTTTAAACCAATGGTAGTATTATTTTATGCAATCAAATCAAGATTTCAAAACTAAACTAACTAACTAAAAGCTTGTTCATAAAATAATGATCGATATCGGTTTATTAGTTTTTGAAAAGTTTAAAAACAAAATAATTGTTTTAAAGAGGGTACCTTCTATAACAATAGAGAAATATATTTTTATATTGAAAGAATTGAAGTTAAGAAAACAAAATTAGAAACAATTTCATATAAATGTATGGGCCGTTTTTGAAGAATTTCGAATTTTCAATGTTTGACCAACAAAATTCAATGGGCCAATTTTATTTGATCTTAATAAAAAAAAATTCTTAACGCGAATGTGCTTAAAACCTTAATTTCAAAGTTTGAACACAATAGATCGAATGGTGTAGGCTGAGATGAGAGGACAGACAGACAGACCGAAGAAATCTCTACCATGGTAATGTCATGCTTGAATAAAACCTTAAGTTTGATATTATTTATGTCGCAAGTAAAAACACAAAATTACAAATATCGAATATGATATAGAAAAAATAAATGTGTATCTTATTTTTCGTCTGATTATCAAAGGCCAAGTTAGCTTACTTCAATTGATACTGAGGACTGGAAAACTATCATACTTACATATATAAATTGAATTCTTGAACAGAATCTCACACCACCTCCCTCCAACTCCCAATCTCTGTGAAAAGGACAATAAACATTTAATTTTTGTGCGTAAGTCAAAACCTACAATGTATGTTGTCTAGACAGTAAAAATTTATTAAAGAACAGAGAACTTTTTTAATCAATTTAACAAAACAATAGAACAAAAATCCTTCGAAAGTTTATTTTTTCATAATCCTTACATCCTCCTGCCATAACCCTGAAACGTTTACGCATGGTTTGAAGACGAAAAAAAAAATCATAATTATCCTATAAAACTTTATTGCTGAGCCCTGACCTAACACGTCGTACATCGAGATGATGAATTTCAACCAGCTTTAGAAGAGATAAAAAAGTTTTAGCTAGGTAGGTATTTTTTTATTTTAAATTAGAATGAAAAATAAAACAACAATATAAACAACAACAGCTGAAAGGATAACAAAATTCCAGATGCTACAGCGTAATATAATGCATCCGTTGTCCGCAGAACTTATATAAACTTCAGTGCAGCTCAACTCAGCTAAAAATATGTAAGGAAACGTCTATTTTGCGTTATAAACGCCATCTCATTATCATCATCGTTATCGCTATCGCTATCGCCATCGTTATCCTGTTGCATAGAGGCGTGATAAATATGTAATAATAAAAAAAGGATATCAACATCACCAATATTTTTCACCGCAGCCCACATAATGTCTCTCATTCTCCACCACTTGATGTACACGTTTTTTCGTATTTTTATACTAACAGCAGTCGATAGAACATAATCCGTAGCTGCAAGGATTCAAATTAAAAAAAAAATATTGCATTATCCTTGGACTGAGCGTATAAATCAAATGAAAAAATTAATACTTTTAATCAGGCATGTCCCTTACGGTCCTTGTCTCATTTACAGTTTTCGTTCCATCATCGCCACTAAACAATAAACATCATTTATATTAAATCCTTGAGGAAGAACCTAGTTTCAAACCCGCTATCATTATTGTGTCTTAATGTCATGACTTAAGGAATATATATCTAATATTTCATCTTCATCAGCCTGTCTGCCACCCAGCCAATGCGCGTTCTGCAACTATTTCATAATAAAACTATACGACTATAATATGAGCGCTCGTTCACAAGGACCAAAAGGATTTTACTATTACTATTCTAAAATAGAGAGGCCATAATTTCATTTTCGTTTCGTCCTTATTCTTTGTAGGAAATAGCATAGTGAAAAATCATGCTCTACTCGTAGATAGTGAAAAAGTGACGATGAGTTTGTAGTCGCAAAGTTTTCAACATTATAAAAAAATTAAATTAAGGCTATAATAATGATGAAGACGGAGGCTAAGTTTTAAGTCTGAATGATATTGCCTTTGCAATGATGGCAATTTTCCAATGATATCCTTGTCGACGAGTAAAATTAATGGATACAAAAGATTATGAGTAAATTTTGTTTGTTTGTTTGAAACTGAAAATAACTTGAAAAAGGCGTCGAGTCGCCAAGACTCCCCAAAGAATGCATTTTTGGGGAATTTTCTTTATTGTGATTGTATATTAATATACGACTGCTTACTGAATTGAAAGGAAGCCCTACCTAAGGATAAATAATTTATTGAAACATTTTATACGTAATGTGAATAAACCGAGCTTAAAAACTTTAAACTACAGAATTTTACATTACTCTTACTTAATGGACGTTATATACAGATTGAAGAGAAGTGCAATTCGGTTGCAGGTGAAGTGAAGTGAAGTTATGTGAAGTGATGTGAACTGAAGTGAAGTGAAGTGAAGTGAAGTGAAGTGAAGTGAGGTGAAGTTAAGTGAAGTGAAGTGAAGTGAAGTGAAGTGAAGTGAAGTGAAGTGAAGTGAAGTGAAGTGAAGTGAAATGAAATGAAGTGAAGTGAAGTGAAGTGAAGTAAAGTAAAGTAAAGTGAAGTAAAGTGAAGTAAAGTGAAGTAAAGTGAAGTAAAGTGAAGTAAAGTGAAGTAAAGTGACATAAAGTGAAAAGAAAATATATAAAATGACATACAATTGAATAAAATAAACTACAGTCAAATAAAGAAAAGTGGGGCAAATTAAGGTGAAGTGAAGTTTAGTGTATTGAATTAATAGGAAGTGCGATAAATGTAAAATGAAATTAAGCTTTATTAAAAGTAAAAATTGAGCATATGATATTCACATATGTATATAAAGATTTAGGCCAAAATAAAGAGCGGTAGAAATAGTCTTTTTTACGAAATAATTCATATTCAAATTCAAATAATTGAATTTCAAGAAATACATTATAACAGTTATAGAAATACGTTTGATTTTTGATTTTTGCTGCATATTGATCAAATGGTCAAATGGTAAACTTCTTAAGTGATAAGTTAAAAACTTGCCTAATAAATCGGAATATATGTCATTATTGTTAATGACAAATATGCAATACGAAAAAACCTACGTTCGTTCAAAGAAAATATTTTTTCCAAGATTTGTGTATTTAAAAATTTCAAATGTATTGAAAAATGTTAAGAATTTGACCGACTTAAGAAATGCATTAATAAGACGTTTGTGTTTGATGTTCTGAGTAAAAGCAATTTAATGTTTTTTTCCGCTAATAATCTGTTGGGATATAAGTTTTGAGTTCTTAGCGGACAAAATAAATTAATTGTTCGGAAACTCTAGGGTGACCTTAGGCCTTTAAACGATATTTTTCCTTGCGGAAAACTAATCTACTTTAAAAAAATAGTATTTTTCCACTATGTTACTAAAAAAATTAAACTTGAAGCTTAAAGTAAATCTTGTTTTTTACGGTAAAGATAAAGTGCTTTTATCTCTTGAATACCTAAAAAAAAATAACAGAAAGTAACAAATTAAATTGCCACCACGATAAATTGTATATCAAAAACTCAACTTGCTTTTCAGACCTCAGGTTTTAAAGGGAAGTTTTTGTTTCATCAAATTTTTACTCTCTAATCCTAGACACGAGCAAATTAATATACATACATAAAACAAAATAAATGCCAATGAAAAATGTACTTTACAGTCTTCTCGTGTAAAAAATAAACGCTAACACAAAAAAGTGTTTTTTTTTCCATTGCTAGCGCTACGAACCATCCGGAAGTTGGTTATGGTTTCGTGTGTGGTAGTTTAATTTAAATTACAAAATAAGTATTATGTGTGTTCAACACATATTTTAAACACAGTACACGCAACAAAACTTATCCTTATTTCTCGCGACGTGAAATTAATTATTACTTCTATTGAATACGGTTCATGGCATGCACCAAAGTTTTTGTTAAAAAGTTTATAAATCATGCTATGGTAAAATATAAGTACATGTGGGTACATATTAAGATGTTTTTTTGTTTGAAAATGAAATGAAAAAAAGCAAAATGCATTGAAGTGAGACGATGTAAAGTGAAATATAGTTAGGTGAAACGGATTACATTGAACCAAAGTAAAGTGATAAGAAGTGAATTAAAATTTACGGAAGTAAAAATGAATTTTTCACAGTCAATCTTTCGGGGTCAGTCACCTTAGTGTGAAAAAAGTATTTTTGGATATCTTTTGAAATTTGTGCCATCTTTTAGACACCTTTTAAAATATTTTTGTTTTAATTGGTGTAAACCGTGAACGCAACCATTTAATCGAAATGACAAATACATAGACTCATCTACATACATGTTTCCTTACCTTTGTACGAGTATTCTACTCTCAAGGGCTATTCAAATGTGATTTTTAACAAAAATATAAATCTAAGTTCAATGCAAATTATAAACAAAACGGTAGAAAGAAATAAGAAATCTTAAGGTAATGAAATTATCTTTTGAATTTCCGATAGGAAAATAGAAAAATACATTTTAGATCTCTGGCCAGCTGCGAAACTTGCAGATGAAAGGCCAGTTTTGTAAGTGAAAAATTAAGGTTTATGGACACAAATGCTTCTAACGAATCATTCATATGGAAAGCATATAAGCGTAAGCGTCTGAAATGACACCAGACACAAAACCTGTCAATAAAATCGGAGTATGGTTAAAAAATCGGTTGTAATCGTGGCGTGATGGTTAGTTCGTAAGACTGTCATGTCAGAGGTCTTGGGTTTAATCCCTGCCTGTCACATCTAAATTGACAAATTATTCAAGAGTAATTCTTATCATAAATCGGATTTGGCATACAAATTGTAGGTGTCCTCTGTTTCTGACAACAATACCCGCACACAAGAATGATTGAGAGTTGTAAGTCACTAGGCCCTAGTTATAAACGGAATGTTGCGCCACCTATTTTATTTTTATTTAAATAAATCGAAAACTCCAAAAAAAAAGCTGATATCTTCGCTGAACATCTCGCAACGCAAATTAAAGCCAAATTTGTTGATGACATTGAAATATTAGTACCAGATACATCATTTACGAAGATTGTACAAAAGTTGTAAAGTGCCGTCGATTAAGTTAGTAATTTATGGTTTTAGAGCACTAAGATAGTATTGAGTGTCTTTTGAAATTAGTAAAATAAGTTGTCATCGTTCTTTAGACCTATTCAGAATTAACCGTTTCTCAAAAACATTTAGGGGCCAGTTCTATCACTGAAATCGATCCGGAAAAATGTTTGAATCGATATTTGACGATGTTTCCTTTTGATTAGAAATGAAAATTATATACTGATCGATCGGAAATCACACAAAGAATTTTTTTGAGAAAAAAAGTGTAATTACGCATTTATTTTTCTCAAAACCTTTATTTTTCTGTTTTCCGGACGGAAATTCATTTTCCTGAACAGCTGATACGTGAAACGAATCGTTCCACTGATTTGTGTTCCAATTTCACACAATTCCAATGACAGATTTCTGTCAGTAAAAAATGTTCGTAGGCTTTCAATCAGGAAATTTTTTTCAATGACAGAAATTTTTAATGAAAGCTATAAACGACCTGCCAAAAAAAATTCCAATGTTTGTTTTCAATGATGGAAACCAATGATAGCTATAACTGACGCCTTACCACCCTAAGTAGTGTGTAAGAAGATGAAAATGTATGTATGTTTAAAATAGAAGTAAAATAAAACACTGAACACTTTAAAACTAGTGAATTTTTATTGTTTGAAAGACTTAAAAGTTCATTCACTTAATCTTCTTTAATTCTACATACAAAAAGGAAATTGCCTTGAAAAGTCAACCTTACAAATTTTTAGTGACATTAACAATGAAATATTCTCTTAATTTGTTGCTTATACCCAAAAAAAATGATGTTCAAAAATTGTTTAAGAAGTGTGCTCTTTTAATATTAAAAAAAAAAGTCAAAGCTGGAAACCCCATGCAAAACTAAAAGACTACAAAAATCATAATGATATTAAGATATTGCTGTAAAGTTAAAATGAGACAATTTTTTTCCAGAATAAATTAATTTTATACTAGCGGAACACAAGGAACTCACCATGTAAATGAAGAATAGATACATAATATTTGAAATACAAAAGATTTTTATTGAATTATGAATTGAATTTCTCATAATGTTTGGTTGTAAATACACCCAATCATTTTTACATGGCATTTGTCTTCCGTCAGATTGACATAACATTACCTTAATATTAATTTATTGTAGTTGTATTTCAGTTTATTTTATTTAAAAAATATTTATGTATGTTCCTACATAACCCCAATTGAAAATAAAATATTAATTCCATATAAATTATAACTAGAAGAAAACTTTTCGATTTCTTGTTTTAAAAGCCACTTTGAACGACAACACTGGTAACTGGAATATGTACTGTATTACCGACGATGTTTTTGCTGGTTTTCAATTTCTGTCTGATTGACGCTCTCGCTGAATGTTAATTGAATTAATTCCTTTTTTATCTTCGCGTTTCAGGTTATTGTTTTGATCCCATATAAATATTGTGTAATCCAAAATAAAAATTTAAAATTTCTATTTTATGTTCTTTTATTTGTTTGCTTTATCTGTATAATACGTCTTCATTTCTTGTGAGCAGCTCTAGTATGATTTTTAACATAAAACCATTCACTTTACATTGTTGTATTTCAATTTGGCGTTATGTCAAACGCGATGCGATAGTTTTTCTTAAGCAACAACAATATAACAGGTGATATGGTTTTGTTTTGATAGCTGAATTTTATTTTCATTCTGCGCTTTTCCCCGATATCAAAATTTTCGCTTAAATCTTATAAAAAGAATTGTAATGTAAGTATTATTTTAAGACCAAAAATACTTCAGAATATAAATGATAAGATGCATCATGATGGCTAACGTTTTTGTCATGCCATCCCGCCAGACCGCATGCCTTAAAATGCAGCTAATGTCAACCAAACTACAACAATCCAGAGTTGCCAATACAATATAAATGTAAAATCTCAAAAAAAAAATGAACAAAAACTTGTAAAATTCGGTACAAATTAAATACGGTGAGTAAAATGCTCGTGAATATGTTTTTATTCTGCCATAAGAATATATTTTAGATAAATTACATTGCTTAACAAAAGCTTACTTCTCAATCATTTTAAGATTGCATAAAGATACTTTATGGTAGACATTTTTAAGATATTTATTAATTAGAACAAATTATTGTATTAATCCACTCCGGCGGGACATGGAACTAAATCAGAGAAGTGGCAAACATTTTTCTCCTCGTAATACCAAAGGCCTTCGGGACAGCTTGATTTAACGGCTTCGGTGTTGCGGCATTGATAGTAGACTCTGCAGTTGGTACGACTTCTGAAACGTGCTCCGTGGGGTTTGCTTAAGCAATCCTTTATGCTTGAATCAACTTGGCCGTCTTTCACCGTTGAGGGAGAAGGTGACGGAGAAGGTTGCGGCGATGGTTGTGGTGATGGTTGCGGTGATGGTTGTGGTGATGGTTGCGGTGATGGTGACGGCAACGGCGCTGGTGACGGTGATGGTATTACAGCCGTTGATTGGCAATTGGCATCAGTGGTACATTGACTGGTAGTCAAATCGAAGGATTTTCCAGCTGGGCACTCATAAGACGATAAGACTCCCTTAACGAAAATGAAAACCCTTGCACAGTTTGTTGGGTCTCTGAATATTGCGTAGCCTGTGTAAGCATCGCACGGATTGAATGGTGTAGTTGGAGTTGTAGGAATTGTAGTAGTTTTACAATTTACCAAGCTAGCAACATTACAAGCTCCAAGATTCACATCGAAATATTTACCATTCGGGCAATTTTCTGATCGATATGTTCCTTGGAGGCAAACAATATACTTGGCACAGTTAGTTGGATCTGGGAGCAATGTGTTTTCTCTCTGGCCAACGCAGAGGTTAGTTGATGGAGTTGATGGACCTGGAACGGGTATCGATTTGCAACTCACTGCGCTTTCTGCCACGCAAGCACCCACTGTATTGTCGAAAGCCTTACCAGCAGGACAGTAGTAAGTTACTTGTTTTCCTGCGATGCAGAGATTAACTTTAGCACAATTAAAGGGGTCTCTGTACAACACGTAGTTTGTTTCACCCTGGCATTGGTTCGCACAGGAACTACATGGTGGTGTTGGCGTAGGTATGGTGGGTGTAGTTGGTGTTGTTGGGTTATTGCATTGTACTAGAGCCTGAGGCATGCAAAGTAGTTTTCTTGGGTCAAAATAGTATCCACTTTGACATTTTCCAGGCAATTTTAATCCTCCGGCGCAAACAAAGTATTGTGAGCAATCCGAAGGATCACTGAACAATTCTCTATTTGTCTTACCTTCGCAAGTGTTTGTTGATGGTGATGGGGGAATGGATGGATTATTTGATCCACAGTTCACGTTTGAGCTTAAATCACAAATATTTTTTTGTTTGTTGAAAAGGAAGCCTGTGTTACACTTGTATGACATGACCGTGCCAGACAAACAAACGTAATACAATTGACAATCGGCCGCATCTCCCCACATATCTCCATTTGGTCGCCCTGAACATGAAGCAGGAGTTGAAGGACATCCCTGAACTTGGCTATTGACACATATGTTTGTGTTTGGATCGAACTGTAAGCCTGGGTTACATGTCTTCAATGTGACAACTCCCCATGAGCAAACATAATACCTCGAACAATCCGTAACATCCCTCCACATTTCTCCGTTTACCCGGCCTTGGCAGGATCCGGTTGGTGTTGGTGTTGGTGAGGGGGGATTTATTGAAGGACAGCCTTGAACTTGGCTATTGACACATGTGTTCGTACTTGGGTTGAATTGGAAGCCTGTGCTACATGTTCTCAGTGAGACAACTCCCCATGTGCAAACATAATACCTCGAACAATCCGTAACATCCCTCCACATTTCTCCGTTCACTCGGCCTTGACAGGATCCGGTTGGTGTTGGTGTTGGTGTTGGTGAAGGGGGATTTATTGAAGGACAGCCTTGAACTTGGCTATTGATACATGTGCTTGTACTTGGATTGAATTGGAAGCCTGTGCTACATGTTTTCAGTAAGACAACACCCCATGTGCAAACATAATACCTCGAACAATCCGTAGTATCCCTCCAAATTTCCCCGTTCACACGGCCTTGGCAGGATCCGGTTGGTGTTGGCGTAGGTGGATTAATTGAAGGACAGCCTTGAACTTGGCTATTGATACATGTGCTTGTACTTGGATTGAATTGGAAGCCTGTGCTACATGTTTTCAGTGAGACAACACCCCATGTGCAAACATAATACCTCGAACAATCCGTAGTATCCCTCCATACTTCCCCGTTCACACGGCCTTGACAGGATCCGGTTGGTGTTGGTGTTGGTGAAGGGGGATTAATTGAAGGGCAGCCTTGAACTTGGCTATTGATACATGTGCTTGTACTTGGGTTGAATTGGAAGCCTGTGCTACATGTTTTCAGTGTGACAACACCCCATGTGCAAACAAAATACCTCGAACAATCTGTAGAATCCCTCCACATTTCTCCGTTCACTCGGCCTTGGCAGGATCCGGTTGGTGTTGGTGTTGGTGAAGGGGGATTAATTGAAGGACAGCCCTGAACTTGACTATTGACACATGTGCTTGTACTTGGATTGAATTGGAACCCTGTGCTACATGTCTTCAATGTGACTACTCCCCAGTTGCAAACAAAATACCTCGAACAATCTGAAGAATCCCTCCACATTTCCCCGTTTACCCGGCCTTGGCAAGAACCTAGTGTTGGTTGATCCTTTGAGCAACCCACATTCTGAGACCAGTCACACACATTAAGTTGTTCGTTGAATTGTAACCCTGCGGGGCAGTTTTGTGATAAAATGTTTCCCCATGAACAGACAAAAAACTTGGAGCAATCAGCAGGGTCTCTCCACATATCTCCATGATTCCGGCTTCCGCAGGAACCACCACCACTTGGTTTATCTGGTATTGTTGGTGATGGTGTATCTGGTATTGTTGGTGATGGTGTATCTGGTATTGTTGGTGATGGTGTGGAACAAATCACATTTTGGCTGCACTCACACTTTAAAGTCAGAGGATTAAATAGCAACCCTTCACCACATTTGCCCAAGCTAACTTGGCCCCCAACACAAGTATAGAATTGTGCACAGTTAGTAAGGTCAACCCATGAAAGCCCATCTGGCTTTCCGGTACAGGGATTTGTTGATGGGCAATTTCCACAGTCCTTGCACGGCGGACACTTTCCAGTCACACACTTTCCACTGGTTTCGTCGAATTTTTCGGAATGATCACAATAAGTCTGATAGCCAATACCTTGGAGACAAATAAAATATCCATGGCAATCTAGAGGATCTTGATATCTATATCCATTTGGTTTTCCAGAACAAATTACACTACTTTGTCCATTGGCACTACCCGGGTGTAAAACAAAAACTGACAATACAATCAAAATAAATCCCCATGGTAAACTACCGAGTTCACGATTTCTTTTCGACATCTTGTCCAAGTCTCAATCGAAAGGACTTATATCTCCAGCACCATTGACTTGTCTTATATACTCATTATTTTGAAGTGTCTGACCACTTGAGTTCAATAAATTTATGATAAGCTATTTAAACAACCTCAAGTGCAATTTCGGAACAAATTAATCAGAATAATTGCACTCTAATTGCATTTTGATGAATTATCATCAAGTACCATTGTAATGTCTTGAGAGCACTCTTTATAATTGATTCTAAGAATGTTAAAAGCTTTTAGCATTATCTTAAGGGCCAAGGTTGATTTTTTGTAATGTTTCAATTTTTAAAGTAGCTGCAAAAAGTTGCAATCTTATGGGGATGTTTTACTACAAATCAACAATCATCAGCGAGCATTTATCAATACCGGAACTGCCCAAACTTTATTCGAATCTTGATTAAAAAGTTATTTAGTTTTTTACTTTTTATTAACTTCGTTAAAAAATGAAGAAAAACTAAATCTCCAGCTAAAACAATTCTGCTATTTCTTGTAATTGAAACAATGTTCCCTTATCAGGCACCATAAATGTAACCCATATCAACAACATTATTATGACTAGTTTTCGATTCCAAAAATCCATTAAATTTCTATCTGATACTATCTCGGGGAGGGAATGTTAGATTTGTTTGTAGTTATCTTTTTCGAGAATGCCGAATTTTGTTTTTTACTTTTCTACGACTCTATATATAGGGCCTGGCACTGTGCCTTGCTATTTATCCGAATATTACTATCTAGGAGAATAGAGAATGAAAGTTTTGATTGTTTTGGTTTTGTGCTTCGCTTACATCGTCGATAGCAAAACATTTCCTGAATGTCATGGAAAACCGAGTGGAACTTACGTCGCAGACTATCGGAAGTCCAGTGGTTGTCGATCATTTATATACTGCGATGGAAAAAATTCCTTCCAACAGTTGTGTTCCCTTGGATTAGCTTTCAATCCGATTAAATCAACTTGTGAAGATAGAGAAAACGTGTTTTGTAGTGATGATAATGAAATTGACATTAGAATAAGAAGGGTTGGTAGAAAATATAACAAAAAAGTGCAAGTGTGTATTTTAAGTTGATCTTTTAATTTTTAGGACATCAATGATTCTCCGATGGAGTCCCAGTCGTCATCGATTGTTTTTGAGAAACGATCGGATATAAGTAAAATCTTAAATTATAACTAAGAAAAATTAACAAACTCTGTTGTTTTTATGTTTTGTCAGCTTTAACGAAGCAATATCCGACACCCCCAGGAAGAACCTCGAGGACAACATCAAGAAATTCCAATCGACCTGTGCCAACCCGAAAGCAATCGCAACAACCAACAAAGCTAACTCCATTGGTTTTATCGACAACAGGAAAAAATACACCAAAGACGTCAGTTTTTCCAAATCGCAGATCGACTGTTAAGCCAACATCAACAAAACCAAAAACATCAGCTCCGGCAAAAAGTTCGACTAAACCTTCGTCACCAATTCACATACCGACACCCCAAGGAGCTCAAAATGTTCCTGTTCAATCAAAAGAACCTGCCTTACCAACTTTATCAGATGAAACAGAAATAGTAACAGGTAAACGAGGTTTATCTTTGGCTCTGCCTCCGTGAGAATATAAACTATTCTAATTCTATTCAATTTTAAGAATCATCACGATTACCAACTGAGAATAATTCTTATACTTCAACAACGAAATCTTATCCAAAAACTAAGGCCCCCAAGACACCAACAAAAACAAAAACAACAACAACCTATCAAACTGAGTTACCGACAAGTTCAACAGTCAAAAGTGAAATCGCACCTAATCTGAAGGAAGAATGTATTAGAAAGACTGTGGGGAATTTTGCCGACCCAGATGATTGCCATTATTTTTACCGTTGTATGAAAGGAGTCTTAAATAGACAAGAATGTCCGAGGGGCTTTGGTTGGGATGCAAAGAGCAAGATGTGTACTACTAAGGGATGTTTGAAATAAAATGTACTATTTTTGTTATGAAATTCTATTTTTCGACTTGTTCAATATTAACATGTTGGTAAATACAAAAACAACAAGCAACAGAAAACTTTTATTGTGAATGAATAAGAAATTAGTAGAAACTAACGAGAACGAAATCACCTTTGTTTTTAAGCATCATTAACGTAATGCCGCCATAGCTTTGAGTTGTCAAATTTTATTATAGAATAAATAAGACTTTATGTGTTTTCATAAACGTCAAAAATCTGCGTCGATACAATTGTCTTTCTGTTTGTTTTGTTGCATTTATGAACACACCAATTCTGCAGAATGTGTGAAGTTCAGGTCTGTTTGATTAACGTCAGACAAAAAACAGAATTTTTATTTTAAATTTATCTACCCGAGAAGCTAATGTCAATTATGACGTTTATGAAAATATCATCTGCAATTTATTTGCGTTTTTGTTCGATGGAAAATCTGACTCTATGAACAAGTCTAAAGGAGTTCAAAGTCAGGCAGGCGTTTATGAAAACGCAATGTTAGATTAAAAGACCTCTGAAAATAAATTAAAATGTTTTCTCTTGATTTGTTGCCACAGAAAACAACGATTATATATGTATGTTATCGGAAGAAGGCTTTTAAAATCTCCAAAATAGGGATTTCTGAGTCGCAATGGTGTATTGATTCCGTTTGAGGCTCATGATGTGGGTTTATTACTTTCGCAGGGTAACAAATCGTTCGGAACTTTGCTAGGAGGAACTCTGTGATAGGGGTGAATATGTATTTCCATCGAAATCCGAACCCTGTCCATCTTGAAGCATCACATCACTTAGCGGAAGCTAAGGTCACATAACTTTTTTACTTAGGAATTCAAAATGATAAGTATGTACAAAAATGTATGATAAGAGCATCACTTTACTATTTTGTTAATATTTACCTTTTCCATTAACCTTTTTCTAAGTTTTTACTATCAGCAGCAGTCCATTTAAATGTTTAAGACATTTTTTTCATCAAAATACTGATAATGAATTTAATGTGTTATAGTTTTTTTTAGATAGCGTTTTGAATTTTAGATAAAAGTAGTTTTTTTTTTGTAAATATTCTCGACCTATAAATTGGTAAAATCGATGTAAAGTTGAGTTTAAATGAAATAGATATAAGAGATTGAACAGGTGCGGACCTAGGAATTCTTGCAGAATGGTTTTACTTATCTTAATTTTATAATTTTTTTTAGGAGTTTTCATTTCAATGGATGGCGTAAGCAGAACTTTGAATTTAAGGGGGCAGGTAGGCAAACTCTTTCGAGAACTTATTAAAATAAATGTTTGTAAATTTTTTTAAACATGAGTATACAGATTGATAATTTAAATCATTCGAATCATTATAATTTTATGAATGATTCATGTACGGAGTACATGAATTTCTCCTCTTTTTCCATAAGCATTTTTCGGTGTAAGCTCAGCATGAGTAATCCTGTAAATTAAAACAGATATCTATGATTTTAGGATTATTTAATTATACCATTCAAACGATGTTCGATCATGGTTGATCTTAGCCATGTTTTGACTTTCCTCAACGTGCTTAAAGTATACTTTCAACCGAGCTGGTGGTGCACAATAAAGAAAGTACAATATGAAGAACATCTTCGTTATCGGGGAAAAATCGTGTGCTGTATACGATATCGCAGAAGTCGGGTTTTAAAATATCTTGGAGAGATCATTTTGTATCTTTATATAGATTATACTCAGTCTTCTCAACAAAATTGTGTAAGTCGGAGTAAGACCCGTTGGAAAAGTGTGCTTTTTAAGTGTTAGGAGAAGCTGTTTTTATTCTACCAGAAACCACATCAAAAAATGTATTTTACTAGCGAAAGTTGTTTCAAATTTTTGATTATTAATTGAAAAATTGCAGATAAATTATGATGGTGTTCTCGGGTTTAGCTGACTTAGCATTGAATAAGCAACTTTTACTGAGATTAGAATTTTTCTATTCCACCACGAATTGTCTTCCAAAGTGAAGGACGGAAGTTCCAATCTTTTTTGGTTGTTTTTCCAACAATTTAAATAAAAAAGTGTGCCACAGGGCTTCGTTTTTTCACCCATCCTCTTTTTTAAATGATCTCTTTCCCGACCGTAATTTTCAATTTAATCAAATCTTTCACTGACGAAAGTATTTTCAAAGGCAGCTACAAAATAAAAAAAAAGAGACTGGGATGCGACCCACACTGATAACTTCCCATCCCGTCTGTCGATTTGTCTTGCTTAAAAGTTCGTCTATATGTATCAATTTTAACCAAATTTGCGTACTATTTTTTGTAGATTTTATTTTGTATGAAGAAACGGACTGTTGGATTTTTATAAAAAAAATTACTGAATATCGAAAACAATATTTTCTGTGAAATAAAATAAGTTTGAAGCCAATATTTGTAATTTTTGAAACGCTATTTGAGCCGAAAGTAAATTTTTACAAGTTTTAGTACTGTTTTTTTTTGTTTTTATTTTTTGTAAAAAAAAACTGTCAATTCGATTTTTCTCAAAATTTTATAGAATGTTGAAAACAATATTTCTTAAAAGATAAAATTAGTTTGATGCCAATGTCTCAAATTTTTGAAAAGATATTTACGTCGAAAAACAATTTTTACCAACTTTTATAAATTTTGTTTAGGTTTTTATTTTTCCAAAAAAAATTGTCAATTCGATTTTTCTCGAAATTGTTTCTATTGTTGAAAACAATATTTCTTATGCGTTTAAAGTAGTAAGAAGCCATTATCTCAAATTTTTGAAAAGATATTTGAGTCAAAAATCAATTTTTGTTAATTTTTTTTTTGGTTTTTAATTTTTTGTAAAAAAAATGTCAATTCGATTTTTTTCAAAATTTTACTGAATGTTGACAACAATATTTTTTGAAAGATTAAAGTAGTCTAAAGTCAATACCTCGAAGTTTTAAAAAGATATTTGAGTCGAAAATCAATTCTTACCAACTTTTAAACATTTTTTTTTGGTTTTTATTTTTTGTAAGAAAACTGTCAATTAGATTTTTCTCAAAATTTTATCAGATGTGAAAAGCATTATTCTTCGTTGCACAAAATTGTTTTGGAGATGAGGTGACAAATTTTGTTTTCAGTTTTTTTTTGATTTATAAAAAAACCGTTAATTAGATTTTTTTTTTTAAATATACTTCTTTTGTATCACGTTACAATATATAATATAAAATTTAATTCAAGTCTCTAGCATCATTGGCTCATGAGATATTTAGGGTTTACCAAAATTGCCACCTTTTTTTTAAACTGCTATGGTAAAAAAAGCACCCACGCAATTTTTTTGAGAGCCCTTTCTGCATCTTTCTGCATTATCTGTATAACCAAATTTATTTGAAGTCAATATCTCTTCTGGTTCTTGAGCTATGGACGACGAAAAAACGTCGCGAACGTACGGACGTAAGCTCATTAAATTCTGGCCTTAATAGAATTGTGTACATTAGAATGGGCAATTGGAAACCACGTGGAATCTATAATCACTATCCACCTCTTGTGAAATCAACACATACGTGATATCGCCAAAAATGCAACAACTATGGACTTTACAATTTTGAAATTGATTTGAGAACGCACCGTTATTGATTATTGTATTGTTGATCAAACTCAGTACTTGTAGCATGGTAAAGTATAAGAACGAGGAATTTTAGCAAATAATAAAAGTTTTTTAAAGAAATTCAAAGTTGTTAACCGCAGGCTATAAAAGAAGTCCTATCCTGGCTTAGAGAAAACGTTATATCAACTAATGATATACGCATCTTCTCGGATAGCCAAGCCGCGTTAAAGTCCCTAGACTCTGTCTCAACAAACTCATTAACAGCCCTAAATTGTCGATCATCTCTTACGGAGATGGCTACACAGTTCAACATTCACCTTCTCGGGGTGCCGGGCCATAAAGACATTCCAGGAAATTGCAAAGCTGACGAACTTGCAAAAAGCGGAACAACTTTACCTCTGCTGGCTCATAATGCTAACATAGGTATCCCTCTAGCTACATGTAAACTTATTCTAAAGCAAGATACCATAGAGAAAACAAACCTCAGGTGGAATAACACCACCACCTGTGTCGCAACAAAACTAATTTGGCCTATTCTTAGCGCCAGGCGCTCAAAACAATTAATCTCTCTGAGTAGATTGCACATTAGCTACGTTATAGGTGTCCTGACTGGGCACTGCTTAATAGGAAGGCATGCTATTCGACTTGGAGGCCCTTGCAAATGATTTTTGTAGGAATTGCTTGGACGAAGAAAAAGAGGAGACAATCTCTCATCTTCCTTGCACATGCCCTGCCTTATCACACAGACGTAGAATCCACCTTGGAGACTACTACTTTAACGATACCAGCGATCTAAAGAATTCAGACATTACTTGTCTCCTACGCTTCATTCGAAGCTACAATTGGTTCAACGAGTTAAGCTGATTAACTGATCCATGTGGTATCACAATGGACCATACTTTGGTCTAAGTTTGTTGGATGTCCCAACCAACAGCCACTTTAACCTAACCTAACCTAACCTAACCGCAAGCTCCAATTATACATATTAAATGTGTGTCTTAGTAATAGTTCTGTAATGTTGTATTGAAAACATTGCTGCTGTTCATGTTCAGGCTTCCGTAGCAAACGATTCAAATCAGTCATTAACACTACGTTGCGTTGTCATGAATTTAAGCTGTTAAATTTTAGCTGATTAACCAGTTTGAGCGACGTATTTTTTTTTGAATAGACGAGTTGTCAAATCCTTTTTGGAAAACCCGTTACGATTACAGCTTGAGTGTAAGTGTAACCCTTATCTCTGGGCTTATTCTTGGAATGTATGTTAAATTTGTAAGAACAAGTATTCTATTTTCGAGTTGTCATTTTTGTAAAGAAAGAAAATACAACAACAAGTTTGTTTCTTAAAAATGGAATGTCAAATTTATAATGGGAATTATGAGCTAAAGATTTTGAGTCTATTGGAGGGCTCAGGAAAAATAATAACATTACCTTTAACATAACATTTTTGAGAATTTTATTAAATAAAAATAAAAAAATCACAAACAGTAGTAGGTACACAAACTTACAAGTTTATCATGAGAGAAATGCACTATAAGGAGCTGCTTAAATCCACATGATGACACAACACTAAAATTGCCATCTAAAATATAGTGTCTTGCCATAAATATTGAGTAGCTTAAGTTATCTTCAATGATTGTGGCTCGGTAAAAAAGTTCATCTGCGTATAGAGACATGCCGAAACTATTCATTACGGTTTCTGTTTTGAACAAGTCCAAAACATCTTTAGCGGTAGGGGGAGTTTTAGGGAATGACTTGTTTCGAATTTGCATGAGCTGCCGTCTTATTTTTCCAAATTAAATAACCTAATAATAAAAATGGCAATTTGTTGAAAACATTTGGCTAACAAATAAAAAACTCTTATGCTACTTGAAATAAATTAGAAGCTTACCTGTGGAGGGTTCTCACAATCCCTTGAACATACTTCATTCAAGACTTCGCGTATACCGCTTCTTTTTCCACATTGTTTTTTTATTTCATTTATAGTTTTCATTTTATTTTTTAAACTTTTATTGACTGTATGATTATGAGCGGCACTTGATTTCGCGATCCGAACTAAGTTTTCATTGTGTAGGTCGATTACCGCACTTGCACTACAAGCTTTATTATACCACACATTTCTTTTGGATAGTTTACAATTTCCTCTAAATTTATATATCTAATTGTTTAATATCAGGTTTATATAACAGTTGGCTGCGTACTCGTAAGCCTTCACAAAACTCATAATTATATAGATCAAATCACTTCTAACATCCATTTACGACTTTTTAGTACAAGGAAAAAAACACAAATGAGTAGCTTGGAACTTTCCTGATTACATTTACTTACCATCTGTTGTTATTCTTATCATTACCGGTTTTTGTTATTGAAAAAATATCAAAACAAATTTGATCTTAAGTCGCAAAAAAATTTGGCCTTATGACACTTTCGAAAAGTGTCATAAGGCCAAATTACAAAATTCGGTCTTATGACACTTGCCCATATGTCACGGCACCCTATTTCGATCGTACTGTTAAATAAAGAGATTCGTTTTTAAGCCGTACTTCCTTACCAAACTCTATCCCACTGAAGTTTTAACCTATGACTGAGCCTGGATGGGCATCATCCACCTCCTTTAAACTCCCCTTCATTTAACAATCCATACAACCGCTAACTATCTTCTATGATCGATTCAAATCTATTTAGCTATGATATGTGATACCTTGCAGGAAGCTAATCTGACATAATTACGGGTAGTTGTAGCACAGGAATATAGAAATGATGTTCATAACCCAAATTGCCAATTTCCATCAATATAGAAGTCCAATAAAAGTCCTTATACCTAATTTAATAATTTTATAATCCCCTCCTGACAGAGACATCCATAGACCAAATATATAGTTTGATCTAACAAATTCAGAGGATATCCTGTTTCCTGATGTGTGTATATGAGTATGGCAAAGTTTTCATCTCATCTTCATCATCATCATCATCAAAATTATATAAACGTAGAAAAGGGATTCGATAACGGTTTATCGCTTACATATAGCCACCATTTATCTATGATGCCTGATGTATCCCAAAGTCGAATGGTGGCTCAAACACTGAAATGCGGGTGGCACTAATAGTGCATCGAAAAGGACGAGAGGCCATCGTTGCATATAGTAGCGCACATTCCCAAACAGGAGTTTATGCAATTAATTCCATTTGCCATTTATCAAAACGGATTAAGTTGTAAATTTCAAGCCAACCCAACAACACTGAATGTTTTGCTTATAAAGGATGAATGTGTTGGCCATTTCCCAAGGACTTGCAAAAAAAGAAGATCGAAAAAAAAGAAAAAAACTGGATTGAAATTTCTACAAAAAGAATGCGCGTAACACCGATTGAGTGTTAAAATTTATAACTCAATTCGGTTTTATTTTACTTTAATGCAACATGACCAGTGTTGCCAGACATAACGGTTTACCAGGGACGTCCCGAATTTCAGAAATGTTTGTAATTGTTCTTATTTGTCCAACACTCAAAGAAAATTATTCAATACAAATATTTCTTTAATAATTGGAAAACATCTAATATTATTGTGGTTTAACCTTAACACAAGCTCATTGACAATCTTATTGAACACATCTACTGTTAATATAAGTACCACGTTTTTGATTTCTTCAGTTTTTAAATCGCACAGTAGTTGGAAATCATGGGGAATTTTACTATTTTTAATTCATTTACCCTAAGAAAACTTTAACATAAATCTGCCAAATCTATAAACATGGCAGGCTGTTGTATTTAATAATGTTTCAAAAGTAAACGTAAATAAAACACATATTAAATATTTTTTTCATGATATTTCTTTCTTATTATAAAGTTTAAACGTTGACATTATGTACGAAACACTACATCATTAAAACGACCACCACGCGAATTGTTGCAATTACAAGCATCGATTCTTTTGAGGTAATTTTCGACCACTTTTTGACACATATTGGTTTTTAAGTGCTCAAGAGTAAAAGGTTCATTTGCATAAACACATTCTTTCGCGTTGCTACCCCCCCCCCCAAAAAAAAAGCCAGCGTTGTCAAATCGCACGTGGCCAGGAAATGTCTCTTGCAATAAAGCCATATTCGCTCGAGTTGTGTGGCATGTGGCACCGTTTTGTTGAAACCACATATTCTCACAAATCGTATTCCTGCTAGGAAAAACAAAATCAGTTACAATATGACCATAACGCTCCGAATCGACGGTGACAGTCGTTCCATCGTCGTTTTCGAAGAAATAAGGTCCAATAGCACCAAACATAGTGACTTTTTGTGGATGTAATGGACCTTTCTTCAATTACTTCAGGATTCTCAAATCCCCAAATACTACAATTTTGTCTATTAACATACCCAACCCACCAACTGAGAAATGTGCTTCGTCACTGACGAAAATTTTGTTCCAAAAAACGCCGTCCATCGCCTGTTGTTCAAGCACCCATTCGACGTATCTACGACGTTGTGAATGGTAAAGTGGCTTCAGTTTTAGGTGTAGATCCAAATGCAAAATACGCCATAATGTGCCGTCAGACAGTCCTAATTCCTGAGAACGACGAAGAATGGACACATATATTTTCAGTGGTACGAGCAAAACGATGATGCACAGGCCTTATAATATCTTTAACCAATCCAGTCTCTTCAAATTCCGTTACAATTTTGCCAATTTCTTGGTTAATTGGACGATTATATAAACCATAATCTCCTCTTGAAGCACGATATGTGGCTGTGGCAGAATCACCATTTTTGTAAAAGGTTTTAAAAATTTGTATGTCTTTTGTCATAGTTAAACGATCAATATTCGTAAATTTCAGACTTTAACTGAAAAAAAAATTGGTTTATCAACTTAGTTTGACAGATGTTGAATTCCAGCCCTGTACTTTTTAAACCGCAAAATGGATAACCTGTTAGTTTGATTTCAAAATCTATTCGTTTAACGAAGTTTTTAGTCGAAATTTTTTTTAGCAATTTCTTGAAAGTTTTTATTTCTTTTATAAACATTAGCAGATTGAATTTTCTAAGAAAATTTAAACAGAACGAAATCATTTTGAAGTCAATACCTTCATTTATTCACGAAATATCGAGAACCGAACATCAATTTTTACCAAGTTTTAGTAATGTTTTTATTAGGTTTTTATTGTCAATTCGATTTTTCTAAAATTTTACCAGATGTCGAAAACGTTTTTCTTCGCTGCATAAAATTATTAACTTCCCATAGGAAGTTATTTTGGAGATAAAATCATTATTTGTTTGTAAAATATTCAATGCAAAAATTATTTTGTCCAGTTTTGTTGATTTATAAAAAAAAACATTATTTAGTTTTAAGCAAGACAAGTCGCATCCCAGTCTCTTTTTATTTTAGTCTTTGTATGCACATTGACCCCTTCTACAGAGTGTAATTTGATCATAATTTAAGAATCAGCAGTGTCGTTTGCAAATGGTAACAGACACACGAAAAGTGTATAAATACCATCAGAATCTGAGGTATTTCTTGTAAATGGTAACAAATACATGAAACTGGGCGCATACCACACCTCTAAATCATAAACTACAATTTTTCGATCTTCCCTTTCTTTGCAACACCTACTTCAAAACTACTTAAACGATGTTGGGAAAATCTTCATAATGTTGATGGTTAGTCAGTAATGGCCTTTGCAATTTTCGAAGTACTGTATTTGGCTATGGAGTTAAAATTTAGTAATGTTCATATCATCAAATAGCTTAATAAGTGTTAAAAATTTCTTGGCTTGATTGATTTTGAGGAAAAGTGTTGAAAATCGATTGAGTTTTTCCTTATAAAATAAGATGATATGCTAGAACTAGGCTGGGCGTTACCGAAGCTATTTGATTTTAACATACAGGAATAGGAATGCTCATCAGTATACCCTCGAGCCCAACTTCGGCCGTACTGTCAAATACAGAGATTCGTTCTTAACCCGTACTACGCGAATGTGGAATGCCTTACCACAATCTGTCTTTCCTATTCATTGCAATATTCAGGTATTCAAAACCAATGTGCACCGACATCTCTTTTTAAACCCTCTCTCCTCTTCCTAGTGCTCACACTGTGCCTCTGCATAATAAGGGTAGCAATATCCCCTTGAGTGTGTGCTTATTATAAAAAAAAAGAATTTTAAATGCTATATTATTGGTCGAAATACTGGACCATCCAACCGGCAGAATAGAAAAACCTGAACAACAGAAAAGAAATACTTCATAATTATTCATATTTGCCAAAACTCTTACAGTGTGCATCTCATAAATATTTCAATGTTAAAATTAATTTAAACAACAAAACGTTCTTTGATTGATTATACAAATAAATGATCTTAAAATTGAGTAGTATAATCAATTATATTAATTTATCTGATGTATGAAAATATTTTCATAAATACGTACATATGTGTACATATTTAAATGTTTACCTAAGCATATAAAGGGGCAAAATTAAACTGTTTCAATAAGCTTTTATTTATTGTATGAAATTAATTAAGACATTATGCAAATAAGCATTACAAATGAAGCTACGATTATGTATACAATTAAACATTTTATGAACATACATTTTGCAACAATATAAACAATAACTTTGGTATGAATTTATTACTTTATATTAAATGGCCTTAGAATTGAAAATAAGTAACAAATCAAAATGTATTTATTTTATTTTATATGAATTTATAGAATCATAGAGTTGTATAGAGCAATGAGGACGCTGGCTCAATAGTTTGGAAACATATGACTTATTTTTCTTACTATCTGCGTGTTGGCTAAAATGCTTATTTTGTCGTTATTAACTTCCGTAGGAATTTATTGTAATTGGTCCGATTTGTCGAATTGAAAATGTTGACATTTATCGACGTTTCAAGGTCCCTAGAGTCGAAATAAAAGATTTTTAGAAAGATGTCTGTGCGTGCGTGAGTACGTGCGTTCGTACGACCGTACGCCCGTATGACCGTATGTTCGCGACGTTTTTTTCGTCGTCCATAGCTCAAGGACCAGAAGAGATATCGACTTCAAATAAATTTTGTTATACAGATAATAAGGCAGAAAGATGCAGAAAGGGTTCTCAAGAAAATTGCGTAGGTGGTTCTTATACAATAGCAGTTTAAAAAAAGATGAAAATTTTGGTTAACCCTAAATATCTTACGAACCAAAAACGCTATAGAGACTTGAATTAAATTTTATATTATATATTGTAACGTGATACCAAACAAATATTTTTTTTGGAAAAAATTCCAACTAACGGTTTTTTTATAAATCAAAAAAACTAAAAAATTAATATTATTTACCTCGAAAATTTACGAATAAAAAACAATTTTATCTTCAAAACAATTTTGTGCAACGAAAAATAATGATTTTAACATCTGGTAAAATTTTGAGAAAAATCGAATGGACAGTTTCATTGCAAAAAGGAGGCTGGGATACGACCCACACTGATAACTTCCCATCCCGTCTGTCTATTTGTCTTGCTTAAGAGTTTGTAGGTTTTCGTGTTGGGTTAAAAAAGTTGTTAGTTGAGTTATTCTTACAAATTTTAAAATTATCAACAATATTTTAATATAAAGAAATAGTTTAGTTTGAAAATCTAATTTTGTTAAATAGATTTTTAGTCGAAAACAAATTTTAACCAATTTAAGTAGCATTTCTTAAATTTTTACAAATTGGATGAATGAAATTAATTTGAGAGATATCAAAAACCGAATATCAATTTTTACCAAATTTGCGTACTATTTTTTATAGATTTTATTTTTTTATGAAAAAACGGACTGTTGGATTTTTATAAAAAAAAAACTAGTGAATATCGAAAACAACATTTTCTGTGAAATAAAAAGAGTTTGATGACAATATTTTTAATTTTTAAAAGCTTTTTGAGTCGTAAGTAAATTTTTACCAAGTTTCAGTATTGTTTTTTGTTAGGTTTTTATTTTTTGTACGTTGTAGATTTTCCTCAAAATTTTACATTAAAACTCCGTTCTGAATGATCAAGTTATGTAATACGAAATTTCGTTCTCGTTGATTCTCATAAATTGGTGTGACAGTTGCTATGGAGAATAAGAAAAGTTGATAAAGACGCACATCATTCGCTACTCATCATCATTCAAAATTAAACTTTAAATGTTACTTGTATCAAAATTAACAAAATATCCAAACAGAGCCCCTTCTGTACTCGCAGATCAATATTTATGTCCTAGTTCTATCCTTTAAATCGTATAATAACCATAAAATTAACTTTGAGCTTATAAATAAACAACAACAAAAGTTGAAAGAAGATCCATACAAATCTGCTGATGTTGTATTTAAAGCGTGATTTTGTGATTTGGAATTCCGTGTGTCGAGATTTTGTAAAACTAGGTTTTTTGGGATTTCGAAAGTAATGGGTTCACTAGACTGTGGTTCCAAACTTCTATGAAAAATTCAAATATGGATTTACTAATTTAATACGAAACAAATAAGATTACCATTGACATTTTTTGTCAAAATGTATTGTTTTTTTAAGTTAATACCATGTTTTCATATGTTTTTAGCTAGCTTTTCAAAAAAATCTGTAGCAAATGGACTTTAAAATCACGACTATCAACATAGCTTTTTTAAAAATCACAAATTAAGAATATTAATATTTAATTCTTAATTTGAAGATTTGTTGCTTTACGCAAGTGAGAAACATTTAATTACCAAAAATTAAGTTATACTCCTATTATTTTGGCCATAACTGTAAATATGTAGGTGTAGGAATGTATATACATTTCTCAGTAGCATATTGATTGCCCTAATGAAACAAAAAGCTCCCTCTTGTTGCCAATTAATCTATAACATCCATATAAGTATTATTATTACAGGATACGTAAGGATACGTTTATTATAGTCGCTATAAATATCGAAAAACAAATATGTACAACACATGGGATATGTGAAAATATGTAGGTAGCATTGAATCACGTCTTTGGCAGTAACGCATTATCCCCTAATAAACAAGGGAACATAATTTTTCCTTTAGGGCACTTATATTTTTGTACAGGTTTCCAGGTTTCCAGACTCTGTAGGATTAATGCTCGTTAAAAGCTGCATATGACGGCACACTTTTCTTATACTCGTAATTTGTTCAATATACTTATTGTTCATTCGAATAAAAATGTAAGAGGTGAAGGTAGATGAATACATTTCTGAAAGAAGAGAGGTATAACACTACCTTCTCATCAAACAACACAGAACCATTCTTCAAGGTTATTATGCAAAATTAAATAATATTATGGATCCTGGATGAATTTTCCTTTTTGACGTAAATGATATTGCTCCAAGAATATTTAAGGTGGGTAGATACATTTAGGTACGGGTATAAGATGACAATTTAAAAATACTAAGCTGACGAAAGCGACGAGTCGTTTGTCTATGCATATTCATGAGTTTAAGTATGAAGGCTTTAAAAAATAGACCCATTTAATTTTTGTTAGGTATGCCAGAGAAGATATTTAAGGTAGACCATTTATCCCTCTTTGGTTAAAAATTGATATAGGTAAAAGTGTCTTCTCGTCGTTAGTTGTTGGGCTTTCATGCGTTCATCGCAGCTCAAAACCATTTAATTTGTGTATTTTGTCTGGTCCCTGAGACACAGGAGATTTAAATGGAATTTTTTAAAAATTTTACCGTGCTTTACCTTACAAAAAATCACATCACTTTCCTCTTAAACCTCTCACTGAATAGGGTTGCCATCATTTTAATATAAAGCGTTTCAATGTTTGTTTGTCTTTTTTTGTGTTCTGTTTATTTTTGCAATTTTAACTTCTTCGTTAATTTAAAAATATTACTTTTTCGTTCGACAATTAAAAATTTCTTATGCAAATATCATTTAAATAGCTTTTATGTAAAATTTAGAGTTTTGGACACAAAATTATTTTTGATGTCGTTAAAGAATAGAATACGACGTATTTCTTTAAAAACTACAAAATTTCTTTTATCTTTATATCCTCAGGGTAGTCATATTGGACCTGTTCTCTTTTCTTATTTGTATTCATTTTTATCGATAATATTTACAGAAAATATTTGTATTAAACAAAAGAGCTTTTCAATGACTGTCAAGAGGCTTTTATAACAATGGGCCCACTGGTGATTTTATGATAGTTTTGCTTAACCAAACGGTGGAACTAATCTTTTAAAACAGAAGATTGATTATTGATTAAAAGTTAAGCATTAAGCTGTATTATAGAAAATTCTGCTTGTTGTTATAGATAGATTCATATTTTCTTCTTTGGATTAGTAATAACCTTTTTAAATGTACAATACGAGTACACAATTGTGAGTCTGAAAATCACAGAATAAATGCTGGCGTTCCACAGGGCACCGTTTTGTATCCAACACTCTTTCTTTTGTTCATACACTATCTCTTGTCTGCATCTTCTAATTGTATATTCTCTTTTACTTGAACACCCCTAACCTTCTGATTGAAACTTTAAAAGCAGCGGAATATTAGCAGCTCAGTAATTTCATATCTCTACAGCACCACCCAATGGTGATTCCTAATCAATGATTCGAAAACTCATTACTTGCCTATTGTCATCACTTTTACTTTTGGTTTTCAGTAAGTGCATAACATATCACCTCTTGTGTAAAAATCACATAATGGGCATTGCAAAATTTTGAGAATAACTATCATATTTTTCCAAGTGGACTTGTTCACTTACACACCGCGCGCTACGCGCACCGCCGCCGCAGCAATTCTTCATATGAAGATTCTGTTTTCAGCTGCACATCACGAATGTAGAGTGCTTTAGCCCACACTATTTTTCCAACGTTCCAAAAGTCTTTTTTGGACTTATGTAGATGTTTTTATTTTTCAAAACCAAGGTAACTCTCTTTAGTAAGGATCTTATTGAAAAAGTAAAAGAATTGTTATTGTGAAAAGGGTTAAGCGGTAATGGAATTAGTGTATATGTATATAAATAATTAAATATATTTGTAAGAATTTCGTGGGTACCCACTTTTGATTTTTGTGTTTTAGTGGCACGTGGCAACTCGAGCCTTTCTGATTATGGTAAGCTTACTCTTATAAGGACGATATAAATGAAATTTTGTTTTTTAAGTGAACAAAACAAAAGGCATACATTTTTACTTTTTTTTTACCAAAGCTCACTTTCATTTGATGCTATTTTTAGTAAATTTCACATTTTTCTACGTGAGAATAAAGATTATATTAATAAAATGTATATATTTGACTCAAAACATCCATTTAAGGTTACTTTGTTTGTATCTACTGTGATTATCCTACTTGATAGAAATTATGGTAGGTAGCAAGATATAGAATTTTATCTGTTTAAGGATTATTGTTATTTGAAAACAAATTGCTTTATTTATTCAAAATAATAATACGAGTTTAATACTTTCAATGATATACATATCTACTTTGAGTTAGATTATCTTTGTTAGCGTGGGAAAAACTGACATTTCTGAAAATTGGTATTTATGTAGAAATATGCAGAAAATAGGTAATATACTTGAATAAACATTTATATACTCTTAAAAACTTATGTTCAGAAACAATTATTTAAAAAAAAAGCTGAGATACGATCCACATAAATAACTTCCATTAGTTTCCGCTGAAAATGTTCAACCGTATTTTTTGTTAAAAGTGAATTTCTGTCTATAAGAACTGTCAATTGCATTTTTCTAAAAGTTTAAAATAAGATGAACAAGATTTGAAGTCAATATATTTCTTGATTCTCAAGACATACATATAGGAGTCGAAAATCAATTTTAACTTCCCATAGGAAGTTATTGTAATCGGTGCGATTTGTCGAATTGAAAATTTCGACATTTCTCGACGTTTCAAGGTCCCTAGAGTCGAAATAAAAGATTTTTAGATAGATGTCTGTTCATGCGTGTGTTGTGTACGTACGTTTGTACGTCCGTACATTCGCGACGTTTTTTCATCGTACATAGCTCAAGAACCAGTAGCGATATCGACTTCAAATAAATTTTGTTATACAGATAATATACAGAAAGATACAGAAAGGACTCTCAACAAAATTGCGTGGGTGGTTTTTTTACCATAGCAATTTAAAAAAAGGTGAAAATTTTGGTTAACCCAAAATATCTCACGAATCAATAACTTGAATTAAGTTTTATATTATAAAGGGTGTCCCAAAATTAACGCAAGATTTGAATTTGCCGCCATTTGTGCAGTGAAGTGTTGGCAACCCTGAAAAAAAAGCAATTTGACAGCTAACAGTATAGGGTTATTAAAAATGGAGCGTTACACAAGAGAACAACGTGTCTTCATTAATAAAGAATATTTCAAAAATAGTGAAAGCTTGGCGGCTGCAGTTCGAAAATTTCATACAAAATATGGTCGGAATAGTGTTTTAACGGTGCAGGGAATTAACTTAACGGGAACTACCTTCACATGGGAACTAACTTCACCACTAGTGGGAATTAATTTCACTTTTTTTGTGAAGTTATCTCCCACTGAAGGCGGGAGATAATTTCATCAGAAAATTATGTGAAGTAACTTCCCACCTACGATTGAAATATCTGAAAAAATATCAAGCGTTGAATTGTAAATCAAAACAAAAATATGTAAGTTTTAAGCAATAAAAGCTCCTGTGGGTGGCCCGCTTCGCGGGTTCTCAGGATTTTAACTCCATTTTTCGGGGTCACACCCGCTCACGCAACTCCGTTGCTCCGCTTAGGGTATGTAAAGTCGCCAGGCAGGCGCCTATATCAACAACTTCTTTCAATAAAAGCACCTGTGGGTGGCCCGCTTCGCGGGTTCTCAGGATTTTAACTACCTTTTTCGGGGTCACACCCGCTCACGCAACTCCGTTGCTCCGCTTAGGGTATGTAAAGTCGCCATGCAGGCGCCTATATCAAGTGGACCGCTTCGCGGGTTCTCAGGATTTTAACTCCCTTTTTCGGGGTCCACCCGCTCACGTAACTCCGTTGCTCCGCTTAGGGTGTGTAAAGTCGCCAGGCAGGCGCCTATATCAACAACTTCTTTCAATAAAAGCACCTGTGGGTGGCCCGCTTCGCGGGTTCTCAGGATTTTAACTCCCTTTTTCGGGGTCACACCCGCTCACGCAACTCCGTTGCTCCGCTTAGGGTATGCAATTTCGCCAGGCAGGCGCCAATATCAACAGCTTTTTTGAATAAAAGCACCTGTGGGTGGCCCGCTTCGCGGGATCATAACATAACATGTTAATTTACTTTAACTGTACTGAAGAGTGAAGTTAGTTCCCACCTTCCGTGGGAAACAGTTACACATGAAAGTGAAATTCATTCCCACAAAAAAGTGATATTATCTCCCACCTTCAGTGGGAAATAACTTCACCAAAAAAAGGTTAAATTAGTTCTCACTAGTGGTGAATTTAGTTCCCATGTGAAGGTAGTTCCCATGAAGTTAATTCCCTGCACCGTTTTAACTTCGTCAACTGTGAAGAGATTAATTGAAAAATTCATGGAGACTGGATCCGTTGGAGACGCCAAACACACTGGTCGTCCAAAAACAAGCCGTTCAAATGTGAATGTCGAAGCAGTGCGTGAGAGTGTTGCTGACAATCCAGGAACCTCAATTCGACGTCGTGGACAAAAATTGCAAACTTCAAGAACCTCTCTACAGCGTATACTCACCAAAGATCTGTGTCGTCATGCTTACAAAATTCAATTAACACAACAATTGAAGCCAGTTGTCAGTGAACCTTTGTTGGGGAAGGTTGCCCCTGTGTTGTGCGTCTCCGTTCTGTCTGTGCTCGTTCGTTTTTATTTTTGTATTGTTTTTTTAAATCGTGTCGTGGAGCAGTTTACCCTACTAAACTTAACTATAATTATACATATACACAAAAAAGTTAAAAAAAAATAAAACACAAAAAAACAATAATTTGTCACAACAATAAGTCAAACATTAATTTATAAGTGGTTCCAAAAAAAAAAACAACAACAAAAAACAATAACAACAGTGCACCCCCAAATAAAAACAACAATAAAGAAATCACGCCACTCAAGAACAACAAAAAACACCTATAACAAACAAAAATGATAAGCCACTCAGCACAGCACATCACAGTGAGTACCATCCCATCTTTACTTTCCCCTTCTTCCACAGTTTCACAGCCTAGTTTATGTATCAATTGCAATTGGAATTGGTGCATATGCTAATCTGTGTTTCAGCAGATTATTTTAATTGAATTTACTGTTTTGCATCACAGGGTCGGATCGGTTCTCATCACTGCTAAGGCATAACACTAGCAGTGAAGGGTATTGATAATTATTCTGTGTTTCAATTCAGTGAATTTTATTTTGTCATCTCTATCTGTATTGGTTTTAGTAATTTTTTTATTTGCAATGACTGGACAATTCAGAGTAGATTATTGTAATATTCGTGGGCTAAGGGCAAATTTTTTATTGGCGTACCGCCATACTGTTTCATACAGGCCAGCTGTTTTGGCACTAAGTGAAACCCAAGTAGGTGAGGATTCCGATCCTGCTGAATTTTTTATTCATGGGTATAGCTTAGTGCCTTTATTCTTTTCCCACCATGGCCTCGCCATATACATTAGGAATGATGTTGCTTATCAGCTCTTACCACAATATGGTCTTTGCACCAATTCCTTTTTTAATTATATGTGGTTTAAATTCTCCGTAAATAAGCAAATCATTCACTACTGCTTCCTTTATCGAAGCCCAAATTTAGACAGAGTATCAACTTCTCGTGAATTTGATGCTTTGTCTGACTCCATCCAAAGAATTGTTTCGTCCTATCCTCGCACTGAAATCGTTGTTACGGGCGATTTCAATGTACACAATTCTTCATGGCTTCAACATTCAGGCCAGACAACACCCGATGGAGTGTGTGCAGAAATCTTCGCTGAGTTGAACCACCTAACTCAGCTGGTCAACGAGCCCACCCGAATATCGGACGTTGAAGGTCGAGCAGAAAACACTCTTGACTTGTTTCTTACCTCTGACCCTGATAAGTACACTGTTAGTGTTCTATCTCCTCTAGGCACATCTGACCATTGTGTCATATCAGCTAATTTCTCGTGTAAAAACTCTCCAGTTAAAGAAAGAGCTCCTACGAGAACCGTTTGGCAATACGAGAAAGCCAACTGGGACGGTCTCAATAATTACTTCAGGATCTTTAACTGGTCACTTTGCTTCCTCGATAGTGACGTTGACGCCAGCGCTGATATGATCACAAGTTTAATTCTCCTGGGAATGAGAACTTTTATTCCGAATAGGGTTAAAAGTATCAGACCTAAGGAAAACGCATGGTTTGATGCGAGCTGTAAAGAGGTTATTAGGGCCAAAGAGGTAAGTTTCCGTTGCTATAAAGCCAACCGTACTGAGGAAAGCCGGAAAAAGTTCAAACAAGCCAGGAAGGCCTGCAACGCCCATATTCGACGAACCAAATTTTTACATGACCAAAAATTACGGAAAAAAATACTGCAATGTCCCAAAGGCAGTAAAAATTTTTGGTCATTTGTAAAAAACATGAGGAATTCTTCATCTTCTTCGGTTCCTACGCTCGTTGTCAATGACACTCCATTTGTTAGCTCTTTAGAGAAAGCTAATCTCTTTGCTAGGCAGTTCGCCGCCAATTCTACGCTGCCAGTGAGTGTTATGACTCCGCCTGTACTTGAGCGAGTTAGTGATTCTATGGGACCAATCTTTTTTCGCACTCGTACTGTGGCAAGAGTCCTAAGAGATCTAAACACACATAAATCCGCTGGTCCGGATGGTATCCCCGCTATTGTTCTGAAGAGGTGTTCTTCAACGCTGGCAAAACCACTGCGTAAGCTTTTTCATCTGTCCTACTCCTCAGGTCTCGTTCCGAGTGGATGGAAAACTGCATTTGTTCAGCCTATTCCCAAAAAAGGCGAATCTTCCTCACCCTCTAATTATCGACCGATTGCACTTACGTCCCTTCTTTCCAAGGTCATGGAAACGCTGATAAATTATCAGCTTAAGAAATATCTCGAAGACCGAAAGCTTCTTAATGACCGGCAGTACGGCTTTCGCAGCAATAGGTCCACTGGTGATCTCATGGTTCATCTCACCGAACAGTGGAGCAAATCTTTACATCGCTTTGGAGAAAGTAAGATTATTGCACTTGATATTTCAAAAGCATTTGATAGGGTTTGGCATCAGGCCCTCTTATCGAAAATGCGTGCTTTCGGTTTTCACGAATCCCTGCTTCATTGGATTAGTAATTACCTTTCGGATCGTTCAATACAAGTAGTATTGGATGGGTTCAAGTCTGAAAACCACAAAATAAATGCTGGTGTGCCCCAGGGCTCTGTTCTATCTCCAACACTCTTTCTCATTTTTATTAATGATCTCCTGTCTGCAACTTCTAATCCAATACATTGTTTCGCTGACGATAGTACTCTTAGCTTTTCATATTCGTTTTCAGACTCCCATCCCTCTTCTTCGGATGTGGAACTGCAACGACAAAATATGATAAGTTCATTAAATTCCGACCTAAACAGCATTCTACAATGGGGATTAAAAAACCGCGTGGAATTTAATGCTTCAAAAACGCAATGCTGTCTTGTATCGTTAAAGCGAGATATACCCCAATTGCCATTATCCATGGATGGCACTTGCATCGGGGAGACTGAACATCTCGATATTCTCGGTATGTGTATCACCAACCACCTTTTGTGGAACGAACACATACGCGATGTCGCCAAAAATGCCGCAAGATGTTTGGGTTTTCTAAGGCGATGCAAGAAGTTTTTCTCCCCCTCTGATGTGGCTGTTATTTACAAGACTTATATACGTCCAAAGCTTGAGTATAACTCCCATCTCTGGGCTGGTGCTCCTGCAACTTACTTAAGCCTCTTGGATAGTATTGAACGTAGAGCATTTAAATTGATAGATGACAATATCATCATAAGTTCATTTACTACGCTTGAACATCGTCGTAAGGTATCTTGTCTGACTCTTTTTTACCGTTACTTTAACGGCTTATGCTCTAGTGAAATAGCCAGTTGCATTCCTCCCCTTAAACAGTTCAACCGTAATACTCGCGCTTCTAGGAATGCTCATCAGTATACCCTCGAGCCCAACTTCGGCCGTACTGTCAAATACAGAGATTCGTTCTTTAGCCGTACTACGCGAATGTGGAATGCCTTACCACACTCTGTCTTTCCTAGTCATTGCAATATTCAGGAATTCAAAACCAATGTGCACCGACATCTCCTTTTAAACCCTCTCTCCTCTTCCTAGTGCTCACACTGTGCATCTGCATAATAAGGGTAGTAATATCCCCTTGAGTGTTTGCTTATTATAAAAAAAAAAAAAAAAAAAAAAAAAATGACCATGGACAGAGAATAGAGTTCGTTGAATGGATTATTGAACATCAACAAATGGACCCTGATTTTTCGAGCAAAATCATCCTAAGCGATGAAGCACATTTTCATCTTGATGGCTTTGTCAATCGCCAAAATTGCCGCATTTGGGGTTCGGAGAACCCACATGTGATTGTCGAAAAACAAATGCATCCACAACGCGTGACTGTATGGTGTGGATTTTGGGCTGGAGGCATAATTGGGCCATATTTTTTTGAAAATGATGCTGGTCAAGCAGTGACTGTTACTGGTGCTCGATATCGCGACATGATTACACAGTTCTTTCTGCCAAAATTGGATGATATTGATGTGTCCAATATGTGGTTTCAACAAGACGGTGCCACATGTCATACAGGCCGTGAAACAATTCAATTACTGCATGAGACATTTCCAGGTCGTGTACTCTCTCGTTTCGGTGATCAAAATTGGCCTCCTAGATCGTGTGATTTAATACCATTAGACTTCTTTTTATGGGGTTATTTGAAATCACAAGTCTATGTCAACAAGCCCACAACCACCCGTGCATTAAAGGAGGAGATTCAACGCTGCATCAACGAAATTCAGCCACATTTATGCAGAATGGTCATGGATAATTTCAACAAAAGAGTGCGCATGTGCATGCAAAGCCGTGGAGGCCATTTGTCCGATGTGTTATTCCATACATAACCCTATCTTATGTACTTTACGAGTCAATAAAAATATAACTACCAAAAGACTAAAAACGGCGTTTTCTATTTAATTCAAATCTTGCGTTAATTTAGGGACACCCTTTATATTGTAACGCGATACCAATCTACGATAATTATATATATATAATATTATTATAAAAAGGAAAGATTTGTATTTTTGTATGTAACGAATAAACTCAAAAAGTACTGGACCGATTTTAATAATTCGTTTTTTATTAGAAAGCTACATTATCACTGAGTAACATAGGCTATATTTAGTACTAGATTATTACAGAAATCTTTTGAAATTCCTATTAAAACCAACCGAAGGTGTTAGCCATAAAATGTCTTTCTTCGCATACGCTGCGAAGAGTATTAATGATAGGACAAAAAAATATTTTCTAATTTAGTGATTCATGGTCGTTTTAATTAGCATGCTTATAACTTAAATGTCTGTACCTATTTATGTCTACCTGTGCGAAGCCGGGACGGGCCGCTAATGAAATATATTTTTGGAAACAATTCCAATTAACGGTTTTTTTATAAATCAAGAAAACTGAAAAAATAAAAATATTTAAATAGATTTTGAAATCAAACTATTTCATTATATGGACAAAATTGTTGGTAATTTTAAAACTTTTAAGAATAGTTCAACTGACAACTTTTTTGACAAAACACGAAAACCTACAAACTTTTAAGCAGGACAAATAGACAGATGGTAGGGGAAGTTATCAGTGTGGGTTGCATCCCAACCTCTTTTTTTAAATGCATTACACATTACATTCTAGAGATTCCTTGAGTAAAAAATGAGGTTTACGGTGAACACAGAAGAGAGGATGGCTTCCTGCCTTTAAATTTGTAAAATATCTTCTATTTAAAAATTATTTTTTTTTCACCACATCCATTTGTTACAGAAAATAAAAACGAAAAGAAAAAACACAGATAATTATTTTACATTTTCCTAATTGAATTTAAATTGCAAACATTATGTTTGTATGTTCTAGTTTGTACATATTTCTATTTAATTAAATTTGAATTTTTAATTAAGTCGACAAACAATTATTATAAGGTTTTTTCTATGCATAAGCCAAAAAAAAAAAAAAAAAACAAATTTAACACACCACTGAAAATAAAACAATATTTTTAAAAGTCAAGTTACATACATACATTTTGATTATATGGCAACAAAAATAAATTAGCAATACATACATACAACTATTTTGTTCATATAAAAAAAAGTTTTACATTTTACTTAAATTATAGCTTCAACAAAAAAAAAAAACTGTCACCTTGAATATCTTACGGACAAAAATAATATTACAATTTCATTAATTTAACCGTTTATTTATTTGTTTATTTATTTACTCATATTTTAAAACATTAAATATCTACTAACACTAGTTCACAGCATGTATTAAAAATTAAATCGAATACTTAATAACTTATATCTTATTCTAATTTAAACAGTTTTATAGCAATAGATTTCTTACGATGACAAATAACAATTGTAATCTTAAAAATATCAGATTTATGTTTTAATTAAATGAATTAATGAAAAAGCTTTTGGTATTAAAAATATTTATTTACTAATTAATTGGACTATAAGAACCATAGTTGGATCCGATAAAAATTATCCGAATTGGAACTCTATTTCTTAAATCAACATAGCCAACAGTAAACTTAAAGCGATTCAAAACTGTTGTAACATAACAGAGTTGAAAAATACTCTTTGTAATCGGTCAATAATGGCACACCAATAAGTTTGAGTCTATAAGAGTAAATTGAAAATGATGCTGGTCAAGCAGTGACTGTTACTGGTGCTCGATATCGCGACATGATTACACAGTTCTTTCTGCCAAAATTGGATGATATTGATGTGTCCAATATGTGGTTTCAACAAGACGGTGCCACATGTCATACAGGCCGTGAAACAATTCAATTACTGCATGAGACATTTCCAGGTCGTGTACTCTCTCGTTTCGGTGATCAAAATTGGCCTCCTAAATCGTGTGATTTAATACCATTAGACTTCTTTTTATGGGGTTATTTGAAATCACAAGTCTATGTCAACAAGCCCACAACCACCCGTGCATTAAAGGAGGAGATTCAACGCTGCATCAACGAAATTCAGCCACATTTATGCAGAATGGTCATGGATAATTTCAACAAAAGAGTGCGCATGTGCATGCAAAGCCGTGGAGGCCATTTGTCCGATGTGTTATTCCATACATAACCCTATCTTATGTACTTTACGAGTCAATAAAAATATAACTACCAAAAGACTAAAAACGGCGTTTTCTATTTAATTCAAATCTTGCGTTAATTTAGGGACACCCTTTATATTGTAACGCGATACCAATCTACGATAATTATATATATATAATATTATTATAAAAAGGAAAGATTTGTATTTTTGTATGTAACGAATAAACTCAAAAAGTACTGGACCGATTTTAATAATTCGTTTTTTATTAGAAAGCTACATTATCACTGAGTAACATAGGCTATATTTAGTACTAGATTATTACAGAAATCTTTTGAAATTCCTATTAAAACCAACCGAAGGTGTTAGCCATAAAATGTCTTTCTTCGCATACGCTGCGAAGAGTATTAATGATAGGACAAAAAAATATTTTCTAATTTAGTGATTCATGGTCGTTTTAATTAGCATGCTTATAACTTAAATGTCTGTACCTATTTATGTCTACCTGTGCGAAGCCGGGACGGGCCGCTAATGAAATATATTTTTGGAAACAATTCCAATTAACGGTTTTTTTATAAATCAAGAAAACTGAAAAAATAAAAATATTTAAATAGATTTTGAAATCAAACTATTTCATTATATGGACAAAATTGTTGGTAATTTTAAAACTTTTAAGAATAGTTCAACTGACAACTTTTTTGACAAAACACGAAAACCTACAAACTTTTAAGCAAGACAAATAGACAGATGGTAGGGGAAGTTATCAGTGTGGGTTGCATCCCAACCTCTTTTTTTAAATGCATTACACATTACATTCTAGAGATTCCTTGAGTAAAAAATGAGGTTTACGGTGAACACAGAAGAGAGGATGGCTTCCTGCCTTTAAATTTGTAAAATATCTTCTATTTAAAAATTATTTTTTTTTCACCACATCCATTTGTTACAGAAAATAAAAACGAAAAGAAAAAACACAGATAATTATTTTACATTTTCCTAATTGAATTTAAATTGCAAACATTATGTTTGTATGTTCTAGTTTGTACATATTTCTATTTAATTAAATTTGAATTTTTAATTAAGTCGACAAACAATTATTATAAGGTTTTTTCTATGCATAAGCCAAAAAAAAAAAAAAAAACCAAATTTAACACACCACTGAAAATAAAACAATATTTTTAAAAGTCAAGTTACATATATACATTTTGATTATATGGCAACAAAAATAAATTAGCAATACATACATACAACTATTTTGTTCATATAAAAAAAAGTTTTACATTTTACTTAAATTATAGCTTCAACAAAAAAAAAAAACTGTCACCTTGAATATCTTACGGACAAAAATAATATTACAATTTCATTAATTTAACCGTTTATTTATTTGTTTATTTATTTACTCATATTTTAAAACATTAAATATCTACTAACACTAGTTCACAGCATGTATTAAAAATTAAATCGAATACTTAATAACTTATATCTTATTCTAATTTAAACAGTTTTATAGCAATAGATTTCTTACGATGACAAATAACAATTGTAATCCTAAAAATATCAGATTTATGTTTTAATTAAATGAATTAATGAAAAAGCTTTTGGTATTAAAAATATTTATTTACTAATTAATTGGACTATAAGAACCATAGTTGGATCCGATAAAAATTATCCGAATTGGAACTCTATTTCTTAAATCAACATAGCCAACAGTAAACTTAAAGCGATTCAAAACTGTTGTAACATAACAGAGTTGAAAAATACTCTTTGTAATCGGTCAATAATGGCACACCAATAAGTTTGAGTCTATAAGAGTAAAGTTGCAGGGTTGCAGCATTTATTTATTGGACCACGAATGAAAAAGTAAGGCAAGCCTTTTTTGAACTCCTTCCAGTCTATTAAAATATATTGAGTAAAGAAGGGCCCAAATCATGCAACCATATTCAAGGACCGATCTAACAAATGATACATAATGTGTTTTAATGAAACACTTGAATTTTAAGAAGATATTCATGGTCCATATAGAGTTATGTTAGCGCGTAGCTTAAAGAATCTTAAAAATAGTTTGTGACATCTAGATTGTAATTAAGCAGACAGTAAATTATGCTGCTGTTAGATTCTCGTGTGTTTGCTTCTTATGCGTGTCGTATTGAGTCCTCATTGTGGTTTATGTTATTTCAAGTCAACATACAATGTCTCTCCACAAGCATTTGCAATAGACTGTCATCTTGAAAGCCACCAGTCGCAACTCATATAAGATCAATTTTTTCCAAAGTCTCACGTTTGAATAGTTGCTGGAGATCTTGATTATGTAATCAGCTTGGAACTTAAGCGTATTTGTTAATATGTTTGGTAGCCCAGTTGCCAAATATATTGCATAGCTAGGCGTATTTTAAAAAGTTTCTTTAGAAAGTTAGGTTAGGTTAGGTTAGGTTATAGTGGCTGTTCAAGATGGAAACGGACACACTTAGGCCAGTTTAATGACCCATTGTGATACCACATGAATCTTGAGGTTACTTCCTAAGCTCAATGGAACCAGTAAATGATTTAGATCGTTAAAGAAGAATTCTCCTAGGTAATTCTTGCGTTTTCGAGCCAGAGCAGGGCGTGCGCAGAGAAGATGAAGAATTGTTTCTTCCTCTTCCTCGTCCATACAGCTTCTGCAGAAATTTAGAAAGTTAATTCTTATTCTTATTTTTCCAGCGAGATCATCTGCATTGTCGCTTATAAACAAAGTAAACAGAAGAGCACTAAGCAGACATCCTTCTTTTACTCCTGTAATGGCACTAAACCATTCCGAAAAGTCTTCCTCATCCTAAACAGTTACCTTCGTGCTTGTGTACATTTCTTGGGTTACTTTGATGAATTTTGTAGACAGCCCAATATGTGACATCTTATAAACAAGTGCACTTCTGTTGACTAGGTCAAAAGCAGTTTTGAGGAAAACGAAAAGAGTAGCAAAGTCCTCTCTCGAGGGACAAAAGTGTCGCTATATAAGACCCTCATCATCCCCGTCCTGTTATACGGTGCAGAAGCATGGACTATGACAAAAGCGGATGAAAGCACCTTGGGTGGTTTTGAGAGAAAAGTTCTTCGTGTGATCTACGGTCCCGTATGCATAGAAGGGGAATGGAGGAGAAGATGGAACGACGAGCTGTACGGCTGTACAGCGACGTAGACTTAGCCAGAAGGGTAAAAGTCCAACGACTAAGATGGCTGGGTCACGTAGAGCGCATGGAAACCAATGCTCCAATGCTAGTCTATCGTCACTAGAGAGTAGGCTACTTAAATGAGTGCCAAGGATTTCGGTAGAAATTCGGCACAGAGACATAAGGCCCAGGGACATAACGCCCAACTTTTTTTTTGGGGGCTTATGTCTCACTTCGGTGGGACATAAAACCGAAATCTAATTTGGGCCCTAAGTCCCACCCAAGTAAGACCGAAGCCCCAAATAAAAATGTTGGGGCTAATGTCCCACTTAATAAGAATCACCAAATGACAAAACTTGGAGCACTTCAATACCACAAGACTTTGTTTTGTGGAGTTAAAATCCTGAGAACCCGCGAAGCGGTCCACCCACAGGTGCTTATATTCAAAAAAAACCTGTTGATATTGGCGCCTAGTTTTAGTTTATGGTTCGAAACTAATTAAAAAATATATTATTTGTATTCTCTTTTTAGAGAATACCACAACTAAATGAAAACTCCGTTTTATTTTTAATAATATTAGTTTATTTAAAAAAGCTTCAGATCCCTTACCGTGGGTCGGGGGAAATCTTAGGCTATACGAAGATCAACTAAACTTGACTGAATTGAACTGAACAAGAGACGGTATTGCTCAGATGAAACCCTTTTTATATTAATTAAATGTTAAGTCAGCAAATCTAAGTTTGACTGACGATCATAATTCCTTTGTCTTATTATTGCTGACACAAAATATATAGAATTTACTTTGGGATGAACTCCCACACAAATTGTTTATGCTTAAATGTGCTGATATGCACTTTGATGTGTATCTTGTGTTAGTATTACAGTTTTATATTGATAGAGGGTGTTTTGAATAATTATAATGTGATGGTAGGGTGTTCTAGGAACGTAACCGCCTGCCTGGCGACTTTACATACATACACTAAGCGGAGCAACGGAGTTGCGTGAACGGGTGTGAACCCCGAAAAGTGGAGTTTAAATCCTGAGATCCCGCGAAGCGGAACAACCAAAGGTGATATTGGCGCCTGCCTGGCGACCTGACCCCGAAAAAGGGAGTTAAAATCCTGAAAACCCGCGAAGTGGGCCACCCACAGGTGCTTTTTCAAAAAAGCTGTTGATATTGGCGCCTGCCTGGCGACTTTACATACCCTAAGCGGAGCAACGGAGTTGCGTGAGCGGGTGTGAACGCGAAAAAGGGAGTTAAAATCCTGAGAACCCGCGAAGCGAGCCACCCATAGGTGCTTTTATTGAAAGAAGTTGTTGATATTTTTGTATTATCACCGTATCAAAAAACTATTGTTCATTGTATTGAAATACAAAAACTTTTTATTCTTTTTTGGCTCTAGAAAAATTTGGGGACAATGTCCCATTTTTAACAAACAAATTTGGGACTTAGGTCATATTTGAGTAGGACTTAAGGCCCAAATTCAATTTCGGTTTTACGTCCCACCGAAGTGAGACATAAGCCCCAAAAAAAAAGTTGGGCGTTATGTCCTTGGGCCTATGTCTCATGCGTCTAGAAATTCCTGTACCTATTTTGTATTTAGTTCTATTGATATTCTTCGCAAGATAAACCATTAGAGCTATTCGTTTGGCCTAGTTTAATCGCATTTTCACATCATCCGCTTCATTATACCAGCGTCTTAATTGAGGGTTGTTTGATGATCGCATTGCTTTCAACAATGCAAAAGATTTTGTACGCGATTAGAAGCAATCATGATCGAACCATTTATGTTTCAATGTTGAATTGGAGGTGCGAATTTTTAGGTGTTGAATTCCTTATGTACTCGTATTTTGTAAGCTTGCTGTTGAGTATTTCTGTGTTTCGCTGGTCGTGGTTAAAGTTGAAGATTTATTTCTCCTTAATTTTAAGATCTTATTTTGGAGTTCAAAATGTTGGATTTGTATAATAGATGCATTATTGATAGCGTAGAGGTCAATGACTGAACTCCTCTGTTCGCCTACGAAGGTGGAGTGTCCTTCCATATCACTCACTCTGTACAGCCATTTAGTTTTATTAAATCGTACACTTGTAACAGCTGAATCAAATCGCATCCATTCTTGTTGTGCAAACATTGCCTTAAGATTTTCTTTTTGTATGGGAAATCGTCATGTTGGTTATTATTATATTGTTTCGAATATTATCATTGATGAATTTCTCTCTAGCACTATTTGCTGGGAACAAAACTGTTCGGACATAGCCTCGCAAACTTTATCTCAAGGAGGCTCTAATTATGTAGCTAGATGTGTTGACGATACCACGACAGATATTGTTTTCCAAATTTTGTTCAATGAATATTTGATCGTTATAAACGCAATCTAAGATTTACCTTGCAACTTTTCAAAATACGAATTTATTGCAAAGTTGTATTTCAAATTGGTGAAACACTTTTACTTTTCACTTTTCAAATAAAGTCTGAGAAATTGCAAAGTCTTTTCGCCTTGCGAATTTTGTGATATTATTTGTTTGCAAAGTTTCAAAGTGAAAAGTGTTTGGTGAAATATGCTCCTCATATTGTATTCAATACACAATGAATTATTTAACGTTACTTGTTTTTATTTCGTTTGATTTGCTGGGTCAAACCCTGTGACTAGAAAACTCTAAAACGTTGGTAAGATATTTTAGTTGGCCATACGTGTTCATGTGTCTGACCAAAAAGTCTCTTTAAAAAACATCTTGTCTAAAATTGAATTGCTTAAATCAAAATCCAAATAAAAGAGAAACTATAAAACTAAAATATCTAAAAAATCAAATCAATTTAAATCCTGCAACGGAAGCTATCTGATTTTCGATTATTATATCTGATACCTACCCTCTTTATACTCGTGTGTATTTTCAATGTTCTTGCTCGTGCGAACATAATGCTTAACTCAAATCATAACTCACATCACGTCATACAAACATAGCTTATAATTCCAAAAAGCAGTTTCAAAATCATAATAAAAATAAAAAAACAAATTAAATTACTCCGATCGTTATACATATAACATGATGTTGATGATATTATATGTAGATACGAGTATGTGTAACTATATACGTATAATAGTGTTATTATCCTCGCTCGTATATGCACAGAATTTTATACATTTAAAGAATTTCTTGTTTTCTTATTTTCTGCTAATAAAATGGAAAAAAGGACATTTTGTCCGCCTTAACTGATTCCAATTCAAGCAAGAAAAAAACCGTTTAACGACATGTGGTTTTTATGGACGTTTCAGTGCTCGGTTGGATGCATCGAAGACGATTATTGGGACACCATTATAATCCAACCCAAACACCTCCCCCTTCCCAGTTTAGGGTCGTTCGGTAGCCAGCCAACTTACTCTCAGCTCCGTAGGGTTATAGTGGCGCATCCGACCAAAAAGCTTCCTTTCAACTAAAAAAAAATAAAAACCATAAAGATATTATATGACATGGATTCTTTTGGATGTGGGGCGGGGCGGATGTGCGATATGGTGTAGATTTTAAATACAAAAGCAAAATCCGCAACATCGAAATACAAAACAACAACAAAATAATAAAAAAGAAAAAAGGTTTCGAGCTTTTGAACCTTCGATTTTAATGCCCTCAAAGTGTAATAACAATTTACCATCAACTTCAACTTTTATTGGAATATTATACTTTTGCTTGCGTCGGTCGTCTTGTGTCTCACATATCGGTCCTAGTCTTACTCTCAGTCTCGGTGTTTTGGTTGTGGTTCTGGGTTAAGATTAGGAATTCGCTTGTTGAGCTACCTAAAAGATTCCAACAGAAGTAGGAGCACAGCTGAGATCCAGACGAAGGAGCTGTCAACTTTTGAATTATCCTTTTGCACTGGATTAAGCTGAATATAAAGAAATAAAATCTACATACATAGAATAACATAATACGGATCAAGGTCGATTTAGGGCTACAATTGGAATGATTTTCTTCTTATTTTTGAATTTGTTTATATTCAATAAAATGTTCTGCTATTAAAGCTGTCTGGATAGGTACTGCAAAACGTCAATTTAACTTCATGTGAGTACTTCAACTTGCAAGAACCTAGACAAAAATAAATACGGTCCATCCAAAACATCTTATATAGGTAGGTTAGGTATCCTTCATCCTTCTCATCTCATCTTCAATATGGCAGGACGAAGGACTAAAATCGAAAACAAAAACAAGGATAAGAACAAGAACAAGAAAACTTTTCCATTAAAATGTCTCTATTCATTGTCAATTCAATGGGATTTAACAAAATTCTTATACCTTATATAATGACACTTTTAGAAAATATAATCTGCAATAAAAGTTCTTAAAGTTCTTCAAACTTTGCAATGAAATGGGCTTTGTTATAGGTACTCTCACAATACTGGTACTTTTATATTTACCCTAACGATTGTGTTTTGCCAAAATCAGTATCATTCTAATAATTGGTCACTTTGTGTCTGTTTAATTCAATTTTTTATTTTTATGTTTATGAATTTAAATTATATCTTGAATTGTTATGAGACAGAAAAAATGAAGGTTAAATAAAATCAGAAAATTTCGGTGATGCGTCAGAAAAGGTGGATTTTCTTAGTCTGAGATATGAGTCATTAAAATTAATGAGAAGTGCTTATATGAATTTGTGTTTTTCACGCACAAGGTGTACAACAAAATATATATAAATATAATTATTTTAAGATGGATTAAATTAAGTCATATGTAAAAGATTTGATTTAAATTACTGCAAGATTCATACATTACTTTTTTCTATCAAAGGCTGAAAGTAAATCTAAAAAAGAGGCTGGGATGCGACCCACACTGTCGATTTGTCTTGCTTCAAAGTTTGTCTATATGTATCAATTTATACCAAATTTGAGTACTATTTTCTGTAGATTTTATTTTTTTATGAAAAAACGGACTGTTGGATTTTTATAAAAAAAAATTACTGAATATCGAAAACAATATTTTCTGTGAAATAAAATAAGTTTGAAGCCAATATTTTTAATATTTGAAAAGCTATTTGAGTCCAAAGTAAATTTTTATCAAGTTTTAGTATTGTTTTTTTGTTAGGTTTTTATTTTATGTAATTCGATTCTTTTCAAAATTTTTCCTAATATTGAAAACAATATTTCAAGCTACAATATTTTAAGCTACAATTAGTTAGAATCCGTTACCTCAAATTTTTGAAAAGATATTTGAGTCGAAAATTAATTTTTACCAACTTTTGTTAAATTTTTGTTCGGTTTTTAATTTTTTGTAAAAAAACTGTCAATTCCATTTTTTTCAAAATTTTACTGAATGTTGACAACAATATTGTTTGAAAGATAAAAGTAAATTAAAGCCAATATCTCAAAGTTTTGAAAAGATATTTGAGTCGAGAATCAATTTTTACCAACTTTTATACATTTTTTTCTTAGGTTTTTATATTTAGTAAAAACACTGTCAATTTGTTTTTTTTCAAAATTTTTTCTTATGTTGAAAACAATATTTTTTATTAGTTAAAATTAGTTAGAAGCCATTATCTCCAAGTTTTGAAAAGATATTTGCGTCGAAAATCAATTTTTACCATCTTTTATAATTTTTTTTTAGGTTTTTATTTTTTGTAAAAAAAACTGTCAATTAGATTTTCTCAAAATTTTATCAGATGTCAAAAACATTATTCTTCGTTACACAAAATTGTTTTGGAGATGAAATCATATTTTAGTCGTAGAATTTTCGAGGTGACAAATTTTTTTTTTAGTTTTTTTGATTTATAAAAAAAAACCGTTAATTGGATTTTTTCCCAAAAATATACTTGTTTTGTATCACGTTACAATATATAATACAACATTTAATTCAAGTCTCTAGCGTTATTGGTTCATGAAATATTTAGGGTTAACAAAAATGTTCACCTTTTTTTTAAACTGCTATGGTAAAAACACCACACAGGCAATTTTCTCTTTCTGCATCTTTGCGCCTTATTATCTGTATAACAAAATTTATTTGAAGTCGATATCTCTTCTGGTTCTTGAGCTATGGACGACGAAAAAACGTCGCGAACGTACGGACGTACGGACGTACGGAGATACGGACATACGGACGTACGAACGTACGTACACACGCACGCACAGACATCTTTCTAAAAATCTTTTATTTCGACTCTAGGGACCTTGAACGTCGATAAATGTCAAAATTTTCAATTTGACACATGGGACCCATTACAATAACTTCCTGTGGGAAGTTAACAAATGAAGAGAATTTAATTTTGGGAAGAAATATTTAACGCGACAACTAACGGATTAAAGACTATCTAGAGCAGTACAAAAAAGGTTACCGGCATTATCCAAAAAACCGAAGATCTTTTAGGCCTTTAAAAAGAATTACTTAAGCTAGAATATGTGTACCTTAATCCTTGTAATAAGTATTTTTTTATTTATCGGACAGAAAAAAACGACCATAGTTTCGAACTTATCCTTTAAGTTAAATTAAATACTTCATTGATACAATATTTGGCCAGTTGATATTTCTAAAATCTCAGAGACTTCCGTACTCTTAGAAATATAAACAAAACAGTTTTTACACAAAAAATAAAAACCTAAGAAACAACCTTACTAAATGTTGTTAAAAATGATTTTCGACTCAAATAGCTTTTTAAAAATTCAAGAAATTGGCTTCAAACTAATTTCATCTTATAGAAAATATTGCGTTCGACATTCAGTAAAATTTTTATAAAAATCCGACCGGTCACCTTTTTTTTATAAAATTTAAGATCTACGAAAAAAAGATTGCAAAATTGGTAAAATTTGATGTTCGATTCTCGATATCTCTTGAATAAATAAAGGTATTGACTTCAAAATTATTTAATCCTGTATTAAATTTTCTTAGAAAAATTCAATCTATATAAGAAATAAGAAATAAAAACTTTCAACAAATGCTACTAAAACTGGGAAAAATTGGTTTTCGACTAAAAATCTCGTTAACAAAAACTGATTTTGAAATCAATCTATTTTATCATATTCAAAATGTTGTTGGTAATTTTAAGTAATATTTTTAGAAAAATTCAACTGGGAACTACAAAACCAACAAAAAGGTGATAAGGAATGCTTTTCGACTCAAGTATTAGGAAAACAAAGAATGATATCGACTTCAAATTATTTATCCCACACAAAGTGTTGTTATTAAATATTTTGTTAAAGTTTTAAGCAAAACAAATCGACAGACGGGATTGAAAGTTATCAGTGTGAGGCATCCCAGCCTCCTTTTTTTTTGTAATTGGTCTAGAGCTCAGAATAAAAGTTTACTTTTTCCGTTGTTGCTGTTCTTCAAATACTTGTAGTGCAGATTGCATTCGCATTTGCAGTTGTGACAGCTGAAATTAAAAATGGCTGCTCTCGTTTTCCGTTAACTTCCTAATATATTATTTATTTTTATCAGGCGAATAATATAAAATGTGATGCAATGTTGAACTGCTTTTTATATTTTCTTCAATGCAAATGACTGAAATGAGTAATTGCCTTGGTTGATTATGAGTATTAAAGTGACATCGTTGAAAAAAGGACAATGGCCATGTTTGGGCCCAGTGCTTACACACATGAGATTATTATCAAAAATTGATCTCAAGAACAAATAATTGTACGACTTGAATTAAATTTTTCTGTCCATTTCAGCGTTGACAACATATTAAGCACAAAAATAAAATAATTTTCAGAATAATTTTGTACCACGTTTTTGACATCTGATAAAATTTAAAAAAAATCCATTAATCAAAATTGCGACTCTGTAATTCTTAGAAAAATACAACTGGAATCGGAAGACTTCTATTTTATTAAAAACTAGCGGCCCGTCCCGTCTTCGCACGGGTAGACATAAATAGGTACAGATATTTAAGTTACGAGTATAAGCATGCTAATTAAAACGACCATGAATCACTAAATTAGAAAACATTTGTTTGTCCTATCATTAATACACTTTGCAGCGTATGCGATGAAAGACATTTCATGGCTAATTTTTTTACACCTTCGGTTGGTTTTAATAGGAATTTCAAAAGATTTCTATAGTAATCTAGTAATAAATATAGCCTATGTTACTCAGTGATAATGTAGCTTTCTAATGAAAAAAGAATTATTAAAATCGGTCCAGTACTTTTTGAGTTTATTCGTTCCATACAAAAATACAAATCTTTCCTCTTTATAATATTATTATTATTATTATTATTATTATTATTATATTATTATTAGTGTAGATTTCAAGTTTTAATTAAAATCCATCTAACAAATACAAATTAGATGAATGAAATTAATTTGAAGTGAATATATTCTATTGTTCACGAGATATCGAGAACCAAACATCAATTTTTACCAATTTCGCGTACTATTTTTTGTAGATTTCAATTTTTTATGAAAAAACTGACTGTTGGATTTTTATAAAAAAATGTCTGTCGAAAACAATATTTTCTGTGAGATAAAATTAGTTTGAAGCCAATATTTTTAATTTTTAAAAAGATATTTGAGTCGAAAGTAAATTTTTACCAACTTTTAGTAATGTTTTTTGTAGGTTTTTATTTTTTTTTTAAACTGTCAATTCGATTTTTCTCAAAATTTTAAAAAATGTTGAAAACAGTATTTCTTATAAGACAAAATTAGTTAAAAGCCATAATCTCAAATTTTTGAAAAGATATTTGAGTCGAAAATCAATTTTTACCAACTTTTATTAATTTTGTTAGATTTTTTCTTTTTTGTAAAAAAACGTAAATTCGATTCTTCTTAAAGTTTTAACGAGTGTTGAAAACAATATTTCTTATAAGATTAAAATAGTTTGAAGCCATAATCTCAAATTTACGAAAAGACATTTGGGTCGAAAATCAATTTTTACAAACTGTCAGTTCGATTTTTTCAAAATATTACCATATGTCAAAAACGTTATTTCTCGTGACATAAAATTATTTTTGAGATAAAATCATTTTTGGTTAATAAAATATTAAAGATGACAAATATTTTTTTTCAGTTTTTTTGATTTATAAAAAACACCGTTAATTGGATTTTTTTCTAAAAATATATTTGTTTCGTATTACGTTACAATATATCACTACATAGTATAAAACAAAGTCGCTTTTTCTGTCATGTGTCATGTTGTATGTCCCTATGAACGCTTAAATCTTTAAAACTACGCAACGGATTTTGATGCGGTTTTTTTTAATAGATAGAGTAACTCATGAGGAAGGTTTTTATGTATAATATCATCCATTAAATAGTGGACAAATACTGTTATTTTTGAGGTTTCTAATGTGATGTCGCAAATAATTACATTTTTTCCGCTTACATTGCAAACGCAGGCTGAATCCTACGAGATTTATCAAAATAATAATGTACTAAGTATTGTACACAATGAAAAGGTCTACAGAAAACTCCGCGATGGTATATGTCTATCTCTTATGGATATCCCACAATAACATTTTTTTGTCATTTACTTTTTACGACAAATAATGACTAATATTCGAAGCGATTTTAACCAATACAGCATTAATCCTTATCCAATTAAATACCTTAAATACATTGTTGATTTAATATACATAGATCTATTTGGCCTTTTACAGCATCTGATTTAAATCAATATTTTTGAAGATGTACAGATTTAAAAATTGCGGAACGTAGCGTTTACGGCGACGCGGCGCGGCGGCAGCGTGCCTATAAATAGCGCGTCGGAGGCCGCGGATTTCCTTATAGCACATTGAATTTAGCAGCGATCGGACGCGCCGCTAAGGATCTTTCTTCCCATAAAAAGCAGGGCGGTCATTCTGTAAAACGATAATCATTAGACGATATCGTTTCGACGATAGTCTCACTTCACGTAAGACGATGATCGTCAAAGTGATATCGTCAAAACGATAGCGTTTGCACGATAGCTAAGTAGGTATCGTCTGCTATTAATTTCTATTGATAACTAAGCAAATTGAAGTAAAAAAGTTTCGGTGTAGTTTAGTTTTGTTACAAAATGAAAATAAAAACTCAAAAAAATACAATTAATTCGGTTACGAAGAAAATTAAGAGATGAATCGGACCTTCTATCTATTCTAACCCATATGTAAGCATTTTGTTTTGTTGTTAAATAAATAAAACAATTGTTTGGAATTGCAAAAGAAGACTTTATAATGTTATTGGAAACAATAAATTTGCCAGACGGTTGTCGTTCTACTTACATATATACCTTCAATATTAAAATTTGCTGTAACTATTGAAACTTTGGGAGCGAAGGAACGTTATTATATTCGACAGGCAACGATTTAAGTATCGCTCTTGCACAAAGCACTAATCCAAAGTAGTTTTGGAAACAAAACATATTTTTGGAGTCAAGTTATGTTCCCTGTGGATAAAATGGAGTCTTCACTTCCTTCCCTTGGACAAAATTGGGTTTATTACTGCAGCTGATTTACAAAAATATCAGACATTGAACAAACATTTTGATATTATAGTTTTATCGTCGGCGGCAACAAATGAAAATACAAAAAGTAACAATAACAATAAACATCGCAAAATAGTTGGCATGTTTATTAACAATACATTTTTTGCAAATTTTCCCATATAGAAAAACCAAGTTTAATAACATTTTCAAGTTATTGAACAAGCATTATCTTTCGTTGAGTTCTTTTTGACATTTCAGTCATAGTATAATAGTATTTGAAGTATACTGAACATTCTACTACTGAAAACGATTGACGAGACGATAGCGATAAAGTTACGTGAAGCAAATTATTGACGATATCGTTAATGATAATCGTTTTGACGATTATCGTTTTGAAAATTACGGAATGACTCCCCAGACAAATTGGCCAAAAAAGGATCAATGCTCAGTCCAAGCCATATACATAGTATCAATGATATACAGGCCAACAGGCCAAATAAATTAACAAATCCACCAAAGTTTTATTGAAATAGCAGGTGGGCAGCTTTTGAAACTTGAAGTTTCTGGGAATCTATGGCCAAAGATTTCCAAGGGTAAAACAAAATTCCTTTTGCAACTAGGCAGGCCTCAGCTGTCCTTACTAATAGATATCCTAACGAATCACAACTTATTGGGCACCCACAGGAACAGAATGGGTACCGGCTCATCTGACTTATGTAGACGATATGAAGACGAGGAGACTGAGAAAGATACCTTCTACTTTCTATGGGAATGCCCAACTCTAGCCAAAAGAATATTAGGAAATTACTTTTTCGAAGACTTATCCCACTTCTTGTCCTTGCAATCTAGAGACATTTTTACATTTTTCCATGAATCAGGGCTCGACTCAGTCAGCTTCGGGATAATTATAGAGCTGAGAGAGAGAGAGAATCTTCAGCAGAGCGTGAGATTCGCCGCCGTCGGGATCGAGATAGGCATACAGTGCAGAGGGACAGAGAATCGTCAGTTGAGCGTGAGGCTCGACTCAGTCAGCTTCGGGATAGACGTAGAGCTGAGAGAGAAACAGAATCGTCAGTTGAGCGTGAGGCTCGACTCAGTCAGCTTCGGGATAGACGTAGAGCTGAGAGAGAAACAGAATCGTCAGTTGAGCGTGAGGCTCGACTCAGTCAGCTTCGGGATAGACGTAGAGCTGAGAGAGAGACAGAATTGTCAGTGGAGCGTGAGGCTCGACTCAGTCAGCTTCGGGACAGATATAGAGCTGAGAGAGAGAGAGAATCTTCATTAGAGCGTGAGGTTCGCCGCAGCCGAGACAGGGATAGACATCGAATACAGAGAGCCAGAGAATCATCAGCACGAGTTACTAATTCGTGGGTAGATAAGGAAAATTCTGCCATGAATTACGATCCTTCGATTTCTTACAAGGACGATCGTATAGTATCAATAGGTACTATGTCAGTAGTGTGTGAACATTGCTTGGCGTTGAAATTCAAGGACGAATCGAAAGGCATGTGTTGCTTACAAGGAAAAGTCAAATTAGAAGAAATTCTCCCTCCACCTGAACCACTTTACTCTCTTCTTACGGGTGATCATCAAAAATCAAAACAATTCATGCGAAATATACGCCGTTATAATAACGCATTTCAAATGACCTCTTTTAAGAGTAAGCAAGTCGTTGAGCGTGGGTTTATGCCTACATTTAAAATTCAAGGGCAAGTGTACCACTTAGCTGGGAGCTTGCTACCACTTCGACCCGATGATCACAAATTTCTGCAAATATATTTTATCGCAGATCCAGATACACAAGCATCTACGCGGTGCTCAAGTGTTGCACAGCCAATTGATACAGGTTTGATTAGATCTCTCCAAGATATGTTACATTCTCATAATTGCTACATACAGTCTTTCAAAACTGCGATTGAGAGTGTTCCAGCAGATACTCCTGACTTTAATGTCGTAATCCATGCAAATAAAGCTCCTGTTGGAGAACACAGAGGACGATACAATGCGCCTTCCACGAGTGAAGTAGCAGTGGTGATAGCTGGGCAGCAATTTGACAAAAGAGATATTGTATTGCATAGTCGTGATGATAATTTGCAAAAAATTTCAGAGTTACACAGATCTTATGACAGCCTACAATATCCTTTGATGCTATGTCGTGGAGAAGATGGTTATGCCATTAATGTTTCTCAAGTTGACCCAATCAGTGGTACAACTCTCCGTAAAACAGTGTCATGTATGAACTACTATTGCTACCGTATAATGACAAGACGTAACAATTTCAACACTTTGCTTAGATATGGAATGTTAACAAACCAGTACTTGGTAGATCAATATGCGAAAATTGAATCTGAGAGATTGGCCTACATCCGTAATAATCAAACTAAATTGAGAGCTGAAAATTACGTTCATCTTCAGGATGCTTTACAGGCGAATGAACATCACAACGGCGTTGGGCAGTTGGTTATACTACCTTCATCATTCACAGGTGGACCTTGATATTTACACGAAAAATCACAAGACGCCATGACTTACGTCAGAAATTACGGCAAACCTGATTTATTTATAACTGCAACATGTAATCCGAATTGGCCGGAAATAAAAGAAAATATTAACCCCAATTTAACTCCACAAGACAGATACGATATAGTTAACAGAGTCTTCCATTTAAAAGTACAGAAGCTCCTGCACCTCATTAACAAGTGTCATATATTCGGTCCCGTGCGCTGTCATATGTATACAATAGAATGGCAGAAACGTGGCTTGCCACATGTACACCTGTTGGTGTGGTTAGTGAACAAAATTCGACCAAACCAAATTGACAGGGTTATATCAGCTGAATTACCGGATAAAGATGAAGATCCTATCCTGTACGAAATCGTAAAGAAACATATGGTGCACGGCCCTTGCGGTACTTTAAACCCGCATTCTCCATGTATGCGAGATTCTAAATGCAGCAAAAAATTTCCGAAGCCGTTCCAAACTCAAACAAGTACTAGCGATGACGGATATCCCAAATATCGTCGACGATCGCCAGAACAGGGTGGGCAAAATGCTACCGTCCGAAACTGTGATATTGATAACCGATGGATTGTTCCCTATAATCCGCTCCTTTTGAAAATTTTTGATGCTCACATCAACGTAGAGTTGTGCAATTCGATAAAGTCAATCCAATATGTTACTAAGTATATTAACAAAGGCAGTGATCAAGCCACTTTCAGCATACAATCACCAAATGAAGTGGAAAAATATCAGTCTGGACGTTACATCTGCAGCTCTGAAGCTGTATGGAGGATTTTATCATTCGAAGTGCACGACCGGGCTCCCACAATTGTTCACCTTGCAGTTCATTTAGAGAATGGACAAAGGGTGTATTTCACTGAGAACAATATACAAGAAGTTGTTAATAACCCGCGGGATACAACATTGACAGCATTCTTTAAGTTATGTGCTCAAGATGATTTCGCGAAAACACTGACATATGACAGAGTTCCAAGTTACTATACATGGAACCAGAGCTCTAAAACTTTTCAACGGCGAAAACAAGGTACTGCGGTTGATGGTTTCCCCGGAGTAAAAAAAACGGATGCTCTTGGCAGAGTCTACGTGATTCATCCCAACAACAGCGAATGCTTTTATCTGAGAATGTTACTGCATATTGTAAAAGGCCCGACATCCTTTGCACACCTAAGAACTGTACAAGGTGTTGTTCACAATACTTATCAAGCAGCATGCAAAGCTATGGGGCTCTTGGAAGACGATTCTCAGTGGGAAAACACATTATTAGAAGCAGCTGTTTGTAGTTCAGCTACATCATTAAGATATTTATTTGCCATCATAGTAGCGTTTTGTCAAGTAACTGATTCTGTTAATCTATGGAATAAGTTTCAAGAAAATATGGCCAGTGATATTCTCATTCGGCGACGGCGAGAGTTAAACTCAGATGATGTGCAATATGATCAAAACATGTTTGACGAAGCATTATTTAAATTGAATAAAGTAGTGCAATTACTTTCGGGTAAATCGATCAAGGATTTTGGGCTGCCGATGCCAGCTAATACTACTAACTCAGATTTAACTAACAGTGCCGAATACACAAGAGAAATATCATACGATCAAACGAGACTTTTACAAGATATAGCTCAAGATGAGCCACGATTAAACATCGATCAGAAAAAAGTATTTACTGCATTACTATCAACAATTCAGAACAATGAAGGGAAAATGTTTTTCCTTGATGCCCCAGGAGGTACAGGAAAAACATTTTTAATCAATCTGCTTTTAAAAAAAGTAAGATCTACCGGAAAAATTGCGTTGGCTGTTGCGTCATCCGGTATTGCCGCTACGCTTTTGGAAGGAGGCCGAACCGCACATTCTACATTCAAACTTCCGCTGAAAATCGCCACCGATGATAATAACAGCGTCTGTAGTGTTTCTAAACAGAGCAACACAGGAAAATTGATGAGGGACTGCTCATTAATAGTCTGGGACGAAGCTACTATGTCAAACAAAGCGTCTGTGGAAGCTCTGGATAGGACAATGCGCGATTTGCGCAACGTAAATTCACCTATGGGTGGATGTACAATTCTGTTCTCAGGAGATTTCCGTCAAATCCTACCAGTTGTGACTCGAGGAACACGTGCTGACGAAATAAATGCTTCCCTAAAAAGATCCAACCTTTGGCCACATGTCAATAAATTAGAGCTTAAAACTAATATGAGGGTTTCGTCATATTCACGTGAGAACAGGCTATTTCCAGAGCTACTGCTAAAAGTTGGCAATGGAGAGTTAACACAAAGTGAGGGAAGGATTAACCTAGAAAACCTTTGTGTTTTGATAGACAATATCCAAGAGTTAGTCAACAATGTCTATCCTGACATTGATAACATAAGTTCTAAGACAATATCTTGGTTTAAAGAAAGAGCGATTCTGTCACCAACTAACGAACAGGTAGATAAGTTAAATAACTTGATTCTTTCAAAGATTGATGCGCCGACGAAAATATACTACTCGGTCGATACTGTTATCGATTTGGAAGAAGCTGTTCATTTTCCTACAGAATTTTTAAATTCTTTGAACCCGTCTGGACTCCCTCCTCACAAAATGGTGCTGAAAGTAGGTTGTCCTGTTATTTTACTTAGAAACCTGAATCCACCTAAACTTTGCAATGGCACGCGTTTGCTGGTAAAATCTCTGAAACTTTCATAATAGAGTGCACAATACTCACAGGATGTGGTACCGGAGAAGATGTATTGATTCCCCAAATCCCTCTGATACCATCGGATTTACCCTTCCAATTTAAACGTTTACAGTTTCCGGTAAAGACATCTTTTGCAATGACCATTAATAAATCACAGGGTCAAACCTTCAACGTTGCAGGCTTAGATTTGAGCGTTGACTGTTTTTCACATGGCCAACTGTATGTCGCTCTTTCAAGAGTAACCTCTAGAGAAAACATGTTTGTATTGTCTAATGACAAGAAAGCTGTGAACGTTGTATATAAAGATATTCTGTAATATATTAATTATTGTTGTAAAATAAATAGGTAAAAATGTAAAAAAAAGTAAAAATGTTAAAAAATTGTAAAAATGTAAAAAAAAAGTAAAAATGTAAAAAAAAGTGAAAATATTGTGTATAAAAGATATTCCAAAGATAAGGAAAGGGGAATTGTTTTAAGTACTCCAAAAACGCGTGCGGGCTACGGCCAGTAAATGAATAAATCAAATCTACTGGATTGATTTTATCATTTTTTCAGTGAGTTACATATTTTAAACCCGTGCAAAGCCGGAGCGGGCCGCTATGTTTTTTTATAAACAACGTTCACAGTTTTTCTGTAGCGTATTTAGTATATCAGCATTGCACCCGTGCGAAGCCGGGGCGGGTCGCTAGTAATATATAATTTAATTCAAGTCGCTAGCGTTATTGGTTCGTGAGTTATTTTGGGTTGACCAAAATGTTCACCTTTTTTTGAGAGTCCTTTCTGCATCTTTTTGCATTAATATCTGTATAACAAAATTTATTTTAAGTAGATGTCTCTACTGGTTCTTGAGCTATGGACGAAAAAAACTTCCCGAATGTACGAATACACGCACGCACCGCTCAGACATCTTTCTAAAAATCTTTTATTCTGACTCTAGGGACCTTGAAACGTCGAGAAATGTCAAAATTTTCAATTTGACAAGTAGGACCTATGGGACTATAATTTCTTATGGGAAGTTAAAAATAAAATATTGATCCGACATACTAAAAAAATAGTGAAATTTACCTACAAGCTAGTTTAATATTTTACTGAAATCAAAGTCACAAAATGTCTGCTTTTACTTTAACTATTTTAAACTGTTTAGATGCAAAATGTATAATAAAAAGCAAATGGAATATTTTCTTACAAAACATGAAAACCTACAAAAACAACTTAAAAACTGAAATTAAATGGTTTTCATCTCAAGTATTTTAAGAACAGAGAAAGATTTTGACTTCAAATTGTTTTTATCTAACACAAAATTTTGTTATTAATATTTTGTATTTTTCAAATTAAAAACAAATCAATTAAAATTTTATTATTCTTAAAAAATCACTGATCTCTTTTAATAAAATTATTTTATTAATTTTATTTAATATATAATATTCCTTTGAGATCATAATCAAATTCAAATCTCTCAAAGTTGTTTTAAAGTAGGTATAAAGAAAGCCTCCCATCATGAAGGATTTGATATTCGAAAATCGCTAAGTAAGCAAATCCTTTAAACTAAAAACTCTTAACTATCGATTAACTAAAAGCAGTGTAGTTAATTTAATGAACATTCAAGCTTAATTTAAATTTAAGCTGTCTTTAATTCTTCTTTAATATTCCACCTTTCTTATGTTATTTGTATGTATTTTATTTTTGCCTAATCATAATGCAAATTAAGAAAAAAAATACGATCCTAAGGACATTGTGATAATAATTAATATCTCGTTATATCACAGTTAAAGTTTGATTTATTTTATGTTACTGAATTTTTTCGTAAAATGATTATCATCAGGGGACCATGGAAATTACTGAATTAAATTGCGTTCAATATTCCCTTAATCATTTTGATTCGCCTAACTATTTTCTGTCACGTTTCTATTTACATAGAAAAATCAGAGTTTTCAAATATAAAAAGGACCCCGAAAAATCTTCTATATTTTCCAAGAAAAAAAATGTAGAGTATGACCACCAATTAATATTAAATTTTTCCTTTCGCATTAAGGACCAAACTATTCACTTTAGATGTGGTCAAGTATAATTTTAGTGTCAAGATGAATGGAATTTATTTTGAATAAGTTTTGTGGATTTGATTTGTCACACAACGACAACGACAAACGACATCGAAGATGGAAATAGAAACGCTATAAGTTTGATGAGGGTTTTTGAATAAGATTTGAGGCTTTCCGTTCTTATAGTTCGTCGTAGTCGTTCTCGTTCTCGTTATTGTCGTTGCCGGACATTGAAGTCATTATATTTGCACAAAGTTTGAAATTGCAATCCTTATCTGATTTTACTTTTGAAATGAGGTTTGTTGATTTTACCACCAGTCAATGTTGTTGGATAAGAAAAAGAAAATAAACTAAACTTTTCCAAGGGATATTGAAGTTTTCGAAATGAATAAAATTCATTTCAGTTTTCTTTTTTCTTTTGTTTTTGTTTTTGAGTTATTTTTAACGTAAAAATTAGTTTAAGAAGTTAGTTTATTTTAAAGAAAACGTCAATAGAAGAATGTTTATACCTTAATTTATTTCTTATTATAAAAATTAAAAACGTTAAGTATTTGTTCGAGTTGTTTGTTTAAGGTTTGGGGGAAAATCGATTTATTTTAATAACCAAAATTTAAATAAATTATTTTTAAAGAATACAGAATAAAATACCAAAATAAATTCTGGTTCTTTATACATTTCTGATAATGGCCATTATATGAAGATAAATCGAATTTAATTCCTTTAGACGAAGACCAAACTAATATATGTCCTAAAACTTTACGAAAACACTGAACCTGACCATAAATGAGATGGCTTTTCTATCAAAGAACTTTGGTTTGTCATCACATCAATGCCATTTATTCTTATCTGGCAAATCATAAAAAGGATCTCAAACACACTCGATAACGGTGTAATGGGTAAGGTGTACCTGTGTCAAAATTATTCGTCTAATGGTTCTTGATGACATTTGCAAATCCTTAGGAAATATAAATCGAAAAATGTGAACGTAATTCATAAATGTACCTACGGCCAAAAAGATAGAGAGGTTGAGTTTTTTTAAGTTTAAAATTAGAGAGTTTTATAATATGAAAGGAGGACAGTATTTATTTAAATCTAAATTTTAGCATACAAAGTTTTAAATAAATAAAAACTTTTATTTAAATATATTTATTTTTTTTTGTATGTTATTTGAAATTCTGAAAAATAAGTTTTCTAGGTCGAACGCTTTTTATTTACTTAAAAGTATGTACATAGAATTTTTGCTAAACGCCCTTCGGGATACTTCTTTAGAAATCCTGTTTGCTGTTTATCTATGAAGTTAGTTGATAGTTTGTTAAATTTCTACTTTTTCTCATGCATAATAAGCTCAAAAACAAATGAAACCTATTTTGGTTTTGTTTTTGGAAATGATAAGTAACATTTTCTCTTTTTAGCGCCAGAGGCAGTTTCGTCAAGCCAAACAAGTTATATCTTTAAAATTCTAACACTATAAATAAAACATAAACATAGAATAGCATGTAATTATACAATCCAACATTTTCTAGAATTCAAAGTTCAAAAAGTCAACTGTTTTAGAAGACGAATAAAGTTTAGAGCAAATAAATGAAAGAAGGAATGTAGGAACACTCTGTTTTTGAAGGACTTGTAGTTTATCTAGAAAAACCTGTATAGTTTTAGATTGTGGTTAGTTATATTTTTATTTTTATTCAGTATACATGTAATGCAACAATATTCTAAAGATACCTATACCTACAGGGTTATCCACTTCACGGTTTCAAAAGCAAACGTAAATAAAACACATATAAAATATTTTTTTTCATGATATTTATTTTTATTATAAAGTTTGAACATTGATATTAAGTGTGAAACACTACTTTTTTTAAATGACCACCACGTGAATTGTTGCAAGCATCGATTCTTGTGCGGTAATTTTTTTTAAGTGCTCAAGAGTTAAGGGTTTATATGCATAAACACGGTCTTTCGCGTAGCACACAAATGTCTCTTGCAATAAAGCCATATTCGCTCGAGTTGTGTGGCATGTGGCACCGTCTTTTTGAAACACATATTCTCCAAGTCGGTTATCATGTGACCATAACACTCCGATTTGATGAGGCAGTCGTTCAATCGTCGTTTTTGAAGAAGTAAGGTCCAATCACATCTCCGCTATATGGACCAAAGAGCGCACCGAACAGTGACTTTTTGTGGATGTAATCGCCTCTCTTCAATTACTTGAGGATTCTCAGAACCCCAAATACGATAACTTTTAACATACCCACCGAGTAGGAAATGTGCTTTGTCGCTGAAGAAAATTTTGTTCGAAAAATCGCCTTCCATGGCTCCAGATGTTGTGAGAACTGGACTTTATATGGATGTAGATGTAGATCCATATGCAAAATACGCCATTATGTGCCGTAAGACAGTCCTATTCGGGTCTTCACTTTCATTTACAGCAGCGATATTTTCAGTGGTACGAGCAAAACGATGGTGTACAGGCCTTAAAATATCTTAAACCAATCCAGTCTCTTCAAATTTTTTTACAATTTTGCCAATTTCTTGCGTAGTTAGACGATTGTGTAATCTCCTCTTAAAGCACAATATGTGGCTGTGGCAGAATCACAATGTTTGTAGTACGTTTTAACAATTTTTATACATTGTGTGAAAGCTAAGCGATCCATTTTCGTAAATATCAGACTTTCAGCTGAAAAAAAAATGATTTAACAACTTTGTTTGACAGATGTAAAATTCCAGCCCTATACTTTTGAAACCACAAAATGGATAACCCGTCATTTAACGATCAAAAACATCACTATTTTTAAAATAAAAATAAATTCCTTTTTTTCAAAAATCAGAAAGGGGTTAGCATTTTTTAAAAAAAATTCAAATTTAAAATGTATAATTATAAGCATTTAACAACTGCACAACAAAAGTATTTTTAAGACAAAATTTAAACATTTTATTTATAAAAATTTAATTAAAAAAAAATTTTGGATGAATATTTTTTTATTTCGATTTTAAAAGAAATTTATAAATTTGTGTACATACCTATCGTGTTTGGAACACTTGAGAATTTTTTTTAGAATACCAAAACCATATTTAAAAATCCTATTAAGATACTTAAAGTGTTCTCAAATATTCAAATTACATTCGTTCCATTCAAAACCGTAATTGAAAAACGATAATGATATAAATATAGCTTTTAAGTCAAATTCGAAACGAAAACGTACAAAAAATGGTTGCCTGTAAAGTCGGTTTTACGGGCGAAGATTTTACGTGACAACGTCTTTTTCTCGGTAGAATATTTATTGATATGAATATAATTAAATTGCACAATAGGAACAAGGAATTGAATGAAAATAAGAATTGCACAAATTTTTTAAACTAATAATTTACTTAACACTATCAACATTTATCAATAGTATGACATAACCTATAAACTCAGTTTCTCAACTTTTGTGTCAATCTAACAATTAATCAATCAATCATAGTTTACGATAATGAAATATCAGTGTACAATTATTTACCTTTATTGTTGTAGTTGTTATAAATGACGAATCTAAGCACTCCACATTTTCACTACAGACACAGCTGACGATACTTTAACCACACGTGTGAACTTGTATTATGACGCTTTCTTGTTTTTCCAACGCCAAGAACGTTCGAGAAAGACAAAGACAGAGACACAAGCATGCGCCGATTCAATGCGCCTAATTCTCTAGTGCTGCGCGCGCGGCAGACCGATCATAGTTGAGTGGGAGAGAGACGCAAGGCATTCGGCGGGCCTCTCTCTCGTTCGGTGACTCATCGTAACGTTACCGGGCGTTACACTTTTTCATAAGTGACTCCCAGCCGCAACCTAATTTAAGACGTTGTCACGTCAAAAAACGCTTTCACGATTTTCGAAAAAAAAATAAAAAATCATGGTTTTTTTGATTAGTTAAATATCATTTTAAATTTTGAAGAAAAACTTATTTTGCAGATAAATTTGCTAGGTCGTGCATTTTATTTTGATTCGTTTGCACCAATTGGGCTTCTATTACTCAACTACGTGAAAATTTCTGTGAAAGAATTTAGGTGTGAAGCCTTTAAAAATAGAAAAATTAAATTCGAATGAAACACCACAACGCCGAATTTTTGGTGAATGGGATCTTGAAAAGTTGGCTTAATATTCATTTTATTATCGAAAAAAGAGGCGACCCACACTGATAACTTCCCATCCCGTCTGTCGATTTGTCTTGCTTAAAAGTTTTTCTATATGTATCAATTATTACCAAATTTGCGTACTATTTTTTGTAGATTTTATTTTTTTATAAAAAAACGGACAAACGGACGGTTGGATTTTTATAAAAAAATTACTGCATATCGAAAACAATATTTTCTGTGAATTAAAATAAGTTTAAAGCCAATATTTGTAATTTTTGAAAAGCTACTTGAGTCGAAAGTAAATTTTTACGAAGTTTTAGTATTGTTTATTATTTTAGGATTTATTTTTTGTAAAAAAAAAACTGTCAATTCGATTCTTCTCAAAATTTTATCGAATATTGAAAACAATATTTCTTATAAGTTAAAATTAGTAAGAAGCCATTATCTCAAATTTTTGAAAAGATATTTGAGTCGAAAATCAATTTTTACCAACTTTTGTTAAATTTTTTTTCGGTTTTCAATTGTTTGTAAAAAAACTGTCAATAAGATTTTTTTCAAAATTTAATCAGATGTCAAAAACATTATTCTTCGTTGCACAAAATTGTTTTGGAGATGAAATCATATTTTAGTCTTAAAATTTTCGAGGTGACAAACTTTGTTGTTCAGTTTTTTTGATTTATAAAAAAAACGTTAATTGGAGTTTTTTCCAAAAATATAATTGTTTTGTATCACGTTACAATATATAATATAAAATTTAGTTCAAGTCTCTAGCGTCATTGGTTCATGATATATTTAGGTTTAACCAAAATTTGCACCTTTTTTTAAACTGCTATAGCAATTTTCTTGAGAGCCCTTTCTGCATCTTTCTGCCTTGTTTTCTGTATAACAACATTTATTTGAAGTCGATATCTCTTCTGGTTCTTGAGCTATGGACAACGAAAAAAACGTCGCGAACGTACAGACATGTTTCTAAAAGGCTTTTATTTCAACTCTAGGGACCTTGAAACGTCGAGAAATGTCAAAATTTTCAATTCGACAAATCGGACCCATTACAATAACTTCCTATGGGAAGTTAAAAATGTGTTTAGCAACGAAGTTCATTCTTGTTGAATGGAAACCTGAACAAGCAAGATTGCCACTTTGCCACAAGCATTGCAAGAAAATGTCAGTCAAAAGTCTGAATGGCGAGTGCTACCGTTCTATGATAACAAACTTTTTTTGCGCAAAATGGAAGAGCTTGCATTCATGACATGTGGTTCCAACAAGACGGTACCACATGCCACACAGCACGCGTAACAATGAACCAATTGAGAGGCGAGTTCGGTAAACAGTTTTTTTCACGTTAGGGGACTGTTAACTAACCACCTAAATACTTGGATTTAGCTCATTAACTATTTGTTTGTGAGGAAAGAAGGTTAGGTTTTTAGTTTTTTTTTTTAGTTTGTCATAATTGGACTAAGCAAATAAAACGTTTATGGTGCAGCCACGGCCAACATTTATTTGAAATAATCTTTAAATTATATCAGCCTTACTATTTATTTAAATAAAGATTTCATGCATTTTTCTAAGTTGTAAGTGTTTTATTTCTGTAAATTTCCAATAGCTCTAAAAAATCATGATTTTACTTCTCGAATATGTCTCGACAGAAAACACACAAAACTTACATTTTTGAATGAACCCTCTTTAAATTTCTTTAAACAAGACTTTTTGCTAGAAATACTATTTTTTAATAAAATTATATTTTTTTAAATAATTTCGTAGGTGTACTTCATACTTTAAAATATAAGTTATTTTGTATAAACATTTTGAAAGAAAATGTTAAGCTTATTTCTTGCCTTTAATTCGATATAAAGTAAAATAATAAATAAATAATAATAAAGCTTAATTTTAAGAAAAAAAGTTTCTTGAACAATTGATATATAGAACAAGTAAAATGCTTTTATGAGTCCAGAATCAACAGGATCTGACCTTCCTACGCAAATATATTATACTTTCATTATTTAGTAAAAATTTTGTGTAATTTTAAGATGTATACTAAATTGCAATGTTTGAACATCACAAACAAACAAAATGGCAATAATATTTTTTACGAAGAAACTGCACATTTTCAAACAAACAAAAAAATAATAAAATTTTGTTTTAATTACATAATATGATGTCTCAAATAAAACCAATATTTTTCTTATTTAAGCGATCAGGAGAAGTCAGAAGAAGACATGAAAAAATTAGAATTTTTAATAATTTTTGTTTGCCAATAGTTCATTATATTTTTTGAAAGTAGTTGTTACTAATGGCATCATTATATAATGTGTTGATTTGATTTCCAATTCCAACAAAAGGCTTTTGAGTTGGCCATCACTTCATATATAAATTTCAAACAAAACCAATCATATCATAAAATAAGTTTTATTCATAGAGATAATTATGTTCCTAATAAACAAAAATTGGAAAGTAATTAACATAAATATATATACAAAAAAATCTTTCGATCAGAGGCCATTTATTTGATTATTATTGAAATCAACTCAGCGAATTAAAAAAAATAATGCTTTCAGAAAATCGAATTTAAAGTCCTACACTAAAATTACAACATCAACTGGGCATTACAGTTTTTCAGCTATTGTAGAAGCTTCAAAAACCTAGTTAACATTCTACTTAATCTAGTCTTATCATATTTGTCATTTTCACCGCTCTTGAAATCTTTGTAAATTGTAGAATAACACCAAAAGTATTCTTAGGATTTAATTCAAATACCAAACAAATGGTTTTTTGAAAATTTCGACTACCCCTTACCCTTACGTATGTGTATTATTTTCTTTACGTGTGTGTAGGTATTATTTTCTTTGATTTAAAAAATAGACTTGTCGTCGAAAATAATTTTCGCGGATAAGCAACTACTCAAAACAAGAAAATACGAAAAAAGGGCGTAAACGCCCTGAGCTCCGTTTTTTATTTTAATTGAATTAAAATTTATTGAATTTTCAAACGTGTGTCTTTGTTGTTTTTAACGCTTCAAAGATTTGAAATTGCAACCTTTTAAACACAAACTTACAATTTAAATGTTGGCCTTGTTAAGGAAATTGTTAAACTTACTATGACCAAATATAAGCATAAATATACACTTAAAAATTGATATTGAAAAGTTTGATTAAAACAATTATTAAAAAGAGGCTGGGATGCGACCCACACTGATAACTTCCCATCCCGTCTGTCGATTTGTCTTGCTTAAGAGTTTGTAGGTTTTCGTTAAAAAAGTTTTCAGTTGAATTATTCTTAAAAATTTTAAAATTACCAACAATATTTTGCATATAACGAAATAGTTTGATTTCAAAATCAATTTTTGTTAACCAGATTTTTAGTCCAAAACCAATTTTTACCAATTCTAGTAGCATTACTTTGAAGCTTTTATTTCTTATATAAACAAATACAAAATAGAAGAATGAAATTAATTTAAAGTCAATGTCTTCTATTGTTCGCGAAATATCGAAAACCAAACCAATTTTTACAAAATTTGCGTTCTATTTTTTGTAGATTTTATTTTTTTATGAAAAAACGGACTGTTGGATTTTAATAAAAATGTACTTAATGTCGAAAAAAATATTTTTTTGTGAAATAAAATATGTGTGAAACCCATATTTTTAATTTTTGAAAAGATATTTGAGTCGAAAATAAATTTTTACTAAGTTGTAGTATTGTTTTTTTTTATGTTTTTATTTTTTGTAAAAAAACTGTAAATTTGATTTTTCTCAAAATTTTACCGAGTATTGAAAACAATATTGCTTATAATAAAAAATTAGTTTAAAGCCATTATCTTAAAGTCTTTAAAAGAGATTTGACTCGAAAATCAATTTTTACCAACTTTTATTAATTTTTTTTAAGTTTAATTTTTTTGTTAAAAAAACTGTCAATTCGATTTTTCTCAAAATTTTACTGAATATTGAAAACAATATGTTTTAAAATATAAAATTAGTTTAAGACCAACATCTCAAAGTTTTGAAAAGATATTTGTGCCGAAAATCAATTTTTACCAACTTTTATTAGTTTTTTTAGGTTTTTATTTTTTTGTAAAAAATACTGTCAATTCGATTTTCTTAAAATTTGACCAGAAATTCAAAAATGTTAGTCTTCGTTGCATACAATTATTTTGGAGATGAAATCATTTTTTGTTCATAAAATATTCGTGGTGACAAATATTTTTTGTTCAGTTTTTTTGATTTATAAGAAAAACCGTTAGGTAGTTGATTTTTCAAAATTGTATTACTTTTGTATCGCGTTGTAATATATAATATAAAATTTAATTCAAGTCACTATAGGGTTATTGGTTCGTGAGTTTTTTTGGGTTAACCAAAAGTTTCACTTTTTTTAAATTTCTATGGTAAAAAAGCACCCACTATTTTTTTTTAGAGTCCTTTCTGCACCTTTCTGCACTGATGATTGAGATATGTACGACGAAAAAAGTTGTCCAAACGTACGTACACACGCACCCACAGGCATCTCTTTAAAAATCTTTTATTTAGACTCTAGGGACCTTGAAACGTCGAGAAATGTCAAAATTTTCAATTCGACAAATGGGACCAATTATTATTATAACTTCCTATGGGAAGTAAATAAGCTTAAGAAGAATTATCTTCGATATTTCGGTAGTTCCGACATCTTCTTTGTGTCACATTCAATAACAATCCATTCCACCAAGCACATAATGCTAAAGAACTCAAATGCTTACATCCTTTTGGGATAAAAATGTAATTTTAATCAGGTTAAATGAATTTCTGTATTTTTAAAAGGAGATACTTCGATATGAACAGCATCATAATGTTGCAAAATAAAAGTTTAAAAATTTAATATATTTTATGTTGGAATAATCAACTCGACGAGCATAAATATCTCAAAAATTCTTTCATACATGAAAAGAGTAGGTGTCCTTTACGTGACAACTTTTAAACCCACATAAAGATCATTGATTGAAAAAATCAATCAAAGTACCCAAATTTAAAAAACAAATTATTTAAGTCCTTTAACCACCATGATTTTGGTCTTCCACGTGTCTGACCTCACCATGAACAAAGTGAATCTTCTTTGTCTGCACTCACCAGGGACACGAGAATTCTTTTATTTAATACATTTTAACGAATCAAAAGGAGACAGACTTTATCATTATTATCCCCACATCATGCGTGCGTCGTGTCAAAATCAACCCGGAGAACAATTGTTCACCAACCCAATGCCATCTTGCGTCGTCGTCGTTTTCGTCAGTATTACCAACTGAACCACATTCAATGGTTATTGTAACGATAACGAGATTCTTCTAATTAGTGCCAGTTTAGGTAGCTGTCGGGATTCAATTACTCTGATGATGCCCTCAAAATAAAAATAATATCAAACTCTGTGTCTGTGTATACAAAACATTTGAGTTTGCACCACGATTTGGCAATTTTGTCGAATTTGCTAAATTTGATTAGAATCCTCGCTTATTTTTTTGAAGGTATACCTAAGTAACTATAGATGCATTTGACAATTATAATGATGCTTCATATTTGGCTCATGAACTCTTGACTCTTTCAAGTTTTCGTAAATACCTAAATAAAAAAACACCCAATACGTTATTCTGGATGTTCCAGACGTCTGTATGCTTCTCATTGAGATAGTATCTTGAAAGTAGGTAGGTTAATAGGTACTTAGATGCTTATGTAGGTATACAAACATGTTTGGTTTTAATGGATCTGAACTTTTTTCCTAGAGGGTTTCTTTTTCATTTTATAAAATGAAAAAAAGTCCCTTGTTGTGAGACTTTATGGACTTCAACTTCAATCTGAAGGTATCACATCATCCACCCAATGAAGATGATGGTGATGGTAAATATAATGTTTTATAACTTTCAATTATTCAAGTACTTTGTTTGCACTCAGGGTGTGGTGCGGTCGTGGCAATGGATTGCATCCATATTTTATTGTCAATGTGGGGCTTAGAGTGTATAAGAAGACTTTGAAGATATGAACATTTTTATAAAGTCTAGAAAGTTATACACAAAACTTGAATTACTTAATGTTTTGGAATTTTTGGGTTAGGTTAATTATTTAACAGAAAGAACAAAAGCAAAGAAGCTTCTTTGTTTTTTGTGGTATTTTGAAGAAAATGTTTATCCATTATGACTTTTCATCCCAGGTCTCCCATCTTTATAGCTTTTATCATCATCATTTTTGTTTATTAAAAGTAGAATAATACAAAATTAAAGTAGTACCCGTGGCATGACGGTTAGTGCGTTGGACTGTCATGCCAGAGGTCTTGGGTTCGATCCCTGCCTATGCCATCTAAAGTTTTTTTTCACGGATACTGCCTCTTGCGAGGATTTGACAATTTCTCCAAGAGTAATTCTTGTCATGAAAAGTGCTTTCTCAAATTTGCCGTTCGGATTCGGCATATAAACCCTCCATCCCTGACAACAGTACTCGCACACAGGAATGGTTGAGAGTTGTAAGTCACTAGGCCCTAGTTCTCAACGGACTGTTGCGCCACCCAATTTATTTATTTTAATACAAAATTAAAAGAAGATGTTTTTAAAATTCCAACGAGATGTGTGACAGAATTTTAAAACATTGAACTATTTTAAAACACAAATATTGGAAAGGGCCATGCAAAATATTGAAGAACTTGATTTAAGTTTGAAAATATTTTTGAAAAAGGCAGAACAAAAAATCCTGCATAACCCATATTCGACTTTGACGGACCAAGTCTATGGATGACCAAAAATTACGGTTTATTGTCTTTCGTAAAAACATGAAGAATTCCTTCTATTCCTCGATTTCTGTGCTTGTTGTCAATGGCACACAGTTTGAAGAAAGCTAATCTTTTTGCTAGGCAGTTTGCCACCAATGTAACGCAGAGTACAGTAGTTAAAGTCCTAAAAGATCCAAAACACGCAAATATATTGGACCGGATGGCATCTTAGCAATTTTTCTGAAGAGGTGTTCTACTTCGCTCGCAAAACCCATGCGTAAGATTTAACATCTATCCTGTTCTTCTGAGTTTATTCCAGTAGTTTAAAAAAGGCTTTTGTTCCGCCATCATCAAAAAAAGTTGAATCTTCTTCTCCCTAAAATTATCGACCTTTAGCACTTACGCCCTTAATTAATTATTTGGTCGTTGGATTATTCAGGCCTGAGGCAACAATAGTAAGTGTCAATCGATGCGTCGGTAAATGGCTTCAGGCGTTTACGTAATATACTTGACAGGATCGTTTTTAATTGAAGCAGATAAGGCGATCACCGTCTTTCTGGATCGTTTAATTAGTACTTAAGTTCAACGTGTCAGACATACTTTCTTCCAATCAAATTTTGGCTACAAGTTGGTGTATACTCCTTGCCAAATCATTTCCGGCTTACTAGAAAACTTCCACCTTTAGCCCGTCATCACCGGCAGCTTTGTTCGAATTTCTAGATCGTAGGCTTGGTATCGGGTGGGTGGAACTCCAGATCATCCACCAGATGGATTTGTTGAGTCTGATCGTTCCTCCTCTGGGGTTTCCACCTTGCAGTGGTGGGGAGGCTTACGCTTAAAATTCTCAGCTGATCAGCTGTAGACTTTTATTCTTAAGTCCTCAGCTGGCCAGCTGAGATCTTTAGGCAAACCAAGAGAAACCCAAAAGACGAAAAACCATGAACAGTACACAACTAAAGAACGAAAAACCAGCGGGGATATACGCTGAAACGTCGACAGAATTCACGGCTGCCGGCGCGGGCTTTGCCTCTCTGACAGTAAGAGGGGAGAAGTCGCCAGTGACAGACAAGAACGTATATAAGGACAAAACTACAGAGACGACAGTAACGAACATTACACAGGAGGAAGAAGACCTTCTTCTCACTCCTTTTTCCAACCTCGGTGTAGAGGATGGAGCTAGCATCGGAACACTAGACGACGACACATGTTCAAATGCTAGTTCTACCCTCTCACGATTGTCTACCACTTCAGTTCGGAGTAGAATCTCCAACTGTAAGAAGACAATCAAACGACTTGGGAAAAGGAAATGGGAGGAATTGACGACAAACGAACAGATAAGACTTTTCAACGCTCGTGCTTTCCTAAAGAACGAACCTCTTATGATGGGGGGGCCACATGCCCAAACATCGGGGGAGGCGAATTCCAAAGGAAACACTGACATGGGTGCGCTGATGGGACCGCCCAATCCGCCGATTGATATAATTCAATCCAGGAAAGGAACGACCCCTTCAGTTGCACCCCCGACTAGGGAACAGACGCCGTTGCAACCTTCGAGGCCGTCTACACCCACCAGACCCAGTAAGGGGCCATGTGCAACAACGGGCTTGGAGGATGGTAAAACGGTCTCGAAGGAGAAGAATCTGGAGGTTGCTTGTGAAAGCAGTACAAGGGGCCATGTCCCCGAATGCAGCTCTAGCATAACCCCTTCACCTTCGTCAAGCAGCGGTGTCATGGACGTAACTTCACTAAGTACTAGGACGACAAAAACGGTGATCGAGAAAAAGACTACCAAAACTCTCACCGTAGACAGAATACTACATAGGAGAATACGCAACACTGAACGGACAATTCGACGCCTATCCAACAAAGATCCGGACTCCTTAACGGCAAGGGATAAGATAGTGCTCGAAAACGCTACACGTAACCTTAAGACACTGACAGCAACGAACAAAGACAAAAATATAGGGACTAAGAACCTGATGAAGGAGAAGGAGATGGTGGGTCATGTGCCTCCCCTGGACCCTGATTCAGTGGCAAAAACGTCCAAAAGAACAAGGCAGGATGATACACTTTCGCCTACGAAAAGATCACCCCTGCAGAAAAGAAAAAAGACCTTGGCTACAGAAGAGACGTTAGAGGCGCGCAAATTCGCCATTGCGGATTTCGGCAATCCCTCGAGAAAACTCTCAGAAGACCAATGGCAATTATTGGAAATGAGAATCCTGGATGAGGTTAACGATGCTATCGTTAATAGCAGGCCACCACCACTCTTTGGGAACCTCAAAACCATCCATGGGTTCAAAGTTCTGACGTGCGAGGACGACAATACCCTCGTTTTCCTGCAGGACTTCGTCAAGAGAACGATAGCTCCCTGGCCCAACGCTGATCTCCGCTTGGTCGGTCGGACGAAATCAGCGACTTCGTCAAACCTAAGGCCAGAATGACGATCAAAGGTCCCGCGATACCCCGAGATCGCGTAGAACGATATCTCCAATCTCTAAATACGGAACAGCTAAGTCAGAGCTGGAAAGTAATAGAGATGGGAGAAAGAACGGAAGAAGGTACAGAAGTGGTGGTGCAACTTAGCCACAAATCTATACCCCTTTTGCGGAAAATAGGATTCAAGGTACGCATCGGCATAAACCGGTGCAAACTGCGGCTAATAACAAACAAACAAACCAAAACAAGTAAGTAACAAAATATGAGCATGAAATTGATTCAAATTAATCTTCATCATAGTAAAGCCGCCAGCTCCAATCTTGTCTACATTTTGGGAAGTAGACAAATTGACATTGCCCTAATTCAAGAACCCTGGATTTCAGGTGGCAGAATTAGAGGACTACACACATCAGACTTTACACTATACAAAGCCACACAAGTAGCTAATAGTAATATAAGATCTTGTATTTTAGCCAGGAAGAAGTTTAATCTCTTTCTTTTAGCAAATTACAGTGATCCAGACCAATGTGCTGTGAAAATAGAGAGGAAGGGACTATCACCACTGATCCTGGCATCGTGCTATATGCCGCATGACGGACAAGAAGGGCCTCCCGCTAATATCACAAGGCCAGCTTGTAGAGAAAGCTGCCTCTGAGGGATGGGACGTGGTACTAGGCTGTGATACAAACTCACATCATACTCAATGGGGTAGTACCGACATCAACAACAGAGGTGAGTCTCTTTTTGAATTTATACTAGACCATAATCTTTTAGTAGCAAACAGAGGTAACGAACCCACTTTTGTAACTAAAAATAGAAAAGAAGTGCTTGACGCTACCCTAACCAATAACTCAAGCACACTAGTAATAGATCAATGGAATGTTCTTAAAGAGGAATCATTCTCAGACCATAAACTGATAGGGTTCTTGATACACAATGAAGTAGCAACTTCAAAACCCTTTAGGAACTTCAGGAAAACCAACTGGAATATATTCTGCAGGGAAGTAGGACAGGGGATTCAAAACCCGGACACACTTCTAATTCAAGAACCCTCTGACATAGATATTGCGTCAGAAAAACTCAGAGTTGTTCTGAATAGCGCTTTAGAAAAAAGCTGTCCCATTAATCATATGGGAAAAGGTAGGAAAAAACCACCCTGGTGGACCACTGAAATAGGCAACTTAAGAAAAGAAACTAGAAGACTTTTCAACCTCGCCAAAAGAACTAGGAAAGAAGCTGATTGGGAACATTATAAGGCCAGTCAACGTATTTTTAAGGTCGAAACTCAACGGGCAAAACGTAGCTCATGGATGGCCTTCTGCGACGAAATAGAAAGTACAAATGTATCAGCAAGACTCAGGAAAATTCTGACCAAGGATTCAGTCGCTCTAGGATCCCTCAAAAAACCTACAGGCAGCTGGACTGAATCCGGTGGCGAAACGCTTGAGCTCCTTGTGAATACTCACTTTCCTGGCTGCGTAGCTGATATCCGCAGTCCAGAAACAGAGTCTCATACAGAAACCCTAGTACCATCGGATATTATAACGGAAGAAAGGATAAAATGGGCCATTCACTCCTTTTCCCCGTACAAATCCCCTGGTCTAGACGGAATCTTCCCTATGATGCTTCAGAAATGCATAAACCTTATCATCCCTAAGGCTGGTAAACCTAGCCATACGGAGGCCAAAGACTATAGACCCATTAGTCTAACATCGTTTATTTTGAAAACTTTTGAAAGGCTAATTGATATACACATCCGAAGCACCCTGAAACCGGACTGTTTATCGGAATTTCAACATGCCTACATTAAAGGAAAAAGCGTTGAAACAGCATTGCACAATGTTGTCAGCGTCATAGAAAAATCACTGAATGACAAGGAATACACCCTTGCAACGTTCTTGGATATTAAGGGAGCCTTCAATAACGTGAAGAACGAAACAGTGAAGCAAGCCTTGGACGACCACAAAGTCGAAAAGGTAATAACACAGTGGATAATGAGTATGCTCCGAAAGAGACAAATTAACTCTGAGCTAGCGGAAGAAAGGGTGAGAGTAACCACATCCAGAGGCACCCCTCAGGGTGGAGTTCTCTCACCGCTACTTTGGGTTCTTGTCATGAACGGTATACTCTCTAAATTGAAATCAAGTGGAGTAAAGATAATAGCCTACGCTGATGATCTTGCATTGCTAGCGACTGGCAAGTTCCTACCCACTATCAGTGAACAAACCGAATACGCCCTCTCGTTGGTAAGCAAATGGACTAGGAACTGTGGGCTGACAGTTAATCCAGCTAAAACAGAACTAGTGCTATTTACTAACAAGCGTAAAATACCTGATTTTAAAATTCCTTCAATCGAAGGCTGCCCTCTTAAAATCTCCGACCACGCAAAGTACCTCGGTGTGATCTTAGATAAAAAAACTAAACTGGGGCCTGAACACTAAAGATAGATTCAAAAAGGCATCGATTGCCTTTTACTCCTGCAATAGAATTTTCGGGAAAACCTGGGGACCAAACCCTAAAATTATCAGATGGATGTATTCGGCAATAATTAGACCAATACTAACCTATGGTAATTTGGTATGGTGGAAAGCTTTAGAAAAGAGCACGAATCTGAAAACTTTGACAAAAGTTCAAAGACTTGCGTGCACTGGCATTACGGGAGCAATGAGATCCACTCCAACTGCGGGACTGGAAGTTATACTCAATTTGATTCCCCTAGACCTCTTTGTTCAAGAATCTGCGGCCAAAAGTGCCCTGAGACTTAGTCAAACTAAAGTCTGGATAAACAGTTCCATAGGACACGCCCAGATCCTTCATAAAATTATGGGTCATAGTAATACAGCAGACTATAAAATACCCGTACTTGATTTTCATAAACCATTCCAAGCTGCCATCCCAAGCAGAGAGGAATGGATAGATAATATACCATACTCCAGTGAGTCGTCAATAGCTATCTATACTGATGGCTCTAAAACGGACACTGGTGTAGGGGCAGGTTTCTATTCTGAATCTCTCAAGTTGACCGCCTCGCTTAGGCTTCCAAACCACAGCAGCGTCTTCCAAGCGGAGGTCCTGGCAGTGACAACAGCTGCTAAAAAGGTATCAATGATGGCGATAGCACGAGCTGATATCACCTTTTACATTGATAGCTAAGCGGCAATAAAAGCGATTACTGCAACTGAGGTAAAATCGAAGCTTGTTTCATGCTGCCGCGAAGAGCTTAAGGTTCTTGGCGCACAGCACAACATTAGACTCTGCTGGGTCCCAGGCCACAGCGATATAGTAGGCAACGAGAAAGCCGATGAATTAGCAAGATTAGGGTCAATGCTTGACGTAAGCCAAGCTCAGCTAGTTAGCATCCCTACCTGTTATTTAAAACAGGAAATCTCAAAAAGAATAACAATTAAGGCCGATGAAAGGTGGAACCTTCTTGACACCTGCGGCACTACAAGAAAGATCTGGCCCTGTTTTAACAAACAAAGAACGGAAAGAATTATGCAGCTACAAAAGGGATCACTTCGATCTCTTGTAAGCATAATCACCGGACATAATCTGTTAGGTTATCATATGAAAAAGATGAGAATCAGTTCAGATGATCTATGCAGAGGATGCGGTGACGAGGAGGTGCATGAAGATACTTCGCACTTTCTGTGTCACTGTCCCGCACTCTCCCATCAAAGGAAGAAACTGCTTGGCAACTATTTCTTCGGGGATTTAAAAGAACTCTCTAGTACGCCAGGTACTAACATTCTGAACTTCGTCAAAGCCTCTAAATGGCTTGACTCACTGAACACATAGGTTTTTCTTATTAGCTTGAGTAGCAATACTCATGGGTATCACAATGGATCTGTGTTGATCTAAGTGTGACGGTAAAGACATCAACTGTCAGCCCCTCAACCTAACCTAACCTAACCTGAGTCTGATCGTTGGCGGGATCATTATCTTTATTGCCGTTAAGTAGATGGATAAAAATAGGCTTTCCAAATTTTAAACATCAATTACGTCTCTACTATATAGTATCCTGAGAATCTGGATAATCCTGATGTTTTCTTTTTCACTACTTTGTAGAAGTTCTGCACCTGTCCTTTGCTAAAACATCTCTGCATCCCCTCGACTTCATACTGCTCCTAGTTCTTTTTCTTCCATCTGAGCAAGTAGTTTTCATTCCTTCTCTTGTTAACGTAGAACTGAAAGGAAGCCTTTGTCCTCCTTTGCTTCCACAACCTGTAGACCTCAGTTTTGGCTTTGCTTGCCTGATCACATTCGGAGTCAAATCAGGGATTCCTTGGTGGTGGCTGTGAGAACTCTAGCACCGTTTCAGCAACATTCCAGGTAGATTGTTGGGAAAACTGTAAGTGGACTTCTGGACACAACTCATCAATGGTAGGCTTTCACGACAGTTCTGGCGATACTTGGTCGGCAAAGGTCTTTGCAATTTCTATCTGTTGCAATCTTCCAACATTGAATATTTTCCTCGTCATTGTTGTTCGCCTGAAAGATTCCATGGGTATTCACACGACCAGATCAGCACCAACCATCAAGTGATCTGAGTCGCTGTTGGCTGTTCTGTACGTACGAACGCCAAGTATACTAGAGGAGTGCCTTCCATCGAAAGCAACATGATCGATTTGGTGCCCTTGTAGAAAATCTAGTTTTAATTTTAGACATAATGTAGTCTATGTCTATGTCTTCCGATTACCAAAGATGATTTCCTTACCAACTTTGGAATGGAAATCTATCAGTAGAATATTAACATCGTTTTTAAAGCATGGCTCATAGTCATAAGTTTTGGGAAGAAGATCGGAAAATACATCCTTGGTATAGTCATCCTTCTCTTCAGTATGGACATGAGCGCTAATTAGACTCAAGCGGATTGTCGTCACTCTTTCGCTGACATCCCGAAAGCTTAAAACAGTTTGCCTAGTTTTTCCTATGACCGCAAATCTACATCCAAACAATCACATCAGCTTTGATTTCAGCGAGGGCATCGGTAAGCTCTTCGGTAAGCTGACTGTCATGCCAGAGGTCTTGGGTTCAATCCCTGCCTCTTGCGAGGAATTGACAAATTCTTCAAGAGTAACTCTTGTCATGAAAAGCGTTTTCTCAAATTAGCCGTTCGGATTCGGCTTAAAACTGTAGGTCCCCTCCATCCCTGACAACAGTACACGCATACAGGAATGGTTGAGAGTTGCAAGTCACTAGGCCCAAGGACTGCTGCGCTAACCAATTTATTTATTTTATCGGTAAGCTGTTCTACTTTCCATACCCGGTTGATTATTATCACATTCCATTTTACTTATGTTTTCATCATAATAGTGTTTTCCTTTCATGGCCGGCTTGTGAGGCCTTTGTATGACTAAGATCGTTTCGGCTGTTTCTTCAGAGGGATATCATCAGTTTACCCTTAAGCTTAACTTCGGACGTGCTGTCAGGTATAGAGATTCATTGTTTAACCGCACATCGAGAATGCTGAATGTTCTACCCAACTCTGTTTTTCCCTCTCATTTTGGTATTCAAAACTTTAAGACCAATGTGTCCCGGTATCTTCTCTTTAATACTTCCCTATTTTCTCAAAGCTCACACTGTGTTTAAACTTTAAACATGTTAAGGATGTCCGTTAATTTACTCCCAATAATTATTATTTTAATATTCACTGCTGAAAAAAAAAAAAACAAAATGGCCACCAGGAAGTATCAAGATCAACCCTACCTTACCGACAAAAAGAACCTTGGTAACTTTGTCTTAGTTTTTTGTTTGCCTCTAAACTAAGCACATTTTCAAAACTAAATTGGAAAAACTAAATCCTTGAATAACTTTCGATTGTATTTCTAATTCAAACCTTTATCGTCTTCGTCATTGCCTCATAAGAAAACACTATAGACACAAACACACACAATGTTTTCTGTTATAAATGCGTCGATTAATCTTTCACACCCGCTTAACTTTGCTTCAAGAATTCACAACCCAAAGGCCAATTCAATCAAACAAGTGTCTGAACAAATAGATTAATATTCCCAACAGGGTCATTCTATATGTTATCCATATCCTATTCGTGTTAAAGCCTTAAACCCTCTATTGTAGGAACATATATATAAAAGCTTCTATACCATCATATATATATATTATTTTAGATGCCCATAGGTTAGGTATACGACATACTACACACAATGCACGAACGAATGTACTTAATTAGGTTAACATAAATTCAGTTGCACACGCAAAATACCCCACTGTGAGGGTATAACATGTCACAAGATAGTCTCCTTTTGCGAGAAAGGACTTTTCACTTCAATGGACGTTTTCCTCATGTCTAAAACATACAAATGGTTCGTCCATATATGTATGTGTGTAGTTTTTACATATAGACTTATAAAAAGTTTGATTTAAAGGACTGAAAAAAAGTATGAATGTCGTATAATATTCTTATGGTCTTATAGACTGTATCTAATGTCAACAAATGTCAACCCTCACTACTTTTCAAACTTATAGAGCAAAATGACGAAGAACTAGCAATGGCGGGCGTTGATAAATGGGGTATGTTATGTACGTACTACATAAATAGTATTATATTAAAGTCTGTAGAAGAAGTGTCGGTGAACCCTTGCATGACATGATCAACTTGACCATCTACTTCCAGACCGACCATATTTGTCTACTCGTAGCTTCTGTAGGTATACTACGAGTATAAGTTGAAGAACTGAAAAGGAGAATTTGTTAGAATATAACCTCTTTTTTTAAGTTTTAAACTGCACTTCTTAAGCTCAAACAGTGCAACTCAATTAGTTAACATTTGATTTTGATTTTGTCATTATTGCATACCCTATGCAAGGAAATGATAATTTTTCGACTCTCTGGTGTTTTTTTGGGCACAGAAATTGATTTATGCTTGATTTTAAGTTAAAGGAAAAAAAATGGTTATCATGGTTTTGGACGTAATCATAAAAAATGACGCATAATGCCACAAATTCTCAAATCGTGTTATCAGCCATTTTGACTATTTCAATTAGTCGCCTTGGAACTGCAACTTGACATATTGACTTTTTTAGTTTTTGACCCACACTCTATTCATAAAAAAATATCTAAAAAATCTTCAAAGGCTGTTTAAGACAATAACTTTAACGAAATACAACCCAGACTTTTTCCCAATATTGGAATTAAATTCAAACCACAAACTATTGCTAAGACTTCTTTGAAGATGAAATTGAAAACAGCAATTGACTGAAACGAATTAGTGAAAATCGAATTCTTATACATAAATTGAATTCAATTTAAAGTTATAAAAGTATGTGTTTAGTTTCCAAGTTTATCTAAACCCAGGTGTTAATTATGTTCTTTGTATTTCAAGGGCCTTAGACTTAAGAAATCGAAATTTAATCAATCTAAAAAAAATAACTAAAGTTTAGTTGAGATAACATTCCTTAAGTTTTTGCAAGATGTTCAAATTGATTGACACACATACATTTTGAATAAAATGTAACTAAAAAGAGTGTCAATTCTATTCACTTATTTAAAGTTTAGATACCTTTTTGGCTTTTTGTATTGTGGATTGTATATCTATTTTTTCCAGGAAATTAAGCCCTATATACGAAGGGAAACATCCCCAAAAAAAGACAAGAGGATAATTTAAGAAGAAAAAGTTTTTCTTGATAAAATGAGTATCAACACAAAATCAAGAAATGAAGTTTTGTAGGGTAGATTGTTAGAAGTTTTATTTTTTTCTTAAAAATAATTTTAAAAAAATATGCCTAATAACTTAACATTGGTGCCCTTGAAAATGTTTAAATGGTATTTTTTTGTAAGAAGTAATTTTGTTCATTTAAAGCAATTGACAAGCCATAAATTGTCAATTGGAGGATGATTTCTAGATGGATCTTTTTGTTCAGAAAATTGTAATTTTAGGGTTTTTGTGAAGCATCTGGGAAGTAACATTTTTTATATAGTAAGCGCACGCCCAAGGGTATATTTGAGCATTAGGAAAAAAATGTGGAAAGGCATTCCACATTCGCGTAGTACGGCTAAAGAACGATTCTCTGTACTTGATAGAACTACCGAAGTTGGTTCGAGATTATACTGATGTGATGAGCATATCTAGAAGAGCGAGTATTACTGTTGAACTGTTTAAGGTGAGGAATGCAGCCGACAGTTTTTCTAAAAAATAAACCGTTCAAGTGATATGAATGAAACAATGATGATATTATTACCAATCAAATTGAATGCTGCTCTCCCTCCAATACTGTCCAAGAGGCTTGCACCAGCCCAGAGATGAGAGTTATTCTCAAGCTTTAGACGTATATAAGTCTTGTAGATAACAGCCATATCAGAGGGGGAAAAACTTCTTTCATCACCTTAGGGAACCCAAACATCTTGCGGCATTTTTGGTGACATCGCGTTTGTAATCGTTCCGAGAATATCGAGATGTTCAGTCTCATTTTTGGCAAGGGATGTATATCTAGCTTTAACGAAATAAGACAGCATTAAATTCCACGAGGTTTTTTATACCATATTGTACAATGCTGTTTAGTTTATGAGCTTATCATATTTTTTCATTGTAGTTCCACATCTATGTATGAGAAGAGGGCGAGCTTCTTGACAAAATTTTATTGATAAATTAGAACTGGGTTGAGTTCTATTCTAATTCATTTCTTATTCAAGTTCAGTTTGAGATAGAACTTTGATTTATTAGACCCTCAAATTTGGGATTTTAGGATATTAGAGCTCAGTTAAGCAATGTTTTTACTTCTTCCAAAGACCTGATTTTAAGATTCATTCCGGTCTTGGTTTTAATTTCAAACCATTTAAATTTTATATGCATTATTATGTCGAGAAATAACATCCAATCTAAAATAGATAAAAGTTGACAAATCAATTAATATTTAAAAGAAATATTTAAAAACTAGCTGACCCGACAAACGTTGTTTTGTCATATAAATAATTTCTAGGGAATGTTTTGCTAGAAATATATAACTAACTTATTGTAAGTGTGTAAGGATGTGATATATAAGTGGGAGAGGTATAGAGAACTGTTAACGGTGACAAAGTATTAAAATAACAAACCACCAAACAATTTTTTTTAATTTATTAAAATTAATTCTTTAAAATTATAAACATATCGCTAATTATGACAATACTACAAAAAAAAACAATATCAATCCCTTAATGCAACAGAATGTACAATATTTTGTGTGATCCCATCTTTCGCCAATACAAACAAACTGGATGGTTTTGCCCACTCGAGAGCACGCCACGTATAATTGTCCGTGTGAAAAACATGAAGTGCTCAAATCTAAGCCGCAGACAGACATCGTTTGGCCTTGAGACCTATTGATAGTCATTGCCAATGCCAATCTAATTGGAAATTGAAGGCATTTGAATTGAATTGGGACATCTGTGGGTATAATAGGGATTCCCGGTAATAATATATTTTCACCTCGGAATTTGCCATTTAGAATTATGGCTTGGATAACATTTTTAATTACTAATCGCGTGCCGTTGCACTATCGTGGTGGGTTCAAATGACGAAACAAAATTACCGGAGATCCAACCTTCAGTTGTAAATTATGCGGTGGCATGCCCGGTAAATCCAATGAGTTCAAAAACTCAGTTGGATAATAAACAACTTCGGTATCATCACAAACTGTATCAATAGATTTCTAAGACACCAAGTCTCCTGGTAACAAATGTTGTATCTTGAGCAGCGGTGCCACAATGTAACACGTGTAACAAAAGTGTTACACTTTTCTTAATTTGTTTGTATTTGTTACTATGTTACTTTTTTTTCTTTTTGTTACACTTTTTTCTCCAAACTTTTTTTTTTTTTTAATTTACTTTATGATTTTTTTAATCAGTGTGAAGTGCGCTTAAACAACACTTCCACCTATTTGTACACCTACGTCCTAAATTGAGTAAAAATTACCTTCATTCGACTAGATCGAACCAATTTAACAAATAGGTATCACTTGAATACCATTGAATCAATAATGTTTGCAAAACAAATAAAAGATCAATTCTCTTAATTTGCCTAAACATGTTTTATATAAAACTTAAAATGTGTCTTACTTATAATGTATAGTTTTGTACTGAATTTAAAAACTGTGATGAAGAAAACTTATGTTCCTATTAAAAATTAAAAATTGAGTTCAAGAGTATTCTTTGATTTAAATAATTTTTTTTTTCAATTTGTTACATTTTTTTCGCTTTTGTTACGCTTTTAAAAAAATGTGTTACACTTTCGTGAAGCCCAGCGGCAACGTTGATCTTGAGATTTAATTCGTTGACATTCCCATTTTTTGCTGCTAAAATTGCTCGTTCTGCCAGCCACTCATGATTTGTATATTGTCTGTGTACATCGGGAAATATCTGGTCAATGAGAGCATCTTGTGAATCAATAATCGTGCAGAAATCGAACGTAATTTTATGCATCCAGTTTCATCTGTAGTAACTTTTCCGTCGCTTATATCTAACAGTTGTTTTGAGAATGTTTCAGCGGATGGATCTTGAAGCATTTTAACACGCATATTTACTTTCAGTTGTACTTTTTCAACATTACGCCGCAGTGGCGATGATTTTAAGCAAGCGTTGATCTCATCAGCTTACGTTGAACGCGGAATAATGGGAAGTCTTTGTCTGGAATCACCTGAAACTGAAAGGAGTAACAGAATGCCGCCAAATAGTCTGTCGTTGTTTTTTATATCTTTCAATGTCCTGTTCAACGCCGCTAGCGGATGTTTGTGTGCCATAGTGCATTCATGCCATATGATAATTTTACACTGTTTCAGCACTGTGGCCATGGATTATTGTTTTTTTATATTGCATCTGGGTTATTTTGAATATTTAGTGGCAGTTTAAATACTGAATGAGCTGTTCTGCCTTTATCCAATAAAGTTGCCGCAATGCCAGAAGATGCAACAGCCAATGCGATACCATTATTTGATCGTATTTTACCAAGAATTCGCGAAATAAGGAATGTTTTTCCAGTTCCACCTGGTACATCCAAGCACTTAGGAATATAAAAAATAGATAAAAACCTATTCTCAGACCTACCGAATGTACATACATATGTATGTACATATATGCAAAATTTCAAAAACTGACAAATTTTGTTTTTATTTTTTTCGTAAAATGTCAGAATTTTGAGTCAGAGCTATCTACAGAGTGCTACATAAATAGCAAACAACACGTTAGAATTCAGTTCCATTAAACCAATCATAGGGATCATGACCCCTCCTGGGAGATAATTTAATTTTTTTTCTTAGGAATTCCCTTCAATTCAAACCTAATCGTGTTGCGTCAATGGATATACGACCTCCATTAGGTATATTTTGAATTATTTATTTTTTTTTATATGAAAACCAAATTTTGTATTTGAAATCCTTAAGCTTTCTTGCTAAAAGTACTACTTTTAACTGAGGAATGGGCCAAGAACTTAATATAAATCGGAAATTCAGCCCTATTCCAAAAACACATCACAAATTCATCAACTTTTGCCCAATGGACGATCCAGGAGGGGTTCATATCAGCCATAAAGCTCAGTTAAGTTGTAAAAATAAAGATTTCAACTAAAGATTTGTTAGTAATTTAACGACATTCACCAAAAAGTGGTTCTCAAGTATTGCATTCGCAAAAAAATTCCAACTCCAGCTTTTAATCAAACATGACATTACGATGCTAGAAAATTCGAAAAAAGTGGTTCCTCCGATTTCGTCCGTCTATTTGTCTGTACTGGCCCCTACAGCCCAAACCATTGTGTCGATTAAAATTAAGATTTTCAACCAATTAGCGTAAGGCTTTTTTTTTAATTTTTTAATACGAAAAATTCAGCAGTTCCCATACAAATTTGTTGGTTAAAAATCGAACATTCGAATTTTTTCAAAATTATCCGATAGATATTTTTAAAACTTTTTATTAATTTGGCTCATTTCTACAAGAAAAATAGCATGTTCTTACTAAATGTAAAAGAAATAATGTATATTGCTACTTAAATAAATAAATAAAAAAATAAAAAAAAAACATATTTTTGTATTGCTTTAGAAGGGAACCCTTCATAAAACCCTTATTTTGATTTTTAAGTTTTCAAAAAGTAGTGGACCGTTTTCAATTATCTTCTCTTTCTTTGCAAGCTCTTGTCGATGATCAAATGATAAGATTGATGATGATTATTTTTTTTTTTTTTTTGATTTTTAAAAAAATATAAATTTTTTTTTACATTCTCGATATCTTAAAAAGGGGTGAACATTTTTTAACGAAATTTAAATGCAAAATGTATATTTATAAGCACTTTATTTAGTGCTAATCAAAAATTTTTTTAAGACAAAATTTAAAAACTAAAATGATTTTGAAAAAAAATTGAGTTAATCTAGGTTTTTTGAAAATAAAATGGCATTTACATTTTTGAGAAAAACTTATTTTGCAGGTGACACTTTTGCTAAAATAATTGCTAATTGATAACACAATGAACGTTTCGTATCTATTAGTATAAAAGCTTTGAATCTCTTGAGAACTAAAGTGAAAAGAGGTTCTGAAACGTGTAATTTGTGAGTGCCTTACAAAAGTTTCTTCCCAAATTATTTGTTTACTTTAATTTGTTTTTATTTAATTTTTAGAGAAATTATATACTTAAATGCACCTATTTCCTTAAATTCAAGAGCCCAATCATTTTTCTCTCCACAATAAAAACCTTCTAAGTTATTGTGTTTTAGCTCATATAGCATATTTAGAAAACTGTTGGAATCTTGGAATGCTTTCATATGTAGGGAGTTGTCTAAATTAAATATTTAAACTATCCCTTGATTGGCAACAGCGTTCTAAAATAATTTATTAACTAAAGTTGTGACTTTAGCCCTTGAAATGTGTAAATTTAAGGTTAATATACACATTTCATTATTTAAACTTTGTTAGCCTCCTTTACCAAACATTAAAGAACATTTTTAAGCAGTGAGTAAGAACTCGTTTATATGTTAAGTGTGTGCCCCCCCCCCCCTGATTAAAAGTCTGGATCCGCCATTGCACCTAGGCCATTTTAATGGTGCATTGTGATACCAAATGAATCTTAAGGCTTATTTCTAAGCTCAATGCTACCAATTTGAGTCCCTTATGAAACGTGAGAGGCTAATAATTCTTGTAATTGGATTGAGATCGTTTAGATCGTTATAAAATAATTCTCCTAGATAACTCTTGCGTTTTTGAGCTAGAGCAGGGCATGTACAATCTACATTGTACAGAGGGGGTGGGGAACCGTTTCCTCCTCTTCCTCATCCATGCAGCTTCTGCAAAAGTCATTTGAGAATACGCCTAGCCGCGTGGCTTGCTTTCCTATTAGACAGTGCCCGGTTATGAAACCGATTATCGAGCTTATATGCGATCTTATTAGAGATACCAAGCACCTTGATCGCTTTAAATCTAGTTTAGGGCAGATGTTTTTTGTGTCCTGACACGATGTGATGTTATTCCACCTGATGTTTGCCTTCTTTATAGCGAACGATAATTATTAGTCCAACAATGAAGGAGGGATTTATGAAAACAGAAGGCACGCATTTTCAATAAGAGAGCGTGATGCCAAATGCCATTTTCTGTTACTAGGATTTTTCTAAATGATTTGATGCTCAATCTGGTGTTCCCCAGGGAAGCCATCTTGGCCCTTTTCTATTCATCCTATCTATAAACGACGTATCGTCATGTCTACGCTCGATGTTCTTATTTTTGCTGATGACATGAAAATTTTTAAGATAATAAAGTCCACCCAAGATCGCATCCTTTTACAAGCTGACATTGATAGTTTTACATTTTGGTGTTCCAAAAATAGCCTTTCCCTCAACTCTTCTAAATGCCAGACGATAACTTTTACTAAAAAACGAGTCGGTAGTGTATTTGATTATTGTATATCAAAGCAAAAACTCGGTCGCGTCTCCACATTTAATGATTTAGGTGTTCATTTCTGTTCCAACTTAGAATTTACACATCACATTAATTTTATTGTTAATAAAGCAAGTTCTATGCTTGGTTTTATAAAACGCTGGGCAGGAGTTCAATGATTCCTGTGTTACTCTTTCTTTATACAATTGTCATGTTCGTCCTCATCTTGAATATGCTTCGCAGGTATGGAACCCCTATTACGAAATTTATAAGAAACTTATTGAATCAATTCAACATAATTTCATTCGCTGCGCCCTAAAGGGTCTTCCGTGGGAAGATCCTTATGATCTGCCTCTCTATGAACATCGTATTCAACTTCTTCAATTGCAAACTCTCCATCAAAGGCGTGTTAATAATGATTTAATTTTTTTTTAATCAACTCATTAATGGTGAAATTGATGCACCTAATTTGCTATCTTGTATACATTTAAATTACCGAGGCGGAACTCATCACCTGCGTACTTTTGACTTTATACATATTGACTTCCATAGAACTAACTATGGAAAGAATGAAGCTTTAAGTCGAATGAGCATTTTATATAACTTAAACTGTTCATCGACTGATTTAAATTTAAATAAGGTGGGATTAAAATCATTGTTTAAAACCAGTGCTCCACTATCGTAAACGTCTTTATTTTATTTTTTTGATGTTATATATTAAATTATGTTAAATGTTAATAATTATTATGTTTTGTATTTTGTGCGTGTGTTAGGCTATAATTGTATTATTTTCTTACTAACAACTAACACATGTACTTATGATGAGCCTCTGATCGTAGTGTGACGCTTGCTGTAAACTAACTACTTTCTGAAAATTCTGAAGTGTAAAAAAAAAAAAATTAATAACAATATTTTGTATAAGATGGAAAAAGATTGTAGTCAATATTTAACTTTGGTGATAATTATGTATATGGAGCGTTCCTTTAAATTTTCATTACAATTTTACCAAATCAACATTAACTTGTACGAAATAAATTAAATTCGAGGTCAATATATATTTGTTTGTTCTGAAGATACTTTAGTCGAATATTAATTATGTAACGTTTTTTTTAAGATTTAGATTTTGTGTAAAATAAAATGTTATTGCATTTCATTTAACATTATTTTGAAGACAATATCTATATTTGTTGCTAACATAATGAAGACTTAAGTTTTGTAGGTTTTTTGAAAGAAAACTGCCAATTCGTTTTTTTTTTTCTAAAAATCTTACCAATTGTCAAAAACTTTATTCTTCCATGGATAAAATTATTTTGAAAGTACGTTTTTGGTAGACATATTGACGTACAAACATAACGCAACCACATACTTTGAAACGTCCAGATATGTGAAAATGTTCAATTTTCCAAAACGAATCGATTACAATAACTTTTAATGAAAAGTTCATTCAAGATTCAGTAAGATATTAGAATGATGAGAAATATTATTTGTTACATAAGAATTTTGTACTACTTTTACAATTTAAAATAATTTTGCAGACATTATATAGCCAAACAAACACAATTTACCCTAAACTACTTTCGTTATTTTCCTAAAAATTGATGTTCAGCAATTTTACATGACTCTGTTTCGTTTCTGATGTTAAAGGAGTTTGAGGACGGTGAGTGAGAAAACAATTTAACACAGATGGGGTAATTTCTGGATCTGAATCTGGCTCTGGTGCTTTGGTTCTTTGGTGCTCTGGGGCTCTGGAGCTGGATATGACCGCCTGGCCTGTGTGTTAGGGTTGTGCTTGTTGGTTGACTGGCCAAAGAAAGGACGAAACGGAAGTTAACATAGCACATAGAAGATGATAAGAGACGAGGCTAACGAAATAAATCAATTTGATAAGTTGATAATTTTATAGACGATTTGTTAGCGCACTTTAATTTCCTCACTCAGTTGGTGTGTAGGGCATACACCCTCACCCCCTTACCAAAAGCTATAAAGATGCAGGTAGTAGTTTTTTAACTACCTTCTGGTCTGGTTTGAAAGTTTTACAAATGACTCTGGCAAGAATGAAGCGAGAGGAAACTTTGGTTTTGTTTTTTGTTTTAACTTGCATACGTATGCAAGGATACTCTATACATGGAAGGAAGAAGAAATTAAGTTACTCGATAGTTGCGATGTTGTTGTTGTTTTATTTTAATATAGTTGTATAGTTGGGTGGAAGGGGGTTGAAAATGGTTTCGGGCAGATAAAATGTATTCCATTTTGTAAGTGCTAAGTACTTAATTATCCTGATTGCAATGGAGCTGAACACTGAAGTGTGAAAATGAAAAAGATTGAACGAGAATGCTAACATAAAATCAATTTTCCTACCAACGAATATAATATAAGGCACTGTAAATACATATACAAAGTAGTTTAGGGAAGGTGCCTTTTTAGTACCTAACTTTAGCGCAGAGAGAGAATGTTTTTGTATGGGTTCTTGCATTTTAGAGGCACAGCAGAAGGTACAAAAAGTTGTAATTTAATTGATTTCAAGGATGCAGGACCTTGATGATGGTTATAATTTAATAAGGAATGCAGACTTTTTTTCGTATTCACTTTACATGGAATAAGTTTAAAAGCCATTTGCGATTTGATGTTTTTTTTGTTTTTACTGTTTTGTAAAATAAATTTACAAATAAAAGCTTTGGTCATTTGAAAGAAATTTAGAGGGAAGTATGTTGGAGATTCGAAAGTTCACATTCGATACTATTTCTAGAGGATTTTTTTTCTATGATTAATTTTTGTTAAAGTCTAAAAAAAAGAAGTCCTTGTTTTCAATACCGCAACAACGAGTAGAGCTTACTCCAAAAAGTCTGTTTAAAAGCAGTACCTATATTTTTATGTTTAAAAATATATCTGAAAAAAAAACTAAACGTCTAATATATTTTAGTCAACATAAAAGCTTGTTTAAAAAAATTATCTAAATCGGTTAGGTATCAAAAATTGAACTCAATCCAGCCAATAGTTCAACTTTTTTCGACTTCTCTACCATCGTTATGTCATGTTTAATTGAAATCTCGTTTTCGAAAATTGTACCGAATGCGATACTTGCCATATAGTTCATATATGTATGTATGTATGTATGTCGGAAGTAAAAAAATTGTCGAACCCAAACATCAGCTGAAATATTTTACAAAGAAAAATGATACATCTTATATACTAATTTGAATGACGTTCTTGACACTTGATAACAATTTCAGAAAAATTTAATTGAAAATTTTTTTATCAAAATAAAAAAAAACCCTAAATAAATATAGGCTATTTAGTTGTATTAACATCCCATAGGAAGTTATTGCAATTGTACGTACGTTCGTATACACGTACGTTCGGTACGCTTTTACCGTCATCCATATCTCAAGAACCAGTAAAGATATCGACTTCAAATAGATTTTGTTACACAGATAATTATGCAAAAAGATGAAGAAAGGACTCTTAAGAAAATTGAGTGGGTTAATTTTGTACCATAGAAATAAAAAAAGTTTACCAAAAATATGTCACGAAAAAATAACGCTAGCCGCTTGAATAAAATTTAATAATATTTACGTGACGTGGTACCAAACTAGTATACATCAATTAACGGTTTTTTTATAAATCAAAAAAACTGTCACCTCGAATATTTTACGAATAAAAAATGATATTATCTGAAAAATTATTTTATGCAACGAAGAATAAAGTTTTTGACATCTGGTAATTTTGATAAAAATGGAATTGACAGTTTTTTTTCCTATAAAAATAAAAACCTACTAAAAATTGGTAAAAATAGATTTTCGACATAAATATCTTTACAAAACTCAAAGATATTGACTTAAAATAATTTCATGGTATAGAAAATACTGTTTTTAACATTCAATAACATTTTTGGAAAGATCCAATAGTCAGTTTTTTCATACAAATTAAAATCTACAAAAAATAGTAGACAGTTTTTTTTTTTTACAAAAAATAAAACCATTACTAAGAGTTGGTAAGAATTGATGTTCGGTTCCCGATACCTTCTGAATAAATGATTTCATTCTGTGATAAATTTTCTTAGAAAAATCCAATCTGCATATGTTTTATAAACTTTTAAGAAATGCTAATAAAATTGGTAGAAATTGGTTTTCAACTAAAAATTTCGTTAACAAAATCAGATTTTGCATCATATGTTAAATATTGTTATTAATTTTTAGTTCATTTTTAAGAATAATCCAAATGACAACTTTTATAACAAAACACGAAAACCTACAAACCTTTTAATCAAGACTAATCGACTGACGGGATGGCAAGTTATCAGTGTGGGCCGCATCCTGGCCTCTTTTTTTGAAATATTTTTGGTGTGCAGTTATTAAATGCTAATTACGTTTCAAATTTGAATTTTGTTAAAAAAGAATGTACTTATTTTTGAGATATCGAATTTTGAAAAAAATAAAAAGAGGCTGGGATGCGACCCACACTGATAACTTCCCATACCGTCTGTCGATTTGTCTTGCTTAAAAGTTTGTCCATATGTATCAGTTTTTACCAAATTTGCGTACTATTTTTTTGTAGATTTTAATTTTTTATGAAAAAACGGACAAACGGACGGTTGGATTTTTATAAAAAAAATTACTGAATATCGAAAACAATATTTTCTGTGAAATAAAATAAGTTTGAAGCCAATGTCTCAAATTTTTGAAAAATATTTGAGTCGAAAATCAATTTTTACCAACTTTTGTTAAATTTTCTTTTAAGTTTTTATTTTTTGTAAAAAACTATCAATTTATTTTTATTTATAAAAAAAACCGTTATTGGATTTTTTTTTTTAAAATATACTTGTTTTGTATCACGTTCCAATATATAATATACAATTTAATTCAAGTCTCTAGCGTCATTGGTTCATGAGATATTTAGGGTTAACCAAAATATCACCTTTTTTTTAAACTGCTATGGTAAAAAAAACCACCCACGCAATTTTCTTGAGAGCCCTTTCTGCATCTTTCTGCCTTATTATCTGTATAACAAAATTTATTTGAAGTCGATATCTCTTCTGGTTCTTGAGCTATGGACGACGAAAAAAACGTCGCGAACGTACGGACGTACGGACATACGGACGTACGGACGTACGTACACACGCACGCACAAGCATTTTTCTAAAAATCTTTTATTTCGACTCTAGGGACCTTGAAACGTCGAGAAATTTCAAAATTTTCAATTTGACAAATCGGACCCATTACAATAACTTCCTATGGGAAGTTAAAAATACACTTTTTTATTGATAGAAGCCGAGTAAAAAAAATGTAAGACAAAATTTCGAAAAAATCTATATGGGACTGTATTTGATAAAATTGGAATTTTCAATCAATTTTATGGGGACAAATTTTAGTTTTGGTCTTTTTAAAAACTGAAAAAAAAAAACTTTAACTCGAATCTGCTTAAAACCCAAATTTCAAAGTTTGTATACTCTGTTTTTAAATGATATTATTTCAAAAGTCCACTGTCCCAAAGTCCTAAAATAATATTGTAAGGACAACATTTTAAGTAATCAATTTTTGAATTTAAATATTGTGGGTATTAGTACTGATTTACTACCTACTATTCAAAAATTCGAATGTGTTCATCTCAACACTGCACGTGTCTGAGTGAGTTATGTCACTCACTCAGCCCAATTACTTAAGATTTTGAGTATAGGTATCTTGGAAGATACAATATCTTTGGAAGTACTTAAGTTTGTTTAAATATTGCATAGTTGATGTTATTAACAATTATCCGACGATTTTTTAAGAAAGTTTTTCAATTTCCACATAAGAAATAAGCCAATTGACCAAAAAACAATAAACCACAAACAATATAAATAGTTTGTAATACAAATTTAATTCGCTCACTATGAGATTTGCTGAAGTACGAACCCTGAAAAAAAGGAGACTCCATCGCAAAAACGTTAAGCAGCCACCATTTTGAAATTAATAGCTTCAAATGTATGTGACCAGTCACTGATTTGTTTAATAAAATCCCGTTTATATAATTACCAGACAAAAATAAAAAAAAAAATGTGTGTAACCCCTAGCGTGGTCTAAGCCCTTATTACAAAAAATTAAATTTCATTAATTTTTAAAACATTCCCTGCAGTCAAAATAAAGCGCATGACTGGGTCGCACGAGCTTTCTCTTGTAACCAAAGACTTGGTTTACAAATAGTACTTATATTTAAAAATTTTAAATTCTTTGCAGCGTTTTTTTATTCAAATAATTATTTAGAGCTTATTATATACGATTTACATTTGATTTTCGTAAAAACTTGATGACTCATTTTCGCGATATCGAATCTTGAAAAAAAAATGTAATGTAATTTGCATTACAACATTTTTTATTGAAAAAAGCCAAGTTTAGAGGAAACTAAGTGTTCGTTTTTGAGAAAATTCCAATTTTCGATGTTTGACCAAAAAAATTGTATTTCAACTATCGTTATTTTAGGTCTTAAAAATAAAATAAAAAAAGAGGCTGGGATGCGACCCACACTGATAACTTCCCATCCCGTCTGTGGATTTGTCTTGCTTAAAAGTTTGTCTATATGTATCAATTTTTACCAAATTTGCGTACTATTTTTTGTAGATTTTATTTTTTTATGAAAAAACGGACTGTTGGATTTTTATAAAAAAAAATTACTGAATATCGAAAACAATATTTTCTGTGAAATAAAATAAGTTTGAAGCCAGTATTTGTAATTTTTGAAAAGCTATTTGAGTCGAAATTAAATTTTTACAAGTTTTAGTATTGTTTTTTTTTAGGTTTTTATTTCTTGTAAAAAAAAAAAACTGTCTATTCGATTTTTCTTAAAATTGTATCGAATGTTGAACACAATATTTCTTATAAGTTAAAATTAGTTAGAAGCCATTATCTCAAATTTTTGAAAAGATATTTGAGTCAAAAATCAATTTTTAACAATTTTTGTTAACTTTTTTTCGGTTTTTAATTTTTTGCAAAAAAACTGTCAATTCGATTTTTTTCAAAATTTTACTGAATGTTGACAAAAATATTTTTTGAAAGATTGAAGTAGTTTAAAGCCAATATCTCAAAGTTTTGAAAAGATATTTGAGTCAAAAATCTATTTTTACCAACTTTTAAATTTTTTTTTTTTTTTGGGTTTTTATTTTTTGTAAAAAAAACTGTCAATTAGATTTTTCTCAGCATTTTTCAGAATGTCGAAAACCATATTTCTTATAAGAAAAAAAAGTTTGAAGCCTTAATCTCAAATTTTTGAAAAGATATTTGAGTCGAAATTCAATTTTTACCAACTTTGAGTAATGTTTTTTTTAGGTTTTTTATTTAGGTTTTTTATTTTTTATAAAAAAAACTGTCAATTCGATTTTTCTAAAATGTCAAAAACATTATTCTTCGTTGCACAAAATTGTTTTGGAGATGAAATCATATTTTAGTCGTAACATTTTCGAGGTGACAAATTTTTTTTTCAGTTTTTTGATTTATAAAAAAAAACCGTTAATTGGATTTTTTTTCCAAAAATAAACTTCTATTGTATCACGTTACAATATATAATATAAAATTTAATTCAAGTCTCTAGCGTCATTGGTTCATGAGATATTTAGGGTTAACCAAAATTTTCACCTTTTTTTTTAAACTGATATGGTAAAAAAAACACCCACGCAATTTTCTTGAGAGCCCTTTCTGCATCTTTCTGCCTTATTATCGATCGGAAATAATGAAACTATTGGGATGAGAAGTTGAGACAAATTACAAAACATTACACCGTATTTTAAAGACAAATTTAGATCTCCAACTTTTCAATTTAAAAAAAAAAGTTAAATTTAACACATGAACTTAAACTGGTGGACTATAGCTACATCGGTTTTCGCTGATTGAGTCCTTGAAATGCATCAAAGTGATCCGAAATTTCAGTGGTGAGGCTCAAGGAGGATAAGTTAAAAATCAGAATCCAAGAGTGATTGTTGAACGTGTTATTATTTGGTGCACATTTGGTTGCACATCGAGGTACCTCTAGTTAATGATTTGTTTGGCTTAAATTTTCATTTTCAAAAGGATAGCAATTTTGCAAGAAAAGTTTGGTGACCGTGATATTTCTCGAAGAAGCGATCACAATTGAACATAGAGATCTTGTGATTTAACACAATTAGACTGTTTTATTTGGGTCCACGTGAAAAAAAGGTCTATGAACATGCTTCACAACCGATTCAAGACCTTTAAAACTTAATCATTTTTTTTTAATATTAAAATGGCACAATTTTATTTGAAACAATAATAAGAAATTAAAAATGTCTATAACCAAATTTTTTGTAAAAAAAAATGTAAGAATTATTTCAAAAAAAAGAAATTAAAATCAAAATGATCTTTAAAATGGTTTTTGATTTGATTCTACCGCTTCTGACAAAAATTTGACTCGTCAATAAATACTTAAATGATGTCCCCCTTAAATTTTGAGAGTAGTTTATTTTTCATGCCAAAACCAACTTCAAAGGTCATAAATCACCCACCTCTTATAATTTTCGCCTTAAAGGTTATGAACTTTGATTATTCTCCACAAGGACTATTAAGTGCAAACTTTTTTGCTGTTAATCAATATTTTGAATATCTTCAAAACTTCTTGCTATAAATAATAAAATATTTATTACACAAATGAATGGACTTTTGTCTTATGTTTAATTCATACAAAATAACACGCAAACATAACTTTTGCAATAACCATCGCGATAAATGTAAAACTTTCAAATTACTAAACTGTGAAAAGTTACTTAATTTGATGATGAATCCTTGGCGATAGTCCTTTTTGTCCTTTAAATCTCGCAATTAAATTCCTACAGCTACAATACCGACTGTAAGAGAGAATCTTCATCTACATAGGCAGGTTACGTATACAATAATGACCAAGAAAAAGGACGGATCAAGGCACCATCCAACCAACGAAAGGCAACGCAAACACAACTAGCAGAGAAATTGACAATATTTTAATGACTCTGGTGTGGTTTTAGAAAATCCTTATGGCATTTAATAAAAGAAAAAAAAACATTGTTAAAGCATTTTTATCACGTTTCGCAGATTTAAATAAACCGACACGACGAAAATCACAGAAGGAAATCCTCTTCTTTTTTTTTAAGCCAGATGCCAGATTATTCAAATTGTGTACATTTTTGTATATGGACTTTCATTAAATGCTTCTGCACATCCTTCGTCCTGGCATCCATAGTCGGTCGTCGGGAAAAAATTCTTTCGACCAATTAAATGCCATTTTTGATTCATTTAAAATGCAACTCGCCTGACAATTGCATGTCATCATGAGAATTGAGAATTTTTTGGCACAATTCCAAAAGGCTACTAAAGGCAAAAATCTCCTCAGTGAAAGAAATCACATAAAAAAGGACACTCGCTTTAAATGGTGTAATTTAAATAACTGCCCTCTTAAGTGAAGGAAGACATTCTATCCCTCAATATAAAGGACTACATATTAAGGAGCGAATATTTTAGTACATCTTCCATTTTTATAAGGAAGCTCTATACTCAGTTTACGATCATAGCTTAGCTCACGAAAAATAAAACGTTTCTGGTATTATTTTCACGAACCATTGAATTTCGTCACAATTTATTATAATATTATTTAAATTTACTCATTCTGCTTAAGTTCGAGCGAGTCAAATGCATAATATCCTTATTATTTCAAAAAGGACGAATCTAATTGAATTTATCCAAAGGAATCGCTATGATACACTTTATATCCTT